>OZ024828.1:8307756-8850673 GCA_964016985.1 Anodontia alba
TGTCCATCTTGTTCAATGGTGCAGAGCTATTTTAACAAACTGACAATCACCCCTTCAACAAAGCCCCATGTGAAATCTGGTGAAAATTGGTCAAGCGGTTTCAGATGAGAAGACAAAAATTACACAGTTTCGTACATTTATATATAGCCCAGAGCACAAGGGCAGATAACTGTCACTAAAACGTTTTTGTGCTTTAATCAAACATTTTAAGTTTCTGCCATTAGTCTTTAATACATTTTGAGAAAATGATCGTTCCCCCCAAACAAATGTGGGGAGGCAAATTTGACCGTGCCATGCCGGCCTCGGTGGCTCAGTTGGATGCGCCGTCCAAATGGAGACCAGGAGGTCACGGGTTCAACCCCCGCCGAGGTCGGCAACATTCTTTCTTGGAGATTGATCATGAAATATTTTCTACGGTCATTCTCTCCCTTCCGCTGATTCAAGAAGGGCAGTTGTCAGTTTCTGGCGAAAGAATGCACAATACTGGTTAACCGCTTAGAGGACTAAGCCTGCCCAGAAAACGTGTGGTTAGGTAAACTGACCGTGCTCGACATGACCCCATTGGATTGACTGGGCCATAAAACCTCAACACAAACAACACAAACAATTGACCGTGCCATAAAATGGTCAATGGTCAGCCTTTAATCATTATTTCAACAAATTTAATAGACCTTGAGTCCCCAATGCTATATACCAAGATTCAGCTTCAAAGCTGTCTTGGTTTTGGAGTAAAACATTTTTAAGTGTTTTTACCATATATGGGCATGGCGGCCATTTTAATTAATGGACCCTGACCACTTGTATAAATTTTCAATCCTCCTTAAACAGTAGGCTCCACATGAAATTTGAAGAAAATTGGACCAGTAATTTCAGAGAAGTCGTTCAAAGGTATGGACAGACAGAAGGACAGACAAAGGTCGACAGATGGCAAGTGATCATAATAGCTCATCCTGGGCCTATGGCTCAGGTGAGCTTAAAAACGATTTTGATTCTGGTTTGGATTATTTTTATATGTATATAAACCAAAAGTAGAAGTTGACAACACATAAGGGGTAAAATGTTGACAATAATAGAGAGCATTGATCACTGACCACTAAGTTCTGGAAAAATCACTTTCAATTGTGATTATATAGACTTTTTTTCATGATTTCATTCATGTATACAAACCAGGGGCAGAGGAAGACAACCTCCACTGGACTAATTTTGTTATCATTGTCGCAAATTTCCTCACTTCATTTGTTGCAGGTTTTAGAAACAAGAGACCCAAGGAGGTCCTGATCGCTCCCCTTTTGAACAATTTGTTCCCCATCTGAGGGAATATGATTTTAGGTACTTATAACAGTTCCTGTATTCCTTATGTATCTATCATCATAACCAAGTTTCAAGGTCATTGGCCTATTGGTTCAACAGAGGATTTTTTTTTATATATATACAATCAAACCTGTCCTAAAGGCAACCTGTATTAAGCAATCACCTGCCTTTGAAGACCACTATTTCAGATCCCATTAAAGGCAAAGAAGTGGAAATCTACCTGTATTAAGCAAGCACCTGTCTTAAGTAACCAGTTTTTGGCTTTCCCATAGGTGCTTGCTTAACACAGGTTTTACTGTATATACTGGCAGAGCTGCCATAGCCTGGACCATTTGAATATAGTTTCATCTCTCATCCCGTGCAAGCCCTATTTGCAATATGACTTTAATCAGTCTTGCAGTTTCAAAGAAAAAGAAGTTTGAACATATTCAGTCCTGCTAGCTGTTATAGTTCTTGAAAAAACTTTGACGAACAACTTAACAGAGGCCTGTTTGGAGAGAAAGAAGTTTTAAAAACAAACAAATATGCCCAGAAAGCCTACTTACACAATGCAACTCATCATCAATGTATACTCAACCAATTTTGAGGCGTCTAGCTTTTACAGTTCCTGAGAAATCTTTGACGAAAATTTAAAACATTGGCCTACATGGATGGAAAGAAAAAATGGAATGACAGAAAAACAAATCCATTGTCTCTTACACAATAGAATGACAGAAAAAATGGAATGACAGAAAAACAAATCCATTGTCTCTTACACAATGTAAGTCATCATGATCATGTACGCTGCCAAAATTTGAGGCTTATAGCTTTTATGATTCTTGAAAAAATCTCTAAAAATTAAAATCTCTAAAATATAATAATAATAAAAATATAATAATAAAATAGGTCAAGGTCAACTTAGGGTCATCATTTAAACAAACTTGGTAGGACTAAGTCACCTGATGTCACATAACATGTTTCAAGGCAATCTGCTCAGAGGTTCTGGAAAAGAAGATTTTTAAGGTTTTTTTTTTTACAATACTTGGGAATGGCAGCAATACTGATCATGTGACCTGGACCATTCGACAATCTTTTGTTCTCCTGTTGCCAGGGGACTTTTTGTTTTCAAAATCTCAAAGCAAAGTTCATTCGACTGATGTCTCGGTTTGAGATGGTTAAAATTCCCAAAAATTGTAGTGTTGAACAAATACAAGAACAAGAACTAACAAAATTTTATATGTCAAACAACAACTGCGAGATTTAAAATGGAAGAAGTTGCATTAGAAAATCTAGTGCAAAAAAAGATGACATGAAATGTACATATGCTCTCAAATTCTGTGTTAAGGCAGGAATGACTCCTGCAGATACATGGAAGTTTCTGAACAGACTAAAGGAGGATTCAAGTTGTTCAAGGACACTAGTAGGCCCCTGTGGACTTCTATTTTCCCCCACTGAAAGATTTGTGAGGCAGGAGATTCAAATCAGTGCATGATCTGAAAATGGCAGTGCGGACCACCGTGAGGAGATATCCAGCATCGCGGAACACAGAAGTGGGTGGAGTGGCCTCAAAACATGTTGCAGCAGCTGGGGAATACTTTGTAAATCAGTGACCTATGTAGCAACTGACTTGTACCATGAACTCTCATCAATTAGTGCGACATTGTTTGCAGACATTATAAATATAGTGCTCAAAATGTCCCATAGTGTGTTCAGTGGGTCAGAAGCCAGCCATGGGAACTTAGCCAGAAAAGCTCAACTTTGTTGAAATTTATGTGACACAACTCACATGATGTTGTTAGTTAACGTGATATAAGTTTTATTTTGCTCTCATGACTTGTTTTTGATTTACAGGTTGGGTCCAGGAACTCAATGACTATACCTTGTATATGGCCCGAGGTTGGGACAGACAGCAATCGGCTTAGAACATTTTGGTGTAAAGATGATTACTTTTTTCCTTTCCATCATTTTGTTTGTTTATACATTTGTCACGATTTTAAACATATACATACTTATTTTACCAGAGAGAAAGTTGGGCCAAAAGGCTACAATAACAACATAGTAAATGGACAAGAGCAGACAACCCCGAATATTTACATTTTTGCTTGTAGTTTAATGCTTGTGCCATTTCAAATGCAGTATGTTCGCTTTGATCTTAAGACGAATTTCAAGGGAAGTGACTCTGTCAAAGTAGTTTTGCCTGACTTCTCAAAATGGGACTACACTAAAAAGAAAGGGCTTTATGTGCAGGAAAGCAAACTGTAGGTCACAAAAGTTGTTTCCCTTGTAAAAAATGGCAAAGAGTTACCCAAGTGTATCGAGTCCTCATAAATTCAGGAGGAGAATATGTCTAACAGTTTCCCATATAAATGTATAGGGAAGCAAATTTGTAATTTAAGGCTTGTGCTATTTCAATCAATTGCAGTTTCTTTGTTTTTGATCTTAAGAGAAATGGATACACTTTCAAGAGAAAGTGTGTATATATTTATAAATAAATATACATTTTTTTTTCAGTCCTTTTAGCATTACAATCACCTTGCTTGGGGAAGAGAGTTATTCTATGTGCTTTTCGTGCATTTGTTTTGCGCGGTTTTTTTTTTTTCGTTTTTTTTTTTGTTTTTTTCCAGTGCTTGTAGCATTATGATCACCTCGCTTGGGGAAGAGACAGTTATTCTATGTGCTTTTCGTGCGTTTGTTTTGTGCCTGTTAAGATAGATTTGTGTCGCTTTCCTCATTCTCTTGATATCAGGGATTGGCTGCGACTTGTGATTGTGGCACTCCCTTGACTATTACCTTTTTGACCTTGCCATAGAACGGGTCAACCTAAGACCATGATTTTAGCAATTTCGGTAAACCTTACATTGCAAATACTATAACTGCAAGGATTCAGCACCAAAGCATTCTTGGTTTTGGAGTGAAAGTTTATTGAAGAGTTTTACCATGTATGGGCATGGCAGCCATCTTTGTCGACAGAATGACAATGTGGATTTCAGTATAAGAAAATGTAAATAAAATTTAAACTGATATCTGTAAATCAGAGTCCACTGACTGCCTTCCTGATGCTGTCACATTTTCGTCTTGCAAAGATTCTGCATGAAAAGCCACTGAAACCAGCACTTGAAGTGTACTAGTGTCTTGGTTCTGCCAATTTCTCATTATAAAGGCAAGTGAAGTATCTCACATGACTGTTCATACGAAATATAAGTGTTCATAATATTTAACACTTAGCATACTAAGCCTATTCTCTGGGAAAAATAAGGTATCATTTTTTTGTCCGCTGAATTAGCCCAGAGAGTGGTAATGATCAACTATGATATATTATTCTGGTGTAGTGGTTAACCTTTCATCCATTTCAGTTTTGGTGTGAGAGGTGAGGTGCAATTTTTAGCAAATTCTTCCCTTTAACAATAGTCAATGAGACGGGAGGCAAATATTCCACTGTCAGAGTTATTTCCCCTTAGAGGTGTATTCATCTCTTTTTAACTGGCTCAGTTCATCTTTGTGTGAAATGTTTGTCAAGATATGATGGTAAAAAGCATTTATACAAATTTTGAAAAAAAAAAAAAAAAAAAAAAAAAAAACAACAACAAAAAAAACCCCCAAAAACAGCATATAACTAAATAAAAATGCAATGCATGAATTGACGTTGTACTTAAGATACTTGGTCACAAAATAATTACAAGAACTACAAATCAAGATTTTCATAATTTATTTCCAAGAATTTTTACATGCAAAAGGCAGTTGGCTTAAAAAATTCATAGCTCCAGATACAAGAGTATCATGATTATCTTTCAAATTTCTCCACAAAGAGTAATGAATACCAACAACATGGTTTCATTGAGAACTAAGAAAAAATATCAACGCTTTAAGGATGAAAAAAAAAGTGACTTATCTGGAGCTAAGACAATTTCACATCCTCATCCAATGCCCCTTCCATAGCTCAAATTTGTAAAACACTTGAATTTAGTTTTACTGTTTTTTATTTTCACTGATGACAGTAAGAGATGAAAATATTATGTTTAGAAAAGATTCAGATAAGCATGCCGACCAAACAGTGTAGACACAGATAAAAAATTATTCCTATGGAGCTGTTTTATCAGTCTACACTGTCTACCATTCAGCCAGCATCATTTAACCATTAAAGACTGAATTAGCTCTCCCACACTATATATTGGAAGAGTCCATTTTCGACTTTAGGTATGTCAAACTATATGATGTAGATATTCCCAAAGAAAAATGGTTGAACTATTTGCAAACATTGGAGACCCTGATCAGATGATGCGTTCTGCGGCATCTGATCTGGGTCTGCATTGTTTGCCAGTTTAATACCTGATTAGTCTTCAATGATTAAAGGCTCCATATTTCTCAAAAATAGACATTTTATTATTCAAGAAAGGTTTAATAAAAACGAAATGATTTTTTATCATATTTATGAATTAATGTTGGCAAAATTAATTCAGAAATACTATAAAAAATCATTTTATGTTTGATCCAGTTCAAGAATGAGACACTGAAATTTAACAGGCTGTCAGATGCCACATTTTATGATTGTATTAATACCATATATTAATTTATTAAATCTTTCTTGGATAATGTCTATTTTTGAGGAATATGGAGCCTTTTAAACACTTCACCTAACTCAATAAATAGCTTCGTTCTTACTGTTCAATCTTTAGCCATTAAGTTATCATTCAAAATTATAGCTGATGACTTTCTAAAATATGTATTGAATAAAATATATATATATATATTTTTTTTTTCAGAGAAAATGAGGTTTGCCATTTCATTTGATTCATCTGCATTTTTTTTCAGCTGCTTAGCTGATGACTCATATGAACTGTCAAGCCTTATTTACTAAGGCTAATCATCTGCATACTTTTTCAGAGAAAATAAGGATTGCCATTTCATGTAAATAGATTCACATACATTGTCAAGCCACATTTTCTCTGAAAACAGAAAATAAATAAAAGAATTGAATGAACAATAAAACTATTAAAAGAAAATAAATATTTGAGAATGCCTTCAGCTGCACTTGTGGCTAGCACTTTAACCTTTACCACTCTCTGGGCATTTTCAGCAGACGACAGATTGATGATATTTTTCTTATTTTTCCCAGAAAACAGGATTTGACATTTCATGCAAATTGTCTCCTTAGGAGACAATTTGCATGAAATGTCATATCCTGTTTTCTGAGAAAAATAAGAAAAATATTTCAAAATGCCGTCTGCTGAAAATTTTACCCAGAGTGCTAAGCGTTAAGGGCTAGAGTAAGAAAAGTAGGAGCTATATATATGTTTATATATTTCCAGTAGTTATTCTACTGATAATACAGTAAAAAGTGAATGGCACTACATATCTCAGATGGAGCTGCTCATAGCATAGGAAATAATTACAGATCCCTGTCAAAGCTGCTCTTAACAGGGGAAATCATTACAGATCCCTGTTGAAACTGCTCTTTACATGGGAAATCTTTACAGATCCCTGTTGAAGCTGCTCATAACATGAGACATAATTACAGATCCCTGTCAAAGCTGCTCATAATATGAGAAATAATTACAGATCCCTATCGAAGCTGCTCATAACATGGGAAATAATTACAGATCCCTATCGAAGCTGCTCATAACATGGGAAATAATTACAGATCCCTGTCAAAGCTGCTCATAATATGAGAAATAATTACAGATCCCTATCGAAGCTGCTCATAACATGGGAAATAATTACAGATCCCTGTCAAAGCTGCTCATAATATGGAAAATAATTGATGTACTAATTATATTACAGACTTGTGATTAAAACACTGCATATATTCACCAAACTGGGCTTTATCAAGTAGAAAGGTGTCTTCAAGCACAGGTGAAAAGTGCAGCAGACATGTACATTTAACACCAGATAGGAAAAATATCCAGATAAATATTTTTCTTACAACTCCATGCAAACATACATTGTAGGTACTCATCAGAAGCGCCTCTGTGAGGCACTTCTGATGAGTACCCACAATATGTATGTGGGTACTCATCAGAAGTGCCTCAGTGAGGCACTTCTGACCAGTACCCACAATATATATTTTTGTGGAGAAATAAGAAAAATATCAATAATTTTTCATTTAATACAGTACCTTATCTGGAGCTATGGTGTATGTACAAATTATCCTCATCCACAGTCTCATAAGGGCTTCATACATTCTATGGCCACCAATGGTTCTGAAAGCAGACACTGAAGGCCATGGATGCACAAGCTGATCTGTGCTTCTGCCCACATGAAAACACCTTTTCATTTAATACGGCTTAGCTATAATAGTGTCAACTGATGAAAGGAAGAATTTACAAATTGGTAAAATTACAAAAAAGTAATTCAAATCTACACACATGCTAAAATATACAATGTTCTGTACACAGTCTATGAATCAAACTGAAATGGATTGCAACACTATTCTGATTAATAAATAGATGATTGCTGATATTTTACAATCCATCAACACTTTTAGTGGTTTATGAACAACAAGAGTACTGATGAATCAGCAAGGCCCTGCTGGAGAGATTAAGTTTATGAACGACTAGATAGGTATTCAAAGTAGTCAGAAGGTATCTTTTTTCTAATTTTTGCACAAAAAGCGTATCTTGTGGCTACTTACTGGCGATTCCAATGTGCCCATCTTTTCATGCAAAAATAACAAAAATTATCTTTTAATTGCAACCACATATATCACCTTATCTAATGCTATGGAACTTCATGTATGATGGAAATGGCAGATACCATATCTACTGTAAATATTAGAAAACCTTTATATATTTATCCTATGATTTGGAGGATCCTATGATTTGGAGGATCCTATGATTTGGAAGATCCTATGATTTGGAGGAGTCCAATTTACTCTTGGTACCTGTTGATATGTCCAAGAACTGTTAGATGAGTGGCAAACAGTGCAGACCCAGATAATCAGGGCCCAGTTGTTGGAAGCTAACGATGTCGTTAGTTAACGATTCGTTAAAATTTACTTCAAGTGATACGCAAATATTCTGAAATTTTTTGCTGAAAAAATGTGAGTAGCTTTTGCAATGCAAAAGCTACTCACATTTTTTCAGCAAAAAATATCAGAATATTGTGTTTTGAATCCGCTAAAACAGTTAACGAAATGACCCTTAACGAGCTCGTTAAGCTAACGACGCTTTGAACAACCGGGCCCTGGTCTGAAGCTACACATTTTGCTCAAAAATAAACCCATATATGCATAGCATGCCAAAATTAGACATTTACAAACTGTGCAGACCCAGATCAGATGCCACAGAATGTGGCATCAGATCTGGGTCTACAACGTCTGCATTAAATACTGTTACATTTATGACAGGAGAAAAAATGTGGATAGAATAAAAATGGGGACAGGTAAATGGATACAGATTATTACAGGGACCCACAAATGCTGAGCCTTAATGACTGAACTGAATGAATGGGAAATGTACATAATGAATATACTTAATATAAATTCTTTAAAGGAGCTTAATATGCTTGGTTGATTGATTGTGTTGGGGTTTAATGACACGTCAACCCTTGTGGTCATTTTGTGTCATCTCCCAGAGAAAGGGAGAAAAGAGATAGTAGAAGAGATAAAAGGACAGGGAAGAAAGAGGAACAGGAATGAAAGTGAAGAAACAGCAGGAATAAAAACATTCCCCCTCTACCCATACCTGCTACAAGGGCAGCAGGCCTTGCCCAACTGTAAGCCAATATCAGTTGGACGCCCCGGTGACGTAAGCTACACAACACATTTGCCACACCTGACCACCCCTCATACATCTGGTGGATTTTCTGCCATTTTAACAAGGGAGACAACTTTTGTAACTACATAGACGTGTAAACATAATGCTTTTCAAAGTCAGACAACTCCAGCAAATGAGAATTCGCCTCACTGGTATGACTCCCTACAAAAATAAATGGGGCAAAAAATTCTCTCCTTTAAGAATAGCCACCTTTGAGAAGGGAAGCAAATACTTCCAGGTTAGAGTGATCTCCCTTTGAGGAATATGAATTCTCCTTAACATAACTCCAGATAAGGCACTTTTTTTTTTCAACTGAAAAGTATTGGGCCCAGTTGTTCAAAACTTAACAAAGTTGTTAGCTAAAGTGACATTCAATTTCTATCTTGAAATATGGCAAATACATTGTTTTTATTATTATTTTTTTTTTTTCAGCTGAAAAAAATGTGAGTAGCTGATTTTGCAGTAAATATCAATGTATCTGAAAATATCTTAGCTACAACAGTTAATGAGTTTGTCATTAACTAGCTCATTGAGCTAATGATGATGATGATGATGATGATTTCAGGTTTAATGATGCGTCAACCCATGAGGGTCATTTGCACCAAAACGGTGTACTAACTTGGTTTTGTAATGAAATGGCTATAATGATAAGTCATAAGTGATTAAGCTAATGGTGCTTTTAACAACTGGGCCTTAATATTTTTCTTACTTCTCCATCAAAACATATGTTGTGTGGTACTCATCAGAAGTGCCTTGTTGAGGTACTTCTAATGAGTACCCACAACACATGTTTTGGTGGAGAATACAAAAAATATTATGTGGAGACCCCTCCTAACCAGAGCTATGCCTAAAACTTAATTTGAAAATGAGTTGTGATTCATCTCCTACAATACAACTTAAGTACTGTAACCCTAATTTTTATTACTTATGAACACAAGAGATCATGTTTTGTTGTATAATAGAAGTTTTGAAGCACAATGCCCATATGTATGCATGCTGTATGTCCTCTTTGGACCATGCAGTTCTTCACCGTTTTCATAAACAATATGATGCTAACATCTGAGCCCTGTTCACATGCAGTATAACTAAATGAACAGATTTATTTACATAGCTCCAGATAAGAGGGGTATCAGGTTAATATTTCATGGTATTTCTCCACAAAAAAACATTGTAGGTACTCAACAGAAGCACTTCAGCAAGGTGCTTCTAACAAGTAACCACAACATATGCTTTCATGGAGAAAAAGAAAAATATCAATACTTTTTGGCTGAAAATAAAAAAACATATTATCTGGGGCTATGCACTCATAAAGTCTGAACAGGACCTCTGTTAACCCTTGTTATGCTGAATAAATTCAGTTGCCACACTCACTTCTAATTTTCAGCCAATCAGATTGCTTGATTTGAATTGTTGCTATAAATTCACATACTTAATGGCAAACAGTGCAGATCCAGATCAGTTGGCTTCTTCAGAAGCCAACTGATCTGGATCTACACTGTTTGCAAAGGAGGGTATATCCACGTTCAGCAGGACTGACTAACTGACTGATCAGATTTTTAACGCTACCAGGCAACTGAGTCACATAGAGGCAGCACCGGTTCAGCAGGACAAGGGTTAAAACATATTTAATGCTGCCATGTTATATATTTGTAAGGTATACATGTAACATTCACTGGGTAGCAGAGTTAAACCCCAACTTGCCCTCCTAATGTCATTGTTGCTTTCACGAGAAAAGCCAACTAGTTTAGCATTTATTGATCCAGATATGGTGATTAATGGGCTGAAATTTAAGATGTTCGTTATTTTTGCTCCAAGATTTATCTTGTAAATACATGTACTTGCAATTCCAATGAGTTTCCACAAGATATGTTTCGGTGCAAAAAATAACAAAATTATCCCAAATAAGCACCTCCTCTGGGCCCAGTTGTTCAAAACTAACAATGTTGTTAGTTAACATAGTGTTAAAACTTTGATCATTAAATATGGCATATATGCTAATAATTTAACTGAAACAAGAATTCCGCGGAAGGCGTCATCGCACCTGCTGGCGCAAAAGTCACAGGAGCCACAATCAGAATGTGGTTATTAAATAAGTTTATTTCATTCTTAGCAGTGCTTACTTGGAAAACTGGGTTGAAAAAAATGTAGACAAAGTGCCAAGTGGGGCACATATATTCCAGGCCAGTCCCATTCCTTCTAATGGCTATATCTTCAGCACTGACTTTTCGTATCATACAGCCCAATGATAATGGAACATTGACGTAAAATGTGTAAAAGTCACTGGAGCATGAAATTTAAGTCAAGGTCACGGGTCAAGGTACCTGCTAATTCAGTACATCAAGGAGAAGCACAATGCAAGGTACGGTGGTTGTAGGCCTTATAGTTGAGGAGTTATCAAACATCAACGTAAAATTTGTCAAATATAGGTCAAGGTCACTGGGTCAAGGTACCTGCCAAGCCAGTGCAATGAGGTGAAGCACAATGCAAGGTATGGTGGTTGTAGGCCTTATAGTTGAGGAGTTATCAAACATCAACGTAAAATTTGTCAAATATAGGTCGAGGTCACTGGGTCAAGGTACCTGCCAAGCCAGTGCAATGAGGTGAAGCACTATGCAAGGTTTAGTGGTTGTAGGTCTTATATTTGAGGAGATACCGAACATCAATATAAAATGTGTCAAAGTCACTGGAGTGCACAATATAGGTCAAGGTCACCAGGTCAAGGTATCTGTCGAGTCAGTACATCGAGAAGAAGTGCTATATAAGGTTTGGTGGTTGAAGGCCTTACAGTTGAGGACATATGGAAGGGTGATGTACACGGTGTAAAAGTCAATGGAGCATGAAATATAGGTCAAGGTCACCCAGTCAAGGTACCTGCAGAGTCTGTACATTGAGGAGAAGCACTATGCAAGGTTTGATGGTTGTAGGCCTTCTAGTTGAGGAGATATTGAACGTTGACGTAAAATGTGTAAAAGGCACTGGAGCGCAAAATATAGGTCAAGGTCACCGGGTCAAGATACCTGCCAAGTCAGTACATATTGGAGAAGCACTATGCAAGGTTTGGTAGCTACAGGTCTTACACTTGAGGAGATCTGGAACGTTGACGTAAATTATGTTAAAGTCACTGCAGCCAAAATATAGGTCAAGGTCACCAGATCAAGGTATCTGCTAAGTCAGTACATTGAGGAGAAGCACTTTGCAAGGTTTGATGGTTGTAGGCCTCATAGTTGAGGAGATATTGAATGTCGACGCAAAATATGTCAAAGTCACTGGAGCGCAAAATATAGGTCAAGGTCACCGGGTCAAGGTACCTGCCAAGTCTGTACCTCTAGGAGAAGCACTATGCAAGGTTTGGTAGTTGTACGCCTTATAGTTGAGAAGATCTGGAACGTCAACGTAAATTGTGTCAAAGTCAATGGAGCGCAAAATATAGGTCAAGGTCACTGGGTCAACATATCTGCCAAGTCAGGAGGTCAGGGAGATGTGTCATGCAAGGTATGATGGTTGTTGTAGAATTGTAGTTGATTAGAATACTAACTTTGACGTAAATGTCGAACTTCGACATAAAAGAACTGTTAAGAGACAGACGGACGGACGAACGGACAGACGAATGGAAAAGCGGGCACCTATGTTGCAAAGTCAGGAGGTCAGGGAGATATTTCATACAAGGTTTGATGGCTGTTTAGTCTTGTAGTTGATTAGAATACTAACTTTGACATAAATGTCGAACTTCGACATAACAGAACTGTTAAGAGACGGACGGACGGACAGACGAATGGAAAAGTGGGCACCTATGTCGCAAAATCAGGAGGTCAGGGAGATGTTTCATGCAAGGTTTGATGGTTGTTTAGTCTTGTAGTTGATTAAAATACTAACTTTGACATAAATGTCGAACGTCGACATAAATGTTGACAGACGGACGGACGAATGGACAGACAAACGGAAAAGCGGACGCCTATGTTGCAAAGTCAGGAGGTCAGGGAGATGTTTCATGCAAGGTTTGATGGTTGTTTAGTCTTGTAGTTGATTAGAATACTAACTTTGACATAAATGTCGAACGTCGACATAAATGTTGACAGACGGACGGACGGACTGACGGACGGACGGACGGAAAATCGGACGCCTATATCGCACCCTGCTACAAGCAGGTGCGATAAAAATGTGAGTAGCTTTGCATTTGCAAAAGCTACTCGCATTTTTTCAGCAAAAAAACCTGTGAATTAGATATTGTACTTACTAGAACAGTTAACATTTTGTCCACTAATGAGCTTGTTAAGCTAACGATGCTTTGAACAACTAGGCCCTGGAGTTTTCACTATATGATATACAGTAAAACTTCAATGACTCAAACACTGATGGCTTGTTAACCATGGCTGATTCAAACTCATTTTCAAGTCCCTAAAGAGAGATATTTAGGGATACTTTAGGGAAATTTTCTTATCATGAAAATGTATGTTGTCTGTACTCATTAGAATTGCCTCATCAAGGCATTCTTAATGGGTACAATCAATATATTATTATTTTATAGACAATCAAAAAGACATCCCTAAACTGTCCCCATTTGCCTCCTGATCTAGCGCAATAATTAAACCTTGGTGGCTCGAACTATCCATGTCTAAAACATATTTCCTTGGTCCTACAAAGATGTTGAGCCATTGAAGTTTGACTGTTGTTGTGAATTTCTGTGTCACAGTTATGCAGAGACTGCTTAAAGCACTCACTATGACAAACTTGTTATGAGATCTTAGAAACTATTTCCACTGACAGAGAAACAAAATATGCCATTTCAATCAGCATCATTTTTTCAGGTGGAAATCTACTGCAGTTTTTGCACCCAAGACAAACCAAATCCTCCAGATACTTACACAAAGACAGCCTTTCTGCAATTTCAGGTCATTCTGAATTCTTGTTTAGGTTTGCTCTACAATACTTTTATATTAGTAGATTCCTTTTAAATCACACTGTTAACACTTAAAGCACCAAGCAAAATTGTAGCAAGCAACATTCTCAAATATTTCTTTTTATTTTACAGAGAAAATTAACAAAAAAAAAAAAAAAAAACCCAAAAAATCAGAATCATCTTAAGCGCGGATTCAGAGAGGGGTTTAGCCTGGGGTTTGACTAAAATTTCATTTTTATGGGTAATTTAGGTTAAATTTGGGACCCCTTACTCTTTACCTTATACTTCTCTTCAACAAGTCCATTTTACTACCTAAGAAAGTGTGTAAAATAGCTGGGTGAGTGGCAATTGATTGATTGTGTTGGGGTTTAACGACACGTCAACCCTTGAGGGTCATTTTGTGTCGTCTCCCAGAGAAAGGGAGAAAAGAGATAGAAGAGAGAGTAGAGGAGATGAAAGAGAGGGACAGGGAAGAAAGAGGAACAGGAATGAAAGTGAAGAAACAGAAGAAATAAAAACATTCCCCCTCTACCCTTACCCACTACAAGGATAGCAGGCCTTGCCCAACTGTAAGCCAATATCAGTTGGACGCCCCAGTGATGTAAGATACACAGCACCTTCGCACCACCCGACCACCCCCGCATGGGTGAGTGGCAAAGTGTAGACCCTGATTACATTCTGCAGCATCTGATCTGGATCTAAACTGTTTGCTTAGACCTGACTGTCCAAACACTCCAGGTAAAGGTGGAACTTTGATAAAATCAACATTCCTCAAAAATTTTGCACCCCTATTAAAGAATCTGGGATTCCCCACATCTGCTGCAGTTATGATTGGCAGTTTAAATGTTAATAAAACAAAGTTGATAAAAATTCATAAATCTCTAGGTATAGTATGAGACAACACTTATTCAAGAGTGATATAACTAGTGTCCCTGAGATACTAGTATCGGTACATCTCTTTCATTAGTCCTCCTCCTCAGTACTTGATACTGCATCCGTCTGTCAAGGTTTTCTGCATTATACTGCTTAAACTAAGCAGTAACCAGCATTTCAGTTTAACAGTCACCAGCATTTCTATTTAAACACAGGGAGACTTCATTCTTATTTACACTTCCCTTCTGTTCAGGGATATTACCATCCATCGACTATCCCTCCCTCAATCCCCTCCCCCACCCCCTTCATTTTCTTCTTTTGAATCTGGTTCTGCTTTATCTGCAGTACCAGTGTCTGCACCGTCCTCAGAAGATTTAGTCTCTGTTTTAGACGTTTCTTCCTTCTCAGAACTTTCTACATTTTCTTGAGACACAACTTTATCTTCAGATTGATTTTCATTTTCTCCTTCTGCTTGACCAAGGCCATCAACAGCTGCTTCAGTTTCTTCATCCCTTTCCTTCATACTGACTGACACATCAGCTGATTCATCTAAAATTATTTCTGCTGATTCATCCACACCAAGTGATGCATCAGCTGCTTCCGCAGTTTCATTCATGCTGTCTTTTGTAGTTTCTAAGTCTTGTGAAGTATCATCTAGATCCTTTGAAGAATCTAGGATTTCTTCAACATCGCTGATTACTTCAACCTCATCTGGAAAATTGTAGAAAAAGAAAAAACAAAAAATTAGAATATTTGACTAATTGTATCGTGAAGTTATTACCTTGCAAATAAAGAATCAGTCTGCCAATATATTTCACTGGAATCTCTTTATAAGATGATTCATTATAAGATGGTTTTGGATACAAGATGGTTTAAAGATGGACCCCAAAAGTTGTGAATTTCTGTGTCAAAAGTATTGTATCCAAACAAAATGTACAGATTCATCCGAAACAAAAATATATAGAAAAATGACCATAAATGGTCATTTTTCGATATATTTTTGTTTGGATACAACACTCTTGTTTGCTAACACCACTTTTGCTTTGAATCCCAGCAATATTGTTATAAAGAGTTTGTGGTGTAAGCATTTAATATTAAAGGTGATAGGTTTGGTAATACTATGGGAACATTTTTATCAGATATTGGAGTTGATAGATTTAGAAATATATAGGGAATGTTTTTGCTGTTATACCATAAATTCTTACATTGTGGGTACTCTTTTGACTTATTATCCCTGCACAGAGGCAATTTTAAGTTTATGTTAAAAAAAAAACAAAAACAAGACAATCAAAAAAAAAAAAACCACACACATACACAAATAAAACAAAACAAACAACAACTAAAAATAAAATGACAACAAAAAACATACAAATAATAGTAATAACAAGAGGCCCACGGGCCACGGTTCGCTCACCTGAGTGACACAGCCACTGCAGACATGCAGATGTTATGCAACATTTTTCCAATCCTATCATTGCAACTAATGAAAATATCATCATTTGAGCAGTTCTTAGTTTTGAAGAAGAATATATGGGCCTGACAGTCAATGGAGCCTGATCATTTGAATAAACTATCAATTTCAACAGAAGGATCAATGTGAAATTTGGTGGAAATTGGCTAAGTGGTTTCTGAAGAATCATGATTTTATACATGTAAACAGCACAGTGGAAGGGAAATATTATAAATATAAACCAGATGATGGCCATCTTAGATTTCCAATCAGAACAATTTTAACTACTGTTGATCTACAAGTCACTTCGATACTTTCAATATAAATGTATATGGCCCATACAAATAGGGAAGCAAATTTGACCTTGGAGGTAAAAAGGTCAAATGTCAACACAGAACCATCATTTTAGCAATTTTGGTAGATCTCCTGTCCCCCATAATTTGTGCAAAGAAGAAACCAGGGCTTATTTGGTTATGGAGAAGATGATTTTTAAAGGTTTTTACCATATATGGGCATGGCAGCGATTTTGATCAATGGACCATACCCATTTTAGCAATCTTTCATTCTCCTGCCCACGGAGGCTCCGCATGAAATTTGAGCAACACTGGCCAAGAGGCTTCAGAGGAAAAGCCATTTGAAATTATCAACATTTTTCCATACAAATGTATGGGGCCCATACAAATGCATACAGAAGCAAACTTGACCTCGCCGTAAAAAGATTAAATGTCAATGTATGATAATTATTTTAGCACTTTGGTAGACCACCCATTCCAGATGATATATGCAAAGATTCAGCCACAAGCCATCCTCAGTTTTGGAAAATAAGATTTTTAAATGTTTTTTCCCAAACAAATGCATAAGGAAGCAAACTTGACCTTGCCGTAAAAAGGTCAAATGTCAATGTATGACCATTATTTTAGCAACTTTGGTAGACCCCCTGTCCCCGATGATTTCTGCAAGTATTCAGCCCCAAAGCATCCTCTGTTCTAGAGAAGAAGCTTTTTAAAGGTTTTTACCATATATGGGCATGGCGGCCATCTTGGTCAACCAACCGTGACCATTTTAGCAATCTTTTGTTCCCCCTACCTAAGAAGGCCCCATATGAAATTTGAGCAAAATTGGACCAGAGGCTCCAGAGGAGAGGTTGTTTGAAATTCTGAACATTTTTCCAATACAAATGCATAAGGAAGCAAAACTGACCTTACCATAAAAAGGTCAAATGTCAATGTACGACCATTATTTTAGCAATTTTGGTAGCCCTCCTGTTCCCAAAGATAATTGCAAAGATTCAGCCATAAGGCATGTTCGGTTTTGGAGAAGAAGATTTTTAAAGGTTTTTCTCATACAAATGCATAGGGAAGCAAGCTTTACCTTGCCGTAAAAAGGTCAAACGTCAACGTACAACAATTCTTTTAGCAATTTTGGTAGATCTCCCATCCCCAAAGATTCCTGCAAAGGTAAAGCCCCAAGGCATTCTCGGTTCTGGAGAAGAAGATTTTTAAAGGTTTTTACCATATATGGGCGTGGCAGCCATCTTGGTCAACGGACTGCGACCATTTTAGCAATTTTTTGTTCCCCCACCCTAAGGAGGCTCCATATGAAATTTGAGCAAAATTGGCTCAGCGGCTTCAGAGGAGAAGTCGTTTGAAAATGTTAACGGACGGACGCACGGACGGACGGACGCACGGACGGACGAACGACTGACGAAAAGTGATCACAATAGCTCATCCTGAGTAGAGCTCAGGTGAGCTAAAAAAAACAACAAAAAAACAACAACATAGAAACATCGCATAAGCATCATTAGACAAGAGGCCCACGGGCCACAGGTCGCTCACCTGAGTGACATAGCCACTGCAGATATGCAGATGTTATGCAACATTTTTCCAGTCCTGTCATCGCAGCTAATGAAAAGATCAACTTTCAAGTAGTTCTTAATTTTGAAGAAGAATATTATATATGGCATGACAGTCAATGGAGCATGATCATTTGAACAAACTCTCAATCACATTTCAACAGTAGGATCAATGTGAAATTTGGAGGCAATTGGCTAATTGGTTTCTGAAGAATTATGATTAACTACATGTAAACAGCACAGTAGCAGGGAAATATAATAAACATAAAGAAGATGGCAGCCATCTTAGATTTCCAATCAGAATGATTTTAGCTACTGTTGATCTACAAGTCACCTCAATACTTTCAATGAACTTGGCTATCTTGGATTTCTGATCAAACAATTTAAGCTATTTTAGATCTACAAGTCACCCAAATGCTTCCTACCAAGTTTCGATTCAAATGGCCTTTCAGTTCAGGAGAAGAAGCGAAAAATAGATTTTCAGGATGGCTGTCATGGCGACCATCTTGGATTTCTGATAGGGATGATTTTAGCTATTTTTGATCTACAGGTCACCCTGATGCTTCCTACCTAGTTTAAAGTCAATAAGCCTTTTGGTTCAGGAGAAGAAGTGAAAAACAGATTTTCAAGATGGCTGCCATGGCGGTCATCTTGGATTTCCAATCGGAAATTTCAATCTATAAGTCACCCCGATGCTTCCTACCAAGTTTCAAGTCAATTGGCATTTGGGTTTAGGAGAAGAAGCAAAAAAAAGATTTTCAAGATGGCCACCATGGCGGCCATCTTGGATTTCCAATCAGCATGATTTTAGCTACTTTTGATCTACACGTTATCCTGATGCGTCCTACAAAGTTTGGAGTCAATAGGCCTTTCGGCTCAGGAGAAGAAGAGAAAAATAGATTTTCAAGATGGTGACCATGGCGGCCATCTTGGATTTCCGATTAGCACGATTTTAGCTACTTTTGATCTACAAGTCACCCCAATGCTTCCTACCAAGCTTCGAGTCAATTGGCATTTGGGGTTAGGAGAAGAGGCGAAAAATAGATTTTCAAGATGGCCACCATGGCGGCCATCTTGGATTTATGATCAGCACAATTTTAGCTATTTTTGATGTGATACATGTCACACTTATGCTTCCTAGCAAGTTTGGAGTCAATTGGCCTTTCGGTTCAGGAGAAGAAGCAAAAAATAGATTTTCAAGATGGCTGCCATGGCAGCCATCTTGGATTTCCGATCGGAACAATTTTAGCTATTTTTGATCTACAAGTCACCCCAATGCTTCCTATCATGTTTGGAGTCAATTGGCTTTTGGGTTCAGGACAAGAAGTGAAAAATAGATTTTCAAGATGGCTGCCATGGGGGCCATCTTGGATTTCCGATAGGCATGATTTTAGCTATTTTTGATCTACAAGTCACCCAAATGCTTCCTAGCAAGTTTGGAGTCAATTGGCCTTACTGTTCAGGAAAAGAAGCAAAAAATAGATTTTCAAGATGGCTGCCATGGTGGCCATCTTGGATTTCCAATCGGCACGATTTTCGCTATTTTTGATCTACAAGTCACCCTGATGCTTCCTAGCGAGTTTGGAGGCAATTGGCCTTTCGGTTCAGGAGAAGAAGCGAAAAATAGATTTTCAAGATGGCTGCCATGGCGGCCATCTTGGATTTCCAATCGGCACGATTTTTGCTATTTTTGATCTACAAGTCACCCAAATGCTTCCTACCAAGTTTGGAGGCAATTGGCCTTTCGGTTCAGGAGAAGAAGCGAAAAATAGATTTTCAAGATGGCGGCCATCTTGGATTTCCGATCGGCATGATTTTAGCTATTTTTGATCTACAAGTTACCCCGATGCTTCCTAGCAAGTTTTGAGTCAATTGGCCTTTCGGTTCAGGAGAAGAAGCGAAAAATAGATTTTCAAGATGGCGGCCATGGCGGCCATCTTGGATTTCCGATCAGCATGATTTTAGCTATTTTTGATCTACAAGTCACCCCAATGCTTCCTAGCAAGTTTGGAGTCAATTGGCCTTTCGGTTCAGGAGAAGAAGCGAAAAATAGATTTTCAAGATGGCGGCCATGGCGGCCATCTTGGATTTCCGATCAACAAGATTTTAGCTATTTTTGATCTACAGGTCACCCTGATGCTTCCTACCAAGTATCGAGTCAATTGGCCCAGGGGTGTAGGAGGAGTAGGCTTTTAAAGCAATTGTTGACGCCGCACGACGCACGACGGACGACGCACCACGGACGACGGACATTGACTGACCACAATAGCTCACCATGAGCACTTCGTGCTCAGGTGAGCTAATAAAAGTAAACAAGAGCACCGCATGCGGGTGCCAACGCTCGGCTGCAGTTTGACCTTAAAAATAAGGTCAAGGTCACTCGGCTGCAGTTTGACCTTAAAAATTAGGTCAAGGTCACCAAATTCCTTTCTGCAATGGAGTCCCTCCTAATTATGCTAAATACCAAACATGACCAGAATCTATCCAGTGGTTCTGGAGATATAGCAGTGAAACCCATTTAATGAATGATAAGTTCCGTGGTGACCTTGAAAATTAAGTCAAGGTCACCAAATTCCTTTCTGCAATGGAGACCCTCCCAATTATGCTAAATACCAAACATGATCAGAATTTATCCATCAGTTCTTGAGAAATCGCAGTGAAACCATTTTTCAACAAAAATTCTAAGTCGAAAAAGGAGCATAACTGTGCCCAAATATTTTGAGGGTTACCTCCCCTATTGGTATGAGTTCCCCTTTTCATAATGAATAACTAGTCCAAGTTTCAAGTAAATATCTTCAGTAATGACAGAGATATTACAAAATGTCCAAGTTTTTGCACGACGACGACGATGGCGCAGATGATGCCAGAGCTATGACAATACCTCATCGTTTTCTTCAAAAACAGCCGAGCTAATAAAATCACTTTCTCGATATCTTTCATAACTGGTGTCTGATGCAAGCTTATTCAAATCTATTCTCAGCTCTAGATAAGAGGGACAGACAGAATTTTCTCATTTCTTCATGAATACATACATTGTACATTGTAGGGAGAAACGATTCGCAGAATGTTTGATGCATCGCTAATCAGAGAGTCCAGTTCAGTTCTCGGTATGTTTTTGTTCATATCATCATACAAAATATGAACTAAATCCATCACAAGGTACTGAAACAATGAGCTGTTAAAAAAAAAAAATTAACATAAATCTTTAACATGAAAATTCTTAGTCTGTGACCTTGATCTGATGGACACAAAAAACAGTCCGGGTGGTGCTGATATAAATTTTGGATCACTATCTATCATCATACCAAATATAAACTACATCTGTAATAAGGCTTGGAAGATATGCGGGCTTAAAAACCTAAACACAAAAAATTTAACATTGGTGTGGACGCGGACACTGATGCCAATGCCGGGGGTGGCAGAATAGCTCCACTTCAACTTTGTTCAGGCAAGGTATAATACTCATAATTAAAACCTTAAAAAAAAAAAATTAATTTGAAAATTGACACGGTTGAAGACAGATGGTACTAATAAAAATTTTGGATCAGAATCTTTTATCATGTTAAAACATGTATGAACAAATTCTTCAGAAGGAAATCTCTTGTATAAAACTGACAAAATTTGCCCATTAGCAATCCAAAACCAGACCTCCATAATATCAATGCACATACCAAGTTTGGTGAAAATCCATTGATATTTACTCAAGTTATCATCCCACCTTTAAAATACAGACGTGTCACGGGCAACCGTCAAAAATTAACAAAAATTGCCCATTAGCAATCCAAATCAGATCTCCATAATATCAATGTACTATGTTAGATGAAAATCCATTGACATTTACTCAAGTTATCATCCAGAAACCAAAATACGGGGACAGATGTACAATAGGCGGACGGACAGATACCAATATGAAACCATAATACCCCACTACTATCATGTGATGGGGTATAAAAATTCTAAAAATTCTAAGTCTGTGACCGTGTCCTGAAGATATCATATACAAAACCATATATATACCAAATCCTTCATAGGGTTTGTAAACATTGTGGTCCTAAAAATTATAATGTAAAACTTTAACATCAAAATTTAAGTCCTGAGGTCATGTAGGGGGTGAGGATAGTACTGCGTATAATTTTGAGAGACAGTGCTTCATACCTACTTGGTGACCCATTACAACAAAAAAAGATGTTTTTCTCGCTGTTGTTAATTTGTTTATTTAATTTAAACATATCTAAGTTGCAGAATTTTGATAAAGGGGTGTTGGGATTTAAAGTGTGATCTTAATTATAAACTATAAAGAATGGTGTTGAATATCTGTTTTGCTCATTTTTGTTTATTGGTCTATAGAAAGAAAAAAAATGTACTGGCTAACTGCAGCACAGCACAAACACAAAATATGACTTGCTATGATGTAAAGATACTTTGGTTGTTTAGCTTTTGCACTCTTCACTGACCGAGTGCTCGGTTGCTGTGAAAGTGAAAGTACATTAAATCGTGCCCATGTGTGATAATATTATGCTATATTGCTGTTTATAATTGTGGTACTTATGCGCATGTAAGTTCAGAAAATGTAAGCAATGTTGGTATGTTATTCACTGTGTTAATAATAAGCCAGTATCTGCGTTTGGAAATTGCAATTAGGAAATTCTTCAACAATGGTTATGAAAAGTATCTCAACTCGTCGAACTCTGTAAATACGGCTGAAAATGACTCCTCAACCTCCATAAATGTGGAGGAAAATTTGACCAATCGGCAATTTTTCAGTTTCTCGGGTGCTGACCCACAACATATGTTTCCATGGAAGAATGGGAAAACTAGCAGTTGAAATAAGTGCCTTATCTGGAAATATACTGTTCATAATCATATATTTACATTTTTGATTTTAAAAGACTCCTAAGAAACCTATAGAACCTAGTGTAGTTCATTCCTCCATGAATGCAATGGATCATGCGAAATGACTTGACATCAAAACAACTGACGCTTTCGGAGAATTGATTAGACTCTGCTAATGGTGTGATGAGGTCGCCGCTTCTTATCCAAATATAACCCGGCTGCCCTTAATGCTGCCTGAAATGTGAAGTACGTGAGAAAAATAATGTAAATATAAGTAATGAACTTGATTTTTTCGGAAATTTATTGAGGTATGATCGCAGACAGACTGGCAGTGGGTTGCGTGCAAAGTGAATCACGCGACCCACTGCGGTCATACCTCAATGAACTTCAAAAAAAATAAAATTCATTTCTTAATTGTACAGCTGCATCACCTTATCTCTGTATCTTTTATGAGTGAAAAACTTATTTTCACTTGACAGTGCTCACATTACAGACATACAGTTGACTCTCGTTATCTCGACCTCGCTTATCTCGAATAACCGCTTATCTCGAAGTGAGAATCTGGTCCCTGCCTATACATGAAAACCTAACAACAGATGGAAAATATTGTAGAAAAGAGGAGAAATTGCTCCAAAGGAGCAATTTCTCCTCTTTTCCACAATATTTTCAATATATCTCTAACTTCAAAAGTCCAGTTACCTATCAGTTTGTTAAATGTGGTTAATCGAATTATTTTTTCCTCAATTCTGCAAACCTGATATGTCGAACTACGGATATCTCGAAGTATTTCAGAGAGTCCCTTGGAATTCGAGATAACGAGAGTCGACTGTACTTACCATCGTCATCATCATCATCTACTTCTATAGAATCTCCAGTTTCTCCTAAAATATCATAGTCTTCAATGTCGTCATCATCATCATCATGGTCCACTTCATATACATCATCTGCAACATTCGTTTTCATGTCAAAAACCTAAGGTTAAGTATGATTTCACAGATTGTTTAAGGTGATCTGAATAGAAACACTTGAAAAATTTTTCTCCATTTTGCGGCATACAACTTTTACGGAAAATGCCTCCCTAGTATTCAAACAGTGGCTACTCTTAATTAAAGTTTAGAAACTTCTTCCTTTATGAGTTGCCCCCTACTCAGTGAGAAGGGAGGCAAATATCTGTAAGTGTCACAAAATGAATCAAATGAGATAAAAAAAAACAAACTTATGGATAATGGCTCCACTTTCAAGGGAGGCAACCCTTTCAAATTGTCTTGGCTCCCTTCTGAAAGGGGTATGCTCTTAGTACTGGACTAGTATTGTATTTACCATCAATATTCAAAGAAGGCCTTAGCAAGCAGTACAAACCTAGACCAAATAGCTCCTAAAGGAGCAGTCTGATCAGGGTCTACACAGATTGGCACTCCGCAAGAATATATCAGCATGAGTATACATATGCTAACGAGTTAATCTGGTCCTGATGAACCTGGATATGCCCTGCCTTTTCAAACAGTGTAGATCCAGCTCAGTCAAGTTCTTCAGATCTGGATCTGCACTGTTTGTCATTCAAGATGTGAATTTGTATCAACAACCTGGATCAATTAATCTGGGCCCAGTTGTTCAAAGCATCGTTAGCTTAACAAGCTTGTTAAGGGTCATTTCGTTAACTGTTTTAGCGGATTCAATATACAATATTCTGATATTTTTTGCTGAAAAAATGTGAGTAGCTTTTGCACTGCAAAAGCTACTCACATTTTTTCAGCAAAAAATTTCAGCATATTTTCGTATCACTCAATGCAAATTTTAACAAATCGTTAACTAACCACATCGTTAGTTTTGAACAACTGGGCCCTGATTGGCTAACAATTAGAAGTGGGCATGATATCTTCATTATTTAGCATGACAAGAATTAAGGTGAATAAATCTGGGCCCAGTTGTTCAAAGCTAACGACATCGTTAGTTAACGATTCGTTATAATTTACATCTCGTGATATGCAAATCAGCTGAAATTTTTTGCTGAAAAAAAATGTGAGTAGCTTTTGCAGTTGCAGTGCAAAAGCTACTCACATTTTTTCAGCAAAAAATATCAGAATATTGTGTATTGAATCTGCTGAAACAGTTAACAAAATGATCCTTAACGAGCTCGTTAAGCTAACGACGCTTTGAACAACTGGGCCCATTTAGGACAACTACACTATACTGTACCAATTAACCAGTATCTAACATCACTCCAGTTATCAACTAAATCCATCCATGCATTCAGGGCATAATAACATTTAAAGGCTTTAATGTAAAACCTGAACATGAAAATTATAAGCCCATGATCTTGATCATGACCTTGACCTCAAGGTTCCTGAGGGGAGTGGGTCTTGCAACATGGACCTGTATCTAACATTAATTCAAATATCAACTGAATCAACTGAAATGAAAACTATGTCTGTGACTTTCAAGGTCAAATGGTTAAAGTCACAAACATGGGTAAGGGTGTAACTGTATAAAACTATTGACCAATGTCTACCAACAGGCTATGTATGAACTATATCCTGCAAAGGGTGTTGATAACTGACTTCTTAAAAACTTAACCCTAAAAGCCTTAACACTTTTATTGATGTTTATGTTTACAATGGGGGCATTGCTATCGCTCATCCTGTTCATTTTTATAAAAGAGCTTAAACGTTTAGTAATAATCTTAACCAAAAACTTGTCAGCATCAGTGCATACGCAAATTTGACTAAAATCCATCCATTCTTTTAAAAATGCTTGTTTTGGATGTAAAATCATAATACATGTAACAGTATACTGTTTGTGGGAGGTACATGTATAAAGAAAATAGATAAAACTTCGGTGAAATTGATGTCACACCCCCTCCCCGCCCCCCCTCCCCCCTCCCCAATAAAAAAGTAATGTTTATTTTAGGCAGAGGAAACTGATATAAGAATTTCATCGAAAGCATGTGCATTAACTCGTATGATGCATGAGAAGTTAGGCTCAAAAAGTACCAACAGTCTGTACACTTTCATAAAATCTGAGGTTAAGAAAATGACAAAGTTAAAGTGGAAAAAGTGACAAAAGTAAATTTAAAATCATATCCAAATCATGTGCACTTCTGCAGACCCAGGAGAAAACATGTGCTAAGTTTCAAAAAGACCGGTTTAAAATTATATGAGAAGTTGCAATCACAAGATACCCACTGTCTATACATCTGAGGTCAGTAACTGACAAAGTTCAAAAAATACAAAAAAAGTGACAAAAATTAATGCAAGGATTATATGAAAAGCACATGCACATCTACAGACTATGGAGACAACATGTGCAAAGTTCCAAAAAAATTGGTATAAAATTGTATGAGGAGTTGTGCTCATGAGGTACCCACTGTCTATATATTGAGGGTGAAAAGTGACTTTCACAATGTGGAAAAAAGTGAAAAAATAATCTAACAATTACATCCAAACCACATGCACATCCTCATACCATGAAGAAAGTGCATGCAAAATTTCCTAATAATCGGTACAAAACTGTAAGAGGAGTTGCGCTCACAAAAGGTACCAACTGTTTATATATAAAGGGTGAAAAATGACTAAGTTCACAACGTGGAATAAATGAAAAAAAAATGATCAAACAATTATATCCAAACCACATGCACATCCCCATACCATGAAGAAAACATATGCAAAGTTTCAAAATGATCGGTACAAAACTGTAAGAGGAGATGCGCTCACAAGAAATACCCATTGTCTATATATTGAGGGTGAAAAATGACTAAGTTCACAATGTGGAAAAAGTGACAAAAAATCTTCTAACAATTATACCCAAACTACATGCACATCCTCGTACCATGAAGAAAATACATGCAAAGTTTCAAAACAATCGGTATAAAAATGTAAGAGGAGTTGCACTCACAAGATGTACCCACTGTCTATATATTGAGGTGAAAAATAACTAAGTTCACAATGTGGAAAAAGTGACAAAAAATAATCTAACAATTATATCTAAATCACATGCACATCTTCATACCATGAAGAAAACACACGCAAAGTTTCAAAATGATCGGTACAAAACTGTAAGAGGTGTTGCGCTCACAAGACACCCAGGGTAAATGTTGACGGAAAGACGGACGGATGGAAACTTGCATGCCTAAGTTGCCTTGCTAAGGCAGGTGCGACAAAAACCATGAAAAGAAACTACACCAAGTATGACATCATTAGGGCATAAGCATACCTTCATTACAGGCCATAGCAATTAACCCTGGTCCTGCTGAACATGGATATGCCCTGCCTTTGAAAAAAAAGTAGATCCTGATCAGATAGCTTCTTCAAATTCACATACTTAATGACAAAAAGTGTAGATCCTGATCAGTTGGCTTCTTCAAATTCACATACTTAATGACAAAAGGTGTAGATCCTGATCAGAAGCCAACTGATCTGGATCTCCACTGTTTGTCATTAAGTATGTGAATTTGTATCAACAACCTGGATCAAGTAATGTGATTGGCTGAAAATAAGAAGTGGGCGTGGCATTTTAATTTATTCAGCATGGCAAGGGTTAACATGGTGAGCTTGATCATCTTTGAATGACTTATACACCACAACCTCTTTATAACACTATTGTTGGGGTCCATAGCATAAACCGTGCTAGTTACACAACCGTGTTATATACAAACAAAAAATGTACAGATTATATTAAAAAATGCGGTCATTTTTCAATATAATCTATACATTTTTGGATCCATCTTTGAACCGTTTTATATCTAAAACTGTGTTATAACGAACCGTGCTATAAGAGGTTGAAGTGTATAAAGTTCATTTTACCATCATCATCGTCATCATCATCCCCAACCACAACTACCGAGTCATCAATTTCTTCATTACTTTCGGATGAACTATCATCTGATACGCCATTAACTTCTGGTGTGAGGTAGTACTGGAGAGGGTTAGGCCAAATATCATCCTTCAGAACCTAGTGTCACACAAAATTTAAAATCAAACATAAAGATAAAGAAGGGAGACAACTCATTCAAAATTGTTTTGGCTCTCTTCTGAAAATTGGTCTGCTCTAAAAGAAAAGAATTTGTTCCCTTTGGGAGCAAATTCTTTTCTATTAGAGTAGACATCTTTTCATAAGGGGATTGATGTGCAGGAAAATAAACAGGACGTCACAAGTTATCTCCCTTGTAAAACTCTACTGAGTGTATCAATACCCCTTTATGATTTGTCATGTGCAAGTAATGACCCAGACAGCAATCTGCTCGGGCCCTTTGCTATTTCACAGCTCTAGATAAAAAGAGCAGTCAGAATGTTTTTACTTCAATATGTTGTGGGTACTTATCATAAGTACTCCATTAAAGCCTCTTACAGGCATCCAGAGCTACAATGTATGTAATTCACCTATGCAAAGTTCAAATACTGCCAGAATATAAGGGTCATTCAAAAAATAATAATGCAAACTGTCACACAACCTGGCAATTCATGACTCTTGGCAAATTAATCTGACCCATATGATCTGATGATTCTTTAAAGGAAATTTTCATGATAGTTAAGTTCCTAGTATCATATGACACACATGTAGTATTATTTTTGGTTTCTGTCAGAGTTAGCAAAACCCTGTCAGAGTTGTCTGAGATTGGTAAGAATTGTTTAGTTTAGTGCTGCAGTTGGCCATGATGAGGTACTATAGTCCTTTCTAAAAATATTGCAGTTATAGTAGACCAATTATATTGTACTAGTATTATGTTTGATTATGCTGATTTTAACAGCCTTGCATTCATAAACTTTCCATGCATGTACTGATTAGTTGTTCATTTCTGTTAACTTTATACAGTGGACTCTATTTATCTCAAACACCATGGGGCCAGAATTTTCAGTTTTAGAAAACAGTAGTTTGAGGTAAGAAGAGTTGAAATGTAAAGACATTCGCGTTCGCGAGACATTGGTGAAAAGGTGAAACAAAATAGTGCAAAAAATAAAGCGAAATGTAGCAAATACTTTCAGTTTTTATGCAATAATAGTGATCAAACATGGTTTTTCAATGCATTAACATTCGCCAGGTCCCTTGGGAGGTGTTGAAAACCGCGGCCTCCTTATATTATCAAAGATTTAGTTTGACTTAAGTGTGTTTTCAGTGTTTGGCATAATGATAGTCAACTTTACTTTTAAACTTAAGCACACTTTGAATATCGCCTTGTTGATCCTATGGTCTGAAAATTTACAGCCCAAAGAAGGGATGTGAGCCTGATATTCCTGGTTCCAAGTCAGGCATCTTTGCTTAACCAATTGGCTAGCATGATTAAAATATACTTGGTATTCTTAAGATTTTTTTGTCCAAACCAGACAAATATTTGGAAAAAATATCTGGAGGTCAGGGTAGATACGGTAGGTAACTTTTTCTCAAAACTGATGAAGGTAACTTTGCATGCTATTGCTGAAAAAAAAAAATAAAAAAAATTCAGAATTCAATTTGAAATACTTTTCATTTTCTTCACTGAAATCAGGGTCCAACATTTTGTGCAAATTGTCTTGTGCATGTAAACCCTATTTTCTGAGAAAACTATTTTCTGAAGAAACATATGCTAAATATCCACGTGTCACCTATTGATACATCATTTACTTGAGCATTATTTTCATATCAACAATTTTTGACAGAAAAAGTGCCTTTATATATAGCTAAGAGAATGCTAATATTTTTCTTATTTCTCAACAAAAAACATAAATTGCAGTACTCATTAGAAGGGCCTCTCTGAAACGCTTCTCTTGAGTACCCATAACAAATGTTTCCATGGGGAAATAAGAAAAATATCAGTACTTTTTGGATGAAACAAGAGCTGTCTTAGGACAGTGTAGCTCGCCTGCTGGGCACATTTTGTATCGTACCATTTTTATCATTCAGAAATCAAAGACCAAGGTTCCGTTCTAAGGCAAAAATCACTGAACCATGAAATTTAGGTCACACTGACCTACATATATACTGAGGTCACTCTTTGTGTCACATGGAACTAACATCTAAGGTACGACATTTCTCTGTCAAATAGTCTTCAAGTTATAAGGCATAATCTCTGGTCCATGAAACAGGTCACACTGACCTACATACATGTATGTTCTGAAGGCACTCTTTGTGTCACATGGAACTAATATCCAAGGTATGACATTTCTCTATCAAATAGTCTTCGAGATATAAGGCATAATCACTGGACCATGAAATATAGGTTAAATCGACCTTCATACATTTTGAGATCACTCTTAGTGTCACATGAAACTAATATCCAAGGCATGACATTTCTCTATCAAATAGTCTTCAAGTTATAAGGCATAATCATTGGACCATGAAATATAGGTCACACTGACCTAATTATATTTTGAGGTCACTCTTCGTGTCACATGGAACTAATATCCAAAGTATGACATTTATCCATCAAATAGTCTTAGAGATATAAGGCAAAATCACTGGATCATGAAATAAAGGTCACTAAACTGTGAAATGTAGGTCACCATGACCTTCACCCCATGTCACTTAAAGCAATGTCACAAGGTCGACTGATGCATTACCTAGGATGGGGTCTTACTAATCACCCCATGGCACCCCACTGCACTAAATTATTTCATTGTATTTATTAATTAAATGCTGAAATTACACCAGGGTATTAGTTTTATGTATCAAAATTTGTTTTTGTGATAGTTTAACTTAAGACATTAACCTTACTTCAAGTGCTTATCTCGGGGTACTTAAGCACTCAATATAAATTCTCTGTTTATTTAAATAAGATGAAAACAAGTAATACAAAACTATTAAAATGTCCCGATAATCCCAAACACATATTTTATGTAAATTTACATATATTTTGATGCCGTGGGGTGCAAAAATTTACGAGAGGTTTAAACATAATAACAGTTTTGATTCAAACACAAAACTATTATTGTCCATCTGAAGCACATATTTTATGGTAAATATACATATCTTTTGATGCCGTGGGGTACAAACAAAAATACACTAGAGTTTTAGACATAATATTTTAAATCAAACACAAGTCATCAATATAAATTCTCTGTTTAATAAGATGGAGACAAGTATTATAAAACTATTCTTGTCCATCTAAAACACATATTTTATGGTAAATACACATATATTTTGATGCCGTGGGGTGCCATGGGGTGATTAGCAGGACTGCCTAGGATGTGTTTACAATGCTGGCATAACAGAAATGCACTAAACACTTTACAAGAGGTGTCCTGGATTTTGAACCCTAGCCCCACCCCAGGGCATGAAGCCAGGGGCCAATACCTAAGGACACTTAGATGACCCCTCCAGGCACCCATGTTCCAAATATGAAAGCTTGTTGACAACTTACTACTAAGATATAAGCATATGAAAAACTTAAACACAGCATTAGGTGTTCTAGATTTTGACCCCTAGCCCAACCCTGGGGCATGAACCCAGGGGTCTGTTCTCATGGAATCACAGAAGACCCTCCCAGGCACCAATGTTCCAAATATGAATGCTTTGTGTTGAATGACTGCAGAGTTAAGCATTTGAAAAACTTTACGGCAGTGTTATGGGAACGGGAACACGGACGACCGGAATAACTACAATAGCTCTCCTTGTACTTTGTACAGGTGAGCTAAAAAAATGGCTTATCTGGATATCCTCTTATCCAGTGCTCTTACCTCTGCCATTTCATCTGTTGTTGGATCAGAGGAGGAGTTGAACCAGCTGAAGAAAGATTTTCCATGACCCCTCTTCCTTTTCTTACTTCTTGGGGACAGTTTGGATTTGTCAGACAGATCCAAGTTATCATTCCACTCCACAGGTGTAGATTTTGAAGTAGGACTGCCTGAAAATAGCTACTAAAATTCAACTGCTCCTAACTAGAAAACAACAATAAACAATAGTACCTTATTATGTTGTGTATGGACAAAAAAAGAAAATAAAATGGCAGAGGGGAAAATACCTTGCAGAAAATTTTGACACATCTGGTCCCCTATATTAGTTGCATAAATTTTGGTATTCAACCTTATTACCACACTTAGGTTTTTCAAAATTACTTGGAATACTTAGTTGTTTTAAAGTATGTATCCAACTACTCAGGGTACCTTATAAAAAAAAGATCAGGAAAGGACTTATTTGATGATGATTATGCGAAACTCTTTCCTGATTTTCTTCATAAAGGCATATGCTGTGGGTACTCATTTGAATTGCATCCACAAGTCAAATGAGTACCCACAACATATGCCTTTATAAAAAAGTAGACAAAAGTTACACTGGCTCTAATCTGAAGACTACGAAATTGCTTGACTGTGTGCTAATAGGAGTGTGTGTGGAAATTAGGTCAAATACGGTAATTGCATTCCATTTCTGGTAATGTCCAGCTAGTAGTCCAAATGAAAATCAAGTCCAAATCCGATTTATCAAAATCAACATTTTATTACATATTTATCTGAAAACCAGTTGTGGTCTCTATCACCTGATAACCAGCAGCTCACTAGACACAAGACATTTAAATTCATTACGGAATTATGAAAGTGGCAAAATCAAAAGGAAATGTAAAGAATTTCTCTCATGTCCACAGACTGGTGCCAAACTGGTAGAGTTTCCCATAATTTCATTAAAATATGCATTATGTGGAAAAAATAAGATAAATATAAATAAAGTTTTGGCTGAAGAAAGCATCACATGTAAAGTTACATGTATATCAGCATACCTGATGGCGATGACAGGTGGAACTCTTTTGTAAGAACGTCATTGATGAAGAAAGGATTCTTAGCAAATGTGAATGTCATCTTATATCCTGATTTAATATCTTCAAACTCCTCAATATAAAGCTGAAACAGAAGTTAGCTTAACCATTACCACTCTCTGGGCAAATTCGGCAGAAGACAAACTGATAGTAATTATTTTTTCTTCCTTTTCATAGAAAACAGGATTTGCATTTCATGCAAACTGTCTCCACTGGAGACAATTTGCATGACATGTCAAATCCTGTTTTCTGAGAAAAACAAGAAAAATATTTCAAAGTCATCTGCTGAAAATTTTACCCAGCATGCTCAGCTTTAAGCAGACCAGACACACTTGGTAGATGTTGACCATTTTTTTTTACAAGGGAGACAATTTTTGTGGCTTCCTGCTTTTACTTTCCTGTACATCAAGCCCTTCTGAAAAAATGTGTCTACTCTAAAAGGAAAGAGTTCCTTTTGATATTTACTTACCTTAGGCTTAAGTAAACTATTTCCTTTAAGAGCAGACATCTTTTCTGGAAGGAGGTAAAAACAATGAGAGAATTCACTCCCTTGAAAGTTTATCCATTCCCATTAAGGGAATGTATAAACCTCCAAAAGAAATAAAATGGACAAAAATCTATACCTCCTTTCAAACTGGGTGCTAATCTTAAAGGAGAGAATTGGCTCCCTCAGTTTTTAAAGGCTTCAAATACCAGAGAAGCAAGTTCCTGTCTTAAAAATTGTCTCCCTTTACAAAATGGCAGCAAAATCTTTCATATGTATCTGTTCACCTTAAAGCTTATATATATGGAAAACTGGGCATCAAAGATTAAAATACCAAAGCAGAGTTTGATCAGTTTGCATCGTATGCCATTCAGCCAGAATTTTAGATATGTCACCAGTAGTCACACCAGTTCAATTAAATGACATGTCACCAGTAATCAAACTGACCAAATGTTCATTAACTCTTTCACGGCTAGTGGCGACTTTTGTCATCTGCTGACAACCTTTGCAAACAGTTTGGACCCAGATCAGACCCGACAAAAGGTCGGGCCTGATCTGGATCTAAACTGTTTGACACTCTGATGGTATTCCTGAAAGAGTTTTTGGAAAAAGTTATTTTTTTTTTAAAAATATCCACAGATGACAAAAAATCATGCAAAATTACCCAGCATGCAAAGAGTTAAGGACTTGTTATCAGTAGTCAAACCGATAAAATGTTCAAATTTAAGGACATGTCACCAGTTGTCAAACTGATAAAAATTAAATGCTCAAATTTAAGGCTAAGTACAGTAATTTCAGTAAATATTCAAACTCTTTATACCATACTTATCCAGCTGTTTCTTAAATACTTAGAGGAATGGCAAACAGTGTTGACCCTGATCAGGAAGAGTCAGATCTGAATCTGCACTGTTTGTATTTTGTCAGAAACTGTGGTGTACAAAATTTTAGGATATTTACCATAATGCCATATGTAAGATTTAAAGTATCTGAATATTTAATTATCATGATTATGGTAGAAGAATTTTGACAACTAAAAAGCACTTCAGATAAAATGGCAGTGCCCCAGTCAACTCCTTCCAATGAATCTTTGTTCTTCCATTTTTTCCTTTCCTCTTTTCCTCCCATCTGAAGACGCTTTTTCAAACAAAAATACTGAACCCTTTCTTATTTCTTCTAAAAACAAACATTGACTAACACTTCTTATTATCTGGGTATATTCAGCAGAATAATATTTTTCTTGTTCCCCATCCCCAAGAAAATAATGTTTGACATTTCATACAAATTGTCTTTAAGAAAGAGGAAATGCCAAATCCTCACAGTCTGATGACGGTTCTTGATGATGACCTAAACTGTCACAGTAAGTGAATATTTTCTTCGGGATATGTTAAATGAATATAATACATGGAATAATGTGATATTCTGTTCTGATGAAACTACACCATAACCTCTTTATACCACCATCACTGGGATCCGAAGTGAAAATCCTGTTAGCTTAAACAACCATGTTGTATCCAAACAAAAATGTCGATTATATAGAAAAATGACCATATTATACAGAAAAATGGCCATATCTGGTCATTTTTTTTAATACAATCTAGCCATTTTTGTTTGGATTGTGTTGTATCCACACAAAGTCAAATGTGTAGATTATATAGAAAAATGACCACAAATGGTCATTTTTCTATATAATCTACACATTTCTGTTTGGATACAACACTGTTGGGGTCTACTTTAAACCGTCTTCTTATACCTGAACCATTTTATAATCAATTGTCTTATAAAGAGGTTCCAGTGCATTCAGTGAATTAAAATAATTTTTTTTTTTTTTTTGTGCATTTTTTTTTTTGGCCTAAAACTCTCCAAATTGAAACCCCCTTCCTGATATCTTCGCTCCAGTCCTGAAGAAGGGAGTGCGCTTTCTTGGTGTTTTATACTTATAATGAGAGTCTTGTGTATGTACTTACATGTTTAAGATAACGTAAGCACTGTTCCTCTTCTTCTGCTATGATGGAACCAAGTTGAGGATGATTAATAAACTGGTATTCTGTTAAGGATGACACAAGTATTGCAACTGTATATATGTTCTAGGTGCTATAAGTAATAAGACAAGAATTGTTAGAAGAGAATTTGGAGTGTGCTTTCTTGGTGTTTGTCACTAATCAGCATAGCTCTTGATAAGATGCTTTTTTTTCAGTCCAAAAGAATTGATATTTTTTCTTATTTCTCCATTAAAACATATGTTGTGGGTACTCATTAGAAGCCCAGAGGCTTCAGTTAGAGGCTTCAGAAGCTTCAGTTTGAGTAAAGGGTGAAAATATTCTAATTACCAATGCCACTACCTGAGATCAAACCCAGGCCTCCTGCATGACAGGCCAACACTCTACCATGTAGCTATAAAAGCTGGCTTGTGGAAGAGTGGATTGTGCGACTGATGCAGGGGATGTATGCAAATGCACGGAGCCGTGTCCGTGTTGGTGAGAGGTACAGTGAAGAGTTTGAAGTGAAGGTTGGTGTTCACCAAGGATCAGTACTCAGCCCACTGCTCGCTATCATTGTGCTTGAAGCCTTATCACGAGAGTTCCACTCTGGGGTCCCGTGGGAAGACCTCTATGCTGATGACCTTGTTATCATCGCTGAATCGCTTGAGGAATGTGTCAGGAGGCTCTTGACATGGAAAGAAGCAATGGAGAAGAAAGGACTGAGAGTAAATGCAGGAAAGACAAAGATCATGATCTGCGGTACGGGACTGGACCTCCTGCAGAGTTCAGGCGAGTTTCCATGCACCACCTGCCACACTGGAGTGGGCAGCAACAGCATCTTCTGCAATGGCTGCAAGAACTGGGTGCACAAGAAATGCAGTGGGCTCAAGTGCTTGAAAAAAGACCCTGACTACAGACGTACACGGTGTCAGGGAAATGCATGCCCCTTGGATGGCAGACCACAGAAGGAAGTCCAGGTCGGACCTGACAAGCTTGAGGTGATAGCTTCCTTTTGCTACCTAGGATACATGCTCTCAGCAGCAGGTGGCTGTGAACTTTCAACCACAACACATGTGAAAACCGCCTGGAAAAAGTTAAAGGACCTGCTACCAGTTCTCTCTTCACGCCACCTCTCTTTCAAAACACGTGGCCATGTGTACAGCTCTTGTGTGCGGAGCCCAATGCTCTATGCCAGTGAGACTTTGCCATTGACAAAGCCAAACCTCCAGCGTCTGCTGTGAAATGACAGGGTAATGATCAGACAGATCTGCAATGTCAGACTGCAAGACATTGTCACCACCAGGTCCAATGAGCTACTTGTGCAGCTTGGCATTGAGGATCTGGACCTCATTCTGAAGGAGAGAAGACTCCGATGGTATGGACATGTGGAACGATCAAAAGGTGCATTCAAGACAGCCTTTGACATACAGGTTGATGGAAAGCGTGGGCCTGTGAGGCCCAAGATGACATGGAAACAGCTGACACAGAGGGATTGCAGAGAGTGGAAGCTCTCGGCCATCAACCCTCATGATACACATACCTGGAGATCTGGTGTGAGATCTGCCATTCGTGCAGCAAGCCAGCTTTCTGAAAGGGGGCCCACTGGTGTGGATGTTGTCCCTGTACCTGCATGTTAATCAACCATCCGATTATGATGATTATGATGATATATTGTACCACAAGGCAGTATAAGTGTATCATACACCTATCACTACTACATATTCCCCCTCCTAGTTTAGATTTGTCCTCGAATCTCCATTTCATTTGTCAATGAAACTTCCCTGTACATGGATGTGCTTTCTGTGGGTCATTTAGGTTGAACGCCAGATGTAAAGGGTAATAATATTCTAAACATCAACCCACTGTCTGGGATCAAACCCAGGACCCTGTGTGACCAGCCGACACTCTACCATGTCGCTATAAATACCGGCTTGTACCGCAAGGCTGTACAAGTGTATCAAATACCTATCACTACTAAATTAGAATCATGCTACCCAATACACTCATGTGTGAACTAATAACAAGAGCTCCGCCAAGCGGGGCATTATACGCCCGTGGCAAGTAATAAGATGTAGCACATAAACTGGCTCCTGTATAATTCAGTGCTCCGGATATATACTTTAAGTGGAATTACAAAAAAAAATTTCATTGGGGCATATCTCTGCTGATATTTGATGAACTGTAACCTAAGGATCCAAGGTGGTCCAGAAATTAAGGGAGAAGTGACTTCTCCCTCCTGGGAAAATAGGGAGAAGTTTGCTGCTTCTAGGAAGAAGTGCTTTCTGACGGAGGACACACCACAGAAGCATGGCTATATTATAAGCTCATATGAGCCTTTAGCTGATTTGATTTTCCTATAGCTGCTGCAAGAAATTTTTTTATAAACCTTTAACTTGTTTAATACTGATTTTATTTTTGTTCTTCAGGGGAGCCAAATCATAAGAGTAGTAAAAACAAAAACAAAACAAATTATGTATTTATAAAGATTTAATAATGGCAACCTTTCCTTGCAAATCTAATAAAAGATGTTAAAAAAAAAAAAATCAGTATCTTGCCCATATGACCAAAACTTTAGTTATTTGCAAAAAATATACCTATTATAAAACAAAATTTGCACACAATTACCTCTAAACAATATGCTGCAAAAAGTTTACAAAAACTTTCAAAGGGGCATAAATCTGCAAATATTTGGTGCACTGTAACCTTGAAATAATATGTGCTGCTCCACATCATCGTGTAACTATTTATGAAGTTTCAGCTTGATCGGATGTAAACTGTAGGAAGATTTAGCCAGAAACAAAAAATTAATAGAAATTTTCAAAGGGTTTAATTCTGCTAATATTTGGTGGCTGTAACCTTGAAACTAAATGCACTGCTCCACATCATGGTCTAACTACAAATCAAGTTTCAGCTTGATAGGATGTAACTGTAGGAGGATTTAGCCGGAAACGAAAAGTTTACTGAAATTTTCAAAGGGACATATCTCTGCCAATATTTGGTGGACTGTAACCTCGAAACAATGTGTGCTGCTCCACATCATGGTCTAACTGTACATGAAGTTTCAGCTTGATTGGATGTAAACTGTAGGAGGATTTAGCCAGAAACAAAAAATTAATAGAAATTTTCAAAGGAGTATAACTCTGCTAATATTTGGTGGACTGTAACCTTGAAACAATATGCGCTGCTCCACATCATGGTCTAACTACAAATCAAGTTTCAGCTTGATTGGATGTAAACTGTAGGAGGAGTTAGCCAGAAATGAAAAGGCTACTAAATTTTCAAAGGAGCATAACTCTGCTAATATTTGGTTGACTGTAACCTCAAAAAAATATGCGCTGCTCCACATCATGGTCTAACTGTACATGAAGTTTCAGCTTCATCGAATGTAAAATGTAGGAAGAGTTAACCAGAAATGAAAAGTTTACAGAAATTTTCTAAGGGGCATAACTCTGCAAACATTTGGTGGACTGTAACCCCGAAACAATATGCGCTGCGCCACATCCTGGTCTAACTATATACCAAGTTTCAGCTTGATTGGATGTAAACTGTAGGAGTTAGCTGGAAACGAAAAAGTTTACGGACGGACGGATGCCATACCCCGTAACATAATACGTCCCGCTTTTCAAACGGGCGTATAAAAAGGTATCAAGATTTTTGATAGCTTGCATTAACCCTAAGACTGCACCTAAATTGGAGATCAGGCCTGTTAGAGGGGTAACCCCTATTTGAGAAGCTTACTCCCTTGATTTTGCCTTGATTTTGAAGGCATTTTCACACAAATTTTGCTGATCGTATGTGGCCATTTTACTGGAGATGAAATGATAACATGACTTCCAGTCACAAGACAGACACCTGGCAACCAGGAACCATTTAAGACACTTAAAAAAAAAAGTTACAAGAGATCAGCACTACTGTATGCTAATCTGAAAGAAATAGGTGATATATGTAGGTTCTACTGTTGTTCCCACTTCTTCCTCATGGGAAATGGTTCATGTTTTATGGTCTTTTTTGGGTTTTTTTTTTTTACCAGATAATTAGATAAAGCTGATGAAGAGATCAATTGTCAAATTGCTGACAGCTTGAAATTCGGCATACTCGGTCTTTATTAGCATGGGTACAAAGCACTGGACTTTCTAATGAAAAGTGGTGTGTTTGTATGCAAGTGGGTTTAGTCCTGTATGGGTCCTATGGGAGCACTTGCTCTGAATGGGTGCATCTGGTGGGTAAACCCATCTGGTGTATAGTAAGTATGACAGGCTTTAGAGTTGGCAGACCCGTCAAAAAAAAAAAAAAAAATGTTTTGATTAGTACTCTAAAGCTTACCATACCTATCATTATGTCAATCAATCAAGAGACAGGATATACATATACAACTGAGTTGTGTTTATTGACTGCATAGTGCATGTCCCCAATAGGTGTACAATCAACATGTTGCCAAACAAGTGTATAGACCACTCTTAATATCCTTTTCATCTGGGCTACAGACCATGTAATTACAATGTGACGCCACGTGATCAATAATTGTGGATGGCACAATCATTTCCGGTTCCATTGATACCAACTGAATAAAGCCAAAATTCTGCAGGACATATAATTCCTTTTGGTTAATATTCACTCTTTGATAGGATGTTGGCAAGATGTACTATTTTGATTTTCAGTAAAGCGTTAATTTTGTGATAAGGTTAGAGTCCGGGCTAACAAATAAAAATGCAGTTTAAATATATGAAAAAAAAGCTAAACACCTGTCAGTACAGAATCAACTGCTGCGTAGCTGTGAATTATACTTGTTATTCTCCTGGCCAATACAGCTACAGATGCTTCATTACCAGAATATTTGAATGGGGTTTGTAAAAGGATACAGTAGTTACCCAAAAGTTTGGTATACTGCTGATCAGCTCATTTCTTTTGTCAAAGTGAGGCTTTCTTAATTTATTGTACTTTTGTTCAATTTTAAGAATTTCTTCACTAGCTTTTTCATTCAGTGAATCTATTTCATTCTGACATGAATCAATGTCCTCCAAAACCTTTTGTGTTTGATCAAGTAAAATAGAATCGCCCTCCGATGATGCTTCAGAGGATAGTTTCTGAACTTTAGAAGGTGTCGGTTCACCCTTGGCTTCTGACATTCTGTATCGTTATCGGAATAGAATATTTATTTTAAAGTTTAATTGCTTGTTTCACTTTTGAAACATGCAGTTCTCGTGTTTATATTTTGCTTCACGCACGCGCACAAATTCAGTTCTTATATTAGTTTTGATTGGTCAAGATTACAAACCGGAAACGAAAATAATGAAATTCACCCAATGGAAATCTTTAAAACTTCTCGGGTTTACTGTTTGCATTATCCGGGCAGTTGTCAGAAACAAAATGGAGGAAATGTTAGGATCTGAGACTTTAGTTGAAGACATTTCAAATAAAAGAACTGAGTCGGCGCAAATCAAAGCCAATCTGGTAGTTGAATATGATAAAACTGGAGTCGATGTATCAAATGCGAGTGATGTCATCACAAATCTCACACCAAAAAAGCATGATCAGCATAAAATTCTACCAGTTTATCAGCAGCATGTGTCTTCTGGGGAACCACAGGTAGATTCACCTGAGAAAAAAAGACTGAAATTGACAGCAAGTCCAGTCACTAATAGTCCAGATCCTTGTAGTAGTCCGGAAGTTGGCAAAAGACGAAGAATACAACATGATTACAGGAGGCTGTCAAGTGCTGGTTATTTGGATGACTATGAAGCAAGAAGAGAAAGAAGGTTTTCTTCAGAATCTGATCCAAGTCAGTCACCAAGTCCAAGTAAACAGAAATCAAATAATACAACTCCTACCAAACCCAAAACTCCAGAACTCCCAACTGTTCCAAGAGTAAAACTAACATTGAAGCTGTCAAAAAGTGAAGACAAAAGTTACATTCATACATCAGGAGAAAAAGGTATATAAGTTTCCATTAAATCTTGGATGGGGGACAAAACACTGACACGAATCATGCCCACATATTTGTCTACACTATTTTCCATTAACCCCACAGAAGTCCCTGGTATTCGTCACCAATTGGTTTTAACCACCTGTAGGCTCTTAGTGTGACCTTGACAATGACCAATATGGAGGCCCTCTGATTCCAAGTTGTTTTGCCCCCAAACCACTTCCTCTCCTAGACATTTCAGCCCTGGTTGTTTTGCCCCCTGGTTGTTTCGCCCCCTAGTCACTTTGCCCCATATACATTAACTGGATAAAATTTGTTTATTTTGTAGTATAACATCTGATTTTTATTTAATCATCTGAGAGAGTTTGGAGATGAAGTACATTTATAAGGAACATTAACCCATTTATACAGTGTGCTAAGCATGGCGTCCATAAAAGGGGCATTGGCAAACATCGTAGACCCAGATCAGACACTGCAGATTGCAGCATCTTATCTTGGTCTACACTGGTTTCATGAAATTCAGGAATTTCTATAAAATATGGTAATAGGGTCTTATATAGCCCTGTCGTCGGCAAATGAAAGATTTTCTTGATACAAAAAATTTGCCAATTGATATGACAATTTGGGTTTCCATTTTACCTTTTACTGCTGTTGTTTACTGACAGTGTCTTTGGATCAGCCAACCAATTTAATACCCTATTTAAAACATAAATGTACTGTCGAGATAATTAAAGCTGTTTGCTAAGAGCATGTGTTTTCACACCTCACCGTTAATAGTGTAAACAAGGTAATTAACAGTATGGATAACAGCAGATAACACTTTATTAAATATGATTACAGTGAAAGCTGAAATCAATTCACAAAACAAATAGTTTTCTTTTTTTCTGTCTATCCTTTCTGTCTTCATTTTCCCTCATATTAAGATATTTAAAAAAAAAAAGAAAATTTATTATGCGATCATATTGTATTATATTATTCATGGTTGTATGGGTCTTCCCTTTTTTTTGATTAGTTGGTTTCTGGCGAAAGATCTGTCTTTCACACACACACACACACACACGCCTTTGCATAATATGCAGTTTATGTAGACATTTAACATGTTTAAACTGCATAAAATGTACTAAGTGGCCTGTCGTTCGCCAGTAGCTGACAACTGTCATTCTTGAAAATGATGTATGTGTTCTTACTTAAATACGGTTTTCTTTCTCCATACAAATGTTCATAACCAGTTTTATGATATTATATTCATACACAAATACACACAAGACACAGCTAAACAGGATGATATATGAAACGACTAGGGGGATATGGTTTTGGGGCAAAATGACTAGGTGGGGGGGTGGGGGGCGTGGAAATGGTATTAGGGGGCGAAGCGACTAAGGAAGAAAAATAGAGGCGAAGCGACTAGGAAGGGTCTTGGGGGCGAAATGTCTTGTTACTGGCCCTCCTGTCGGCCTTGCTGGCTCAGTTGGATGCGCACGCGACTGGTGATCAGGAGGTTGCGGGTTCGACCCCTTCTGGGTTGGCAACATTCTTTCATGGAGATTTGATCATGAAATATTTTCTACAGTCATTCTCTGCCTTCAGCTGATACAAGAGGGGCAGTTGTCAGTTTCTGGCAAAAGAATGTGCACAATACTGGTTAACTGCTCAGAGGACTAGCCCTGCCAGGTAAAAGTGTAGTTAGGTTAAAACTGACCATGCTCCACATGACCCCATTGGGTTGAAACCTCAACACAAACAAACATACCATCCCTCCTAGGGGTTTTGAAGAATGGGATCAAGGCCATTTATTTCAGAGAAACAGAAACAAATATCTAAAATTGAATGGAACAGGGAACATAGAAAAGCAAGATTTTGATTTTAGGTACCAAGGGAAAATGCAGATTTATTTCATTGGACTAAGGGAACCGGCCAGGGCCTCACTTTTCCAACAGTAGAGCCCAGACACATATGGCTAGTATGGCCAGTTCTCATATTCCCCGTTCTTTTTCATTATCTTCCAGTTATGATACTCGCAATACACAACTTCAAAAAATTATGCCACATTGAAATTAATGAAAAAATAAATTCAATAAGAACTGGATTTGAACAAAATAATATGTTACTCACAATTTTATGCATAAGAAATAAACAAATTTTTGTCATAAAATGATTAATTTTTAGGGGGTTCGTTCCTCCAAATAAATGCAAACCAATGATACATATGTAATAATGTCAATAAAAATTAAACATATTGGCCATTGAAATTAAGTGATATTCCAAATATAATGTCCAATAAGTTAAATAGGCACTGGATAATGGATATTTTGAGCTCCTTAAAATAAGCAAATCAACCTGAGAGTATAAGAATCCATCATGAGTGTCCATGCAGAATAGGGAAATCTCATCCTCAGGGTAGGAATTTCAACCAAGGACAAGGCTTGCCAAGTCCCTTGTTGGAATTCCTACCCGAGGGTGGGATTTCTCTATCCTCCAGGGCCAGGGGGTAGTCGGGTGTGGCAAAGGTGTCGTTACCGGGGTGTCCAACTGATACTGGCTTACAGTTGGGCAAGGCTTGGTGTCCTTGTAGCAAGTAAAGGTATTGGGGGAATTTTTTATTTCTTCTGTATCTTCACTTCCATTCCTGTTCCTCTTTCATCCCTGTCCCTCTCTTTCATCTCCTCTGCTATCTCTTCTATGTCTTTTCTCCCTCTCTCTCGGAGACGACAAAAAATGACCCACAATGGTTGACGTTAAACCCCAACACAATCAAAAAACCCTATCCTGCATGAACTGGCTCATGCTGGATTCTTTTTCTCCCACCTTGGATTGTTCCTGGGGCCAGCAAATTACTGGTAAATGCTTGACTGCAGTGGTCATGTGAGGTAGAAGTTTCTCACATGGAAAAAGCCTTTCTCATGTTGGCAAAGGTGGGAGAAAACAAAAAAAAGAGTTATGAGTACAGGCTTAAAAATCCCCCTTAATTTTAGGATGTTGGGGAATTTGCAGGTCCGATTTTTATTTACATCTATCTTGTTGTTCTGATAGATACTTTAAATATTTTATAAAAATACAGTATAACCTCAGTGGCTCGAACCCGGATGGCTCGTTTACCGTGGATGATTCGAACTCGTTTTTCAGTCCCTACAAAATCCTTCCAATATCTCAAGAAAACAAATATTTAGGGATTGTTTTTTCTTATTTTAACATGGAATTGTATGTTGTGTGTACTCATTAGAATTGCCTCATTGAGGCAATTCTAATGAGTGCACTCAACATACAATCATTGTGTAGAAAATCGAAAAGATTTTCCTAAATTATTGCTATTTGCTTCCTGAACTGGTGCCATGATTAACCCTCATTGACTCAAACTACCCATGTCTTGAACGAATTTCCATGGTCCCAAAGATGTTTGAGCCATTGAAGTTTGACTATGTCAAACATGAATCATGCGAAAAGACTTTGCTAGCAGAGCTGCTCAACTTTAAAGGCACAGAGATATGGGTTTCCAGCATAATGCTATACAAAATTATGTTGTGGTATTTGATACTTCTGGTATTGATACTTCAGTGTGCTGCTATTGAATAATATAGAATACCTGACAGTTTATATTTTTCTGATGCATCAGGCATGACAAGCTGTTTTTGAGAGACTTTCGGTTTCAAAACCGTACATAGAAAACAAATTGAGCACTGCTGCAAAAATATGCATTTGCAATACAGCAGATGACGTTCAGATTTTGTTTCAGAGATAATAAATGCTAAATACATAACATGTGAATTGTCTGCCAAGCAGATGATTCACATGAAATGCCAAGCCTTAGTTTTTTCTGAAAAGAAAAAAATAATTAAAACAATGAAATGTTATTTGTAGCAGTCTGATTGACACTTAAATCACATTGAGGGCAGTTGCAGCCAGTTCTGTGGTGCTGGCTTTTTCTTTAATGTGGTTTATTTCCAAAAAATCAATTTTTCTCAGAATCTAATAGCCTCAACCACAGCTGGTTTCAAGTGTTATGATATGTGGCAGCCATTAAACATGTCCCTGTAGTTCAGTTCACCACAGTATGCAGCATTTCAGTTCACTAAAACAGTAGTTTGTACTTTCTTGGCCTTTGACGTCAAATTTGATAACAGAACATGGCTCAAGTCAGTGCTAGGAGGCATGAGCATTCTTGTTCATCATGTTCAAAATAAGTAAAAACATGGCATTATTGAATGGACTGTAGCCAGATAATGAGATTACAAAACTTGAAGTCATATTTTCAAGTTGTAATGTAACAGTTTTAGAGTAGAGACCCCACTAATGCTCACCTGTCAACAAAAGCCTCCTACTTTACTAAAACCATGAAATACCTGGCTCCATAGCACAGTCTGTAGTACGTATTTTTTATTGCAGATCCAGAGAACATAAGTTCAAATCTCAGCTTGCCCTGATAACTTCCATGAAGATTGATCTTGAAATCATTTCTAATTATTTGTTGTTTTCCCCTTCCACTGCTTCAAGAAGCGATGTCAGTTACTAGCAAAAGTGTGTGCACAAGTACTGGTTAACTGCTCAAGAGGACTAAGCCTGTCCAGGAAAAGTGTGAGAAGGTTAGCTGACAAGCTGGGCCTGACCTTAACAGTGTTGACTAGGCTGTAAAATTCAATTCGAATACCACAAAGTACAGTTTTAGTTTTACTATAGACTCACATAGAACTCTGCTTAACCCTTAAAACGCCAAGAAAACCTGCATCTGAAAATGTTGTCTGTTTATGTCGTCTGTTGAATATTCTTGCAAACTTTTCAAACCTATTTTTGCATACCGGCAAACAGTGCGGACCCAGATCAGACTGTTCCTAGAGGAGCAGTCTGATCTGGGTCCACACTGTTTGCAAAAATGACTTTTAAAATCACAAGCAGATGACAATTGTTGTGATTGGCGTTTTAAGGGTTAATAGCCATCTTCCTACAACAGCCAAGGGTGGCTGATGTAGGAAGATTGTACTGTAGTGTCAGTTGCAGTTGCATGGACTTGAAGATAGAAAGAAAAAAAAGAGTGCATAGATAATATAAACTTCCATATATTTCAGATGATGACAATTTTGAGGAGAAACCTAACAGTGAAAGATACCGTAAAAGACATAAAAGTTCATCATCAGATCATCATCACCATCACAAGCACAGAAACAGTCACGATAAAGTTATCATAAATGGTGGTAATAATCATCCACATGCTGAAAGGGATGATCACAGTGTGAATGATAATGGAAAAGACATTGAGGATGATTCTGATGCACCAGAAAAAGAAGTAGAAAGAATCTATGAAACAGTCTTACATGAACAGGAGTCTTCTTTTGTAGATAATGAATCACACTCAAATAAACATCCACATAAACATAAGCACCGTCGTAAACGTAAGCATCGGCATGATGGAGAAAAAAGATCAAGTTCAGAATACAGTCACAAGTCCCATAGCAGTAAATCTGATTCATCTGACAGGCAAGATAAGTCTGGAACATTAGAGTTTATAGTTAGTCCAGATAATAATAGTGCTGTTAGCTGTGGTGTTCAAACTGATCTCAGGATCGATAATGACACTAAAAGTGTGCAAGTCCCAGGTGATTTTGAAAATGACTCAAATGTAGAAGGTGATAATATAAGTGAAAATAGTTTGAATAAGAAGCAACAAAGAATAGCGTATGTGCAGCAGAGCATTTCAACTCCTCGAAAGTTAGTGAAACCGTCAAAGGGTACACCCAAAAAAGAGGGAAGTATTTACAAAACTGAAAAAGTTCCTTTGTACTTTTCTGATGAATATTCTTCTGATTCTCAGGATAACAAACTCTGGAGAGCAACAGTTCCATCCATATCCAAATACAAATACAAAGACTTGATGCATGTGGAACAGTATTCAAATGGAGGTGCTCTTGTTTGTCATTCTTACCAGGATGAAGTAATAAAATTGTCAGATGAAGAGAAACAAGAGTTCATGAAAGAGTATTTTGATTTTGTATATGGAGAACCTGAAGAAGGGGTATCAAATTGTGTTATGGGTATCGTTCATGGAGCAGCTAGAGATATGCCTGATCTGCTTGAATATTTAGGTGACGAATACGCCAATATGACTGTTAAGGCAGGTGTTCTTGGCAAAAGCGATATAGAAACAATGACTATGGAAAAATATAGAGAACTAGTGCATAAATCGTATGAAGCAGGAACTTTTAGATGTGGACCCTTATTGCAGGTCAGTTTAGTAGGCACTGCTCATGAAGAAGTGGGTGATTACTTTCCAGAACTGTTAGATATTTTTGAAAGTGATCCATTTTTGAATGCAGTCATGCCCTGGGGAGAATTGTCATCAGTGAGAATGGCTTCAAGAAGTAACAGTAATGATGGGCCAATATTGTGGACAAGACCAGGGGAGCAGATGGTCCCAACAGCGGATATGCCAAAGTCTCCTTTTAAGCGGAAAAGGTATTGTTGGTCTTTCCCGAATTTTAAGGACTGTTGACACTTTCCAGTTGAGTTGGGGTAGGGTCTTTTCACTGAATAAGGGATATCATTCCATATGACTTTAACTCTATTTGGACAGGTATTACTCAAAATACCTTACAGTACAGCCAACGAGACATTCCTATAGATCTCGGTCGTCACCATGACCAATTTTTCCGTCACGGTGTTGCTTCGTCTTGTCACCGAGACGCGAGACAGCTGGCAAGACGCACAGGTATTCTCAGCGAGACATTGTAGCGATACGCTGAGCGAGACACTAATCCGGCCGAGAATTTTATTGCTTTTCATAGAGACACAGCGAGTCACAGCGCGACATTTATGACCATAAGATAAGAAGTTTTTACCAGTATTGACCATTTTACTGTACCTCCAGTAGGGCTCAGGTAACAAAAAAAAAAAACAAAAAAAAAAACATTATTATTATTATTATTATTTTCAATCCGGGAACCAATTTTACAATCCACAATTTTCCGTCGAGTGATTTGGAGTAACCAAACAAAAATTGTTACAACTGCGAATACAATAAATACCCTCTAAACTAGTGTTGGCAGCAGCAGGAACAGACTGCAAAATCTACACACTTAAATAGTTCTGCTTCCGAGGACCAACTCTGCAACTGTTTTTTTTTTTTTTTTTTTTAATATTTCCGCCGCGCGTATCAAAAGGCATATCCGAACAACAGCTGATAGCCCCAGTGCGCAAGGCCGGCGACGTATTTGGACCAAAGCGTCCGATGACTTCTAATCGCCCTGTTTAAGTTTTGGATTAGGGGTTGTGGCCGCCTGAGTCTTCCTATACTCATTTTCATGTGACAATCACTTTTATCCAGTCTGGCCCATTTTTCTCGTGTCACTTTGCACGTGCTGCTGCTGCGGCCAAGAAAGTAGTTTGATCCCGAAGCACTGCTGAAAATTGTAGAGATGCCGATCTGTTTTAGTATTTTACAGTAAAATAAGGCTGAACATTTCATGTGAATCGTCTAGACGATTCACATGTAATGACAAGCTTGATTTACACTGGAAAATAAGGGGAAAAAAATTAAAATGCCATCTGCTGAATATGCTAAGCGCTTGCTTCAAGGGTTAAAGTATGGATACATTTCATTTGACAAGGGAGACAGAACTGGACAGGCTGAAATGTATCTACACTGCTCGGATCGGGGGCTAGACGGTTGATGATTGGACCAGGGTTAGGACTGTCCATTTAAAACAACACTTGACGATGGTGACTTGGTGTCTTATGTCACTTTAAACAAAAAATACAAAAAAAAAAAATACTTAAGCCATATATCGAGATGATAGAACGCGTCGTCTGATCAGGGTATTGTTTGCAAAAACAGTTTAGCCATTTGTCTGTAGGAATATCTAAATCTCATAGCCGGATGTGCCTAAAATGGGAGCCAGAATCTTACAAGTTTTGCATACTCTCTCTCTCTCTCTCTCTCTCGCTCTCTGGAATGCTCTTTCTTTTTACCCTCATGCAAATATGACACGTCTCCTTTCGAGCTAGAAATTGTTTGCACTGACTTTATTGGAAAAAAATGATATTGCACAGGCGGGAATCGAACGCGAGACCTGATCGCGGAGTCAATCCTCACAGATTGTAGCGATTTATCATGAAACACATGTATTTGCTACTGTAACGGTCATTCGCTCCTTCCACTGCTTCAAGAGTGGCAGTTACAAGTTTCTGGCGGAAGGGTGTTTAATCTTATTGTATAAGCATGTCCCCTCTTTTGGCGCAATTCATAAAAAATGTTTTTCCAACGTAAAGCAATTGCAGTTAACTCCCTTCTGATAGTCAATTGCAGTTAGCTCCCTTAAAAGAATAAACACCTGCAGTGTGAGGACGTTACCCCGCATTCATCTGGGTACAAAATGAATATTATGTTATGTTATTCTCTTAAAATATGTACAGTAATAACACATTTATTGGCTTACAGAGCAGTCTTCAAAACTTTCGTTTCCATGTAAAGCGTTCTGTTTTTGTGTCTTCAACATTCGATATGCAAAACTAAGGCTGAAATTAAATTAACGAGTAAAAGAGACACGTGTATAAACCTAGCATCGGAGGAAAAGCGTCTTCAAAATGATCAGCCATATGTCCTCATGGACATTCTAGGCAGAGTCTTCCTGGGTAGCGAGCTGGGTAGAAACCAATACTAAGTTACGAGGATAAAGTGCCTTGCGTAAGGACACAACACTTGGTGCTCGCGGGTATCGAACTTACCATATCTGGGCTATAAATTCAGCAGACGACAAATTCGTTATTTTTTTTTTTATTACCAAGAAAACAGGATTTGACATTTCATGCAATGGAGACAATTTGCATGAAACGCAAATCCTGTTTTCTTGGAAGAATGAGAAAAATATTTCAAAATGTCGCCTGTTGAAAATTTTACCCAGTGCTAAGCGTTATGGTTTGCACAAACAAATCACACATGAGTGTGCATGGCAAAACCTACGATAAAACTTGTACGAAGAGACGGATCAGCCTGCACATGCACTCTGATAAGAACAACGATTTGTATTATGCAACATATTCAAGGAAATTATAACAGGACAAAAACATTTTTCTTTATTATTTCTTTATTTTCTTAACGTTTTAAAGATACTGGGAAGACCTGGATTTTTATTTTAATAAAACTGGCATGAGCAAAGTATTTTTGTCCAGGTGAATGGAAATCCACACTATTGATTACATAATCATGCAATAAAATGTCACGCTGCGTCATCGCCGAGTCATCGGGACAGTTCTGCCTGTCTCGCTGTCTTAATATTCACCACCGGGACAGGGAAACTGTTGAGCGAGACAGCGGGTACAGTCACAGATTGTCACCGCGAAATGAGACAAATAGGAATGTCTCGCTGGCTGTACTGTACCTTGATTAATATACATGTAGACACATATGTATACATGTCATGTATATACGTGCCTAAATGTTAGAATATTGCAAAGTATGAATACATGTACCTGTATCTTTGCTGTTATCTCAAACTACTGCTATCTCAAACTGAAAATTATGTCCCTTGGAGTTGGAGATAATAAGAGTCCACTGTATCTCATAACCCTTCTCAAGATTATGGCATGTGCATTCAACCTAAATAATAGTGGTATACTCCGGTCACGCATCACAACAGTCTTTAAGATTTGGGAAAGACCTACATATATATGTATGTATAGGACTTGTTAAGGAAGAGAATTTAATGATAATTCTGGAATAATTTTTCTTATTTCTCCATAAAAACATATGTTGTGGGTACTAATTTAGGTGCTTCTAATGAGTATCGGAAGACCAAAGCATATGTTTTTTATGGAGAACTGGAGAAAATTATCACAGAATTATCATCAAACACTCCTCCTTAACAAGTCCTTTCAGTAATGAAAAGAACTTTCATGAATCTCATACTAGGGTTGCTGATATTTGTAATTATGAAGTACCATTGGTTCCATAACATCAAACTAGTGTGATGATGAATGTGTATGTATGTATAATCTGTATATTTTTGTATGAATACAGGGGGGTGGTCGGGTGGTGCGAAGGTGTTGTGTATCTCACGTCACGGGGGCATCCAACTGATATTGGCTTGCAGTTGGGCAAGGCCTGCTATCCTTGTAGCAGGTAAGGGTAGAGGGGGATTTTTTTTATTTCTTCTGTTCACTTTCACTCCTGTTCCTCTTTCTTCCCTGTCCCTCCCTTTCATCTCTTCTACTATCTCTTCTATCTCTTTTCTCCCTTTCTTTGGGAGACGACACAGAATGACCCACAAGGGTTGATGTGTCGTTAAACCCCAACACAATCAGTCAATTTATGAATACAGAATACAACACTTTTGATGTCCTTATTTAAAACATATTACATCCCAAACATTTTTATAATTGTCCAGGTTATAGAGAGGTTCCTGTGAAAAGTGGTCATCTTGCTGACCACAGCAAGACCAGGAATGTTGTATGTACATAGCAACAGATAAGGCACTTTTTTCATCCAACAAATGCTGGTATCTTTCTTATTTCTCAACAAAAACATATGTTGTTGGTACTCATTAGAAGCGCCTCGGCGAGGTGCTTCTAATGAGTACCCACAACATATGTTTTCATCGAGAAATAAATAAAATATTATGTGGATACCCCCTCTTACACCTGTGGACACAAAACTGTGCAAACTCTGATGAAGTAACTTTCAATGAATCTGTTTGCTTCATGTTTGTTTGACAATTAAATGTCATTCATGGACAATTCTAACAATTTACGTTGATTGATCTTATTCATTTTGACAAGTATTAATTCTATTTTAAGTCTGATGTATGTTCTTGACAGCTGAGATGTATTTTAATTGGCTGATGCAGGGCTGGCTCTGCACTGAAATGGACAACTTCTGAAATGGACAACTTCTTACGTTTTTCATTTATACATGGCTAGCAGTTGATTGACTGGATGTTAGAATATATAAGATAATATGCTGTATCAAAATGAAATGAAGCCCATCAAAGTTTGTACAGTTTTGTGTCCACAGGTGTACATGTATCTGTAGCTATGATGTATAAACAGTGAAGGATTGGATCCTGTAGCACAACTGCTCAATTGATTCTTCAGTGGTTTGTAGAGCATTTATGTGAAGTTAGAAGATCCTGTTATGACTGCACTGATGTGCTGGCTGATTTACATGTAGGTCTTTGTTGTTTATACGTGCCACAGACACCTGTTAATGTTTTCTCCCAGAAGGGTGCCACAGGATTGCAGTTTCTAATTCCTCAGCCTAGAAGCATAATTAGTGCCCCAGGAAGGCTAAAAGAAGACCCTATATGCATTTCTCTTAAAATTGTCATAAATTTGTATCATATTTGTGATAGGGATAGTTTTTCAGTCTGATCCTCGGAGTCTGCGTGCTCTCCCCTTGGGAAAAAACATTGGTACATGTAGGTGCAGCTAGTTTTGCTGTGGCTTAGTTCGTAGCCTCATAGCCTCTTCATATACATGTACATACCTGGCATGCTGGGTAAAAATTTCAGTAAATTATGTTTTGGAATATTTTTCTTATTTTGCTCAGAAAATAGGGTGTCACATTTTGTGCAAATGCAAATTGTGTCTGGATACAATTTGCATGAAATAATCCTGTTTTTTTTTTGTTTTTTTTTTTCTGGAAAAAAATAAGAAAAATATACTGGTTTGTGGTCAGCTGAATTTGTCCATATATAAAAGTGCTAAAGTTTACTTTATTTTATCATCAGAGGCATGAATGAGTTAAAGAATCTCCAGTACCTGCCAAGAGCCTCAGAGCCACGAGAAACAATGGTAGAGGACCGCACTCGTTGTCATGCAGATCATGTAGGCCATGGTTTTGACAGATACACCACTGCAGCAGTAGGACTTCTTAAAGCTGTTAATTGTGGAGAAAGGTAAGAGACATAGCTCTAGATAAGAGAGGGTGTCTGTACTAGCAGGAAAATATATTTCTTATTTTTCCATGTAAACATATGGGGTTGATACTCATTAGAAGCGCCGCGCCTCTAATGAGTACCCACAATATATGTTTTTATGAACAAATAAAGTTATCAACAATATTTTGTTGAAAAATTCACCTTATCTGAAGCTATGTAGATAGATCTTTCATCATCATTAATGCATTGCATGTGCTGGCCTCGGTGACTTGGTTGGATGCACGTCCGACTGGTGATCAGGAGATTGCGGGTTCAACCCCGGCAGTGTCGGTAACATTCTCGTGGAGATTTGATCATGAAATATTTTCTACGGTCATTCCCTTCCGCTGATTTAAGAAGGGCAGTTGTCAGTTTCTGGCAAAAGAATATGCACAATACGGGTTAACCGCTTACAGGACTAAGCCTGCCCAGTAAAAGTGTGGGTAAGTAAACTGACCGTGCTCGACATGACCCCATTTGGTTGACTGGGCCATATAACCTCAACATAAACATAATGAATTGCATGCTGGGTAAGAAAAGCATTTCAGCAGACATTTGAAATAGTTTTCCTATTTTTTCCTGAATTAGGTTATGACATTTCATGCAAGTTATCTCTTTTGCATGAAACTCTTACTTAATTTTTGGTGAAAATAAGAATGAAATGTCAGTTTAATGTCTGCTGAATTTGTCCTGAGCATGATAAAGGTTAATGAAGCCCTGAATAAAACAAACCAAGATACATGTACTTAATACAGTATATGCAAACAATGTTAACACAGACCAGCTAACCATGCTCATAGCTACAGATAAGAGGGGGTGTCCACATAATATTTTTCTTATCTCCACGAAAACATATGTTGTGGGTACTCATTAGAAGTGCCTCTGCGAGGCGCTTCTAATGAGTACCCACAACATATGTTTTTGTGGAGAAATAAGAAAGATATCAGCATTTTTCGGATGAAAAAAGCGCCTTATCTGTTGCTATGCATGGTACATCTTAAGTTTGAACCACCTGATAATGTACCTTAAAAAGTGGTGGTTGATTGGCAAGTGCATTCAATGTAGACCCTGATCACATCATGTTCTGCAGTGTCCGCACTGTTTTTTCAGGCCTGTATTTCAGAATAATTATGATAAATATGGTAATTAAGGATAATTGTTTTGCACCTGCTTAATTAGTAAGCACCAGGTGCAATATAGGCATCTGCTTTTCTGGCCAGCCAGCCAGCTGGCTATCAACATTTGCAACCACCCTAGCCTTCGAGTCTATTTCTGAATAACTTTATGACACCTACAAGCATCTTACCTGGCATACACTTACTCCCAAACAAGGACTCAAACATGACAGTAACCTATTATTTCACAGTCTAATGACTTGGCATATTTAACTTCATAATACATTAACCTATAGATAATGTGCTATTCTATTCTGTTTTCACACCTTCCACAGAAAAAACGACCTTTCAGTCGTTAATTAAAGTCTTAAACCAGAAGGTCCCTTAGGCAGTTACCTGTGTGACGTAACTCTTCCCGCTCAATTGACCACGTGTCAGTTTCTTTTCTGTGGACAAAGAAATTCAACAAGGATTATTTACCTGTGATAGAAATTTGGATTATTTCTTTCCTCACGGATAAATTTATGTATCCTTGTGTTTCTTTTGTTTATTTATCACTCCTTTCACTTTCTGTGTTATTATTTAAAATTTTCAATTTTCGATTTCATGTATTTTTGACTGGTCTTTTTCCACATGCGTTTTGGCGACTCTCGCTTTTCGGCACAACGCTCGTGCGCGATCGGTTCGATAGTCGTGTTTATATATGCAGAATATTTTTGTTCTTTTCGTTCCAGGTTATTCAGCAATTACGATATGTTTTTTTAGCTCACCTGAGCTCTGCTCAGGATGAGCTATTGTGATCACTTTTCGTCCGTCGTCCGTCCGTCCGTCCGTCCGTCCGTCCGTGCGTCCGTCCGTCCGTGCGTCCGTCCGTTAACATTTTCAAATGACTTCTCCTCTGAAACCGCTGAGCCAATTTTGCTCAAATTTCATATGGAGTCTCCTTAGGGTGGGGGAACGAAAAATTGCTAAAATGGTCGCGGTCCGTTGACCAAGATGGCCGCCACGCCCATATATGGTAAAAACCTTTAAAAATCTTCTCCTCCAGAACCGAGAATGCCTTGGGGCTGAACCTTTGCAGGAATCATCGGGGACGGGAGGTCTACCAAAATTGCTAAAAGAATTGTCGTACGTTGACGTTTGACCTTTTTACGGCAAGGTCAAGTTTGCTTCCCTATGCATTTGTATGGGAAAAACCTTTAAAAATCTTCTTCTCCAAAACCGAGCATGCCTCGTGGCTGAATCTTTGCATATATCTTCGGGAACAGGAGAGCTACCAAAATTGCTAAAATAATGGTCGTACATTGACATTTGACCTTTTTACGGTAAGGTCAATTTTTCTTCCTTATGCATTTGTATGGGAAAAATGTTCAAAATTCCAAACAACTTCTCCACTGGAGCCTTTGGGCCAATTTTGCTCAAATTTCATATGGAGCCTTCCTAGGGTGGGGGAATGAAAAATTGCTAAAATGGTCACGGTCAGTTGACCAAGATGGCCGCCACGCCCATATATGGTAAAAACCTTTAAAAATCTTCTCCTCCAGAACCAAGAATGCCTTGGGGCTGAACCTTTGTGGGAATCATCGGGGACGGGAGGTCTACCAACATTGCTAAAAGAATTGTCGTACGTTGACGTTTGACCTTTTTACGGCAAGGTCAAGTTTGCTTCCCTATGCATTTGTATGGGAAAAACCTTCAAAAATCTTCTTCTCCAAAACCGAGCATGCCTTTTGGCTGAATCTTTGCATATATCTTCGGGAACAGGAGGGCTACCAAAATTGCTAAAATAATGGTTGTACATTGACATTTGACCTTTTTACGTTAAGGTCAATTTTGCTTCCTTATGCATTTGTATGGGAAAAATGTTCAGAATTTCAAACAACTTCTCCTCTGGAGCCTCTGGGCCAATTTTGCTCAAATTTCATATGGAGCCTCCTTGGATAGGGGGAACAAAAGATTGCTAAAATGGTCACGTTCGTTGACCAAGATGGGCGCCATGCCCATATATGGTAAAAACCTTTATAAATCTTCTTCTCTAGAACCGAGGATGCTTTGGGGCTGAATGTTTGCATAAATCATCGGGGACAGGGTCTGCCAAAGTTGCTAAAATAATGGTCATACATTGACATTTGACCTTTTTACAGCAAGGTCAAGTTTGCTTCCTTATGCATTTGCATGGGAAAAAACATTTAAAAATCTTATTCTCCAAAACCGAGGATGGCTTGTGGCTGAATCTTTGCATATATCATCTGGAACGGGTGGTCTACCAAAGTTGCTAAAATAATTGTCATACATTGACATTTAACCTTTTTATGGCGAGGTCAAGTTTGCTTCTGTATGCATTTATTTAGGCCCCATACATTTGTATGGAAAAAATGTTGATAATTTCAAATGGCTTTTCCTCTGAAGCCTCCGGGCCAGTGTTGCTCAAATTTCATGCGGAGCTTCCGTGGGCAGGAGAATGAAAGATTGCTAAAATGGGTATGGTCCATTGATCAAAATGGCTGCCATGCCCATATATGGTAAAAACCTTTAAAAATCTTCTTCTCCATAACCAAACAAGCCCTGGGTCCTAATCTTTGCACAAATTATGGGGGACAGGAGATCTACCAAAATTGCTCAAATGATGGTTCTATGTTGACATTTGACCTTTTAGCCTCCAAGGTCAAATTTGCTTCCCTATTTGTGTGGGCCATATACATTTATATTGAAAGTATCGAAGTGACTTTCACTCAGGTGAGCGAACCGTGGCCCGTGGGCCTCTTGTTTTTTTTCCTGGACTTTTGTTTGCAGAGATCTTCAGTTGGCTAAAGATTCTCATGGTGGAGAAGCTGATTGTAAAGAACTTGTCAACCCTTGATGGGTTATAAGACAATTCTTTACTGATGGGAGCCCCACCCCATATGGCTATACTGCCGGGGTAAGACCCATCAAGGTGGCATCTTTGGGTACTTAGTATCCTATAAAGTCTAAGTCCACCAGTCACCAGTCACCAGTCATCCAGTCACCAGTCACCAGTCACCCAGGCTCCAGTCAATCAGCTTCACCAGTCACCAGTCAATCAGGTGCCAGTCAACCAGGCACCAGTCACCAGTCATCCAGGTGCCAGTCAACCAGGCACCAGTCACCAGTCACCCAGTCACCAGTCACCAGTCACCCAGTCACCAGTCACCAGTCACCCAGTCACCAGTCAACTAGTCTCCAGTCAATAATTTAATTATTTTCTGGAAAGACTTAGTTTCTGACATATTTCACCGGACAAAATAGTCACGTATACTAACTTCCGGTCATTATGTCTAATTATTAAAAAAATTTTTTTCACTGGGCAAAGTATCAGTAATATTTCTGATACTTATACCCGGTCATATTATTATATTATTTCTGATTTTTCACCAGGCAAACTTTTACAGAAAGTGTCTGGTCAATTTTTGCCTTATAATTAATTATCTTCGGGAAAAAGTTTCGAATACTTGTGCCCGCTCAGTTTTCATATATAATCTCCCTTTTTCATCGGACTAGAGTTACGAATACTACTATCCGATCAATTTGTCAAATTTCTTGTAACTTTACCGGGCAACAGTTACGAATATTAGTGTCCGGTCATTGTGTCGGGTAACTAGTGTCAAAATAATGATTACTAATTCCCGAACAATCTATTATCGTTCATAGAGCTCCATTCACGTTTAAGTCAATGGATATAGGTTATTAAGTGAAATACATAATAACTTTTTATACAAAAAATTCTGTACAGTCTTTCCCAAATCAGACTAGAATTTTTAATATTCCATTAACTTATTATAGGTGTGTAATTCCATTAATATTTTAAATTAACTTATGTTTTATCTCTTTTATCCGCTAGAAAGAGTTAAACTTCCGACTATAACAAAATTCTTACCGGGCAGCAGTTCGTAGACTAGTGCCAGGTCATTCAAATGATGTTTTATCTCTTTAATTCGCTAGACAGCGTTTAAATTCCGGCTCTAACGAAAATTTCATCGGGAGGCACTTCGTAGAGTAGTGCCAGGTCATTCTAACGAAATTCCACCGGGCAGTAGTTTCGTAGACTTTGTGTCGGATTACTAGTGTGTTCCAGGCTCAACATATATTCATATATAACCACTATAGACATGTATAGTCTTGGATTATAGGTTATTGAATGACAGCGATGGGTTCTAATACCTAGTAGCCATTTATATTGTTGAATTCTGTCCAGTTACTTTTAACTTGACTTAAATTCTATATATATATTTATTATTGAAAATGAATTAAGAATTATCGGTTACGATCAAATTCGCAATTCATTCACTAAGTGTAGAAGATTCTTCCAGCTATAATTATATCTCGTTTGTTCGCTACAAAGAGATTAACTTCTTACATATTCACCTTATTCGGCTCTAGGGCAAAGGTGAACTATAAAACTATCGTTATTTATAAGAAGAAAAATATACACGAAATATAAAATTTTTTCTTCTTTCCTCCCCTGTTTTTCTTCTACATGCTCCGATATGTAATCAGCATGTAATCTAAGGAGTAAATTGACAAGAAAGTAGCAATCGATCTTTTCTACTTCCTATTAATTTTTCATTCTTAAGGTATCGGAAATTTACACCAACCAGATAAATAAATTAACAGTTTATTTATTTATTCACTACCTCTCTAGATTACTACGATTTAAAATTCTAGTTGAGGTACATATTTTCCTTTTGCCTTTTCTACATGGAAAATAGTTGATCCGATAAGCTATTATTCTATTTTATACTATCTTTTGATTGATTATATAAGAGTCTAGGTCAGTCGTGCTCTGTCTAAACTCTGCTATAAAATAATAAATAAGAAAAAAATCTTATATTTAGGCATAGATATAATTCGATACGTTCTTTACTTTGCCTGTTTTATTTTTTCTTCTGGATCATTTAAGACTACGATAGCAATATACCAGATATTTTTGCCTCAGTAAGAATCTATTACGCTGAAGATTCTTCATATTGGAATAATAATTTTATTATGATTATAATTCTAGACCCAATTAATCCTCGTATATTATAGGTCTACTTTATCTTATTGAGGAATAGTTTTGCTTCGACTAGCTCTATACCTCTAATATTTTATTTATAACTAGAGTCCATGTCAATCAAAATTTTCTTGCACTTTGGTATTGACAATGGATACATATTTAGTAAAGGCATTAATTATTCAGTACGTGACAGATTATTATTGCCTAAATTAGATTTTATATACAATACTTTCCTTTTGATATTTTGTTTTATTGACTTTGTAACTATTCAGAAACTGCCAAAGTCAATCATTTCCTTCCTCTAAACTTACCGAAGCTCTAGATTATGTTGATATATATTTTTGATATATGCTTAGAGGTTAATTAACGAGAGTTTACCTCATAATAGCAGATATTATTATAATTATATTAATCAATCTATAGTCTAGGCTTAGACAAAAGGGAAAACATCCTTAATTACGAGCCGGTAAAGAATTAAGACACTCTTAATTATCTCTTTACCCCTCCTTTATGTTTACATTCGTTAAAGGGATCATAGTAATTCTCGCTAAGAGTTCAAGTTCAGTTTGCGAATAATGCAAAGATTAATATCTTGATTTCCAGTCCGCATCAAAAATGGTCTATATATATAGATAAATATCTTTCCGAAACTGGATATTTATTTATTTTTCCACACAATAAGTCATTTCAAGATGTCGATGTTTTTGAAATGCACTGCTTCAATTTATAATATAAAATATGTTTATATTAACTTCACAACTTAGTAAGTGCTGCACCTACGTTCCTGGTCAGATCTTACTTTTGTGATACGTTTTTGAACATACTGAAAGTTTTCTCCGATTATACATTTGGTAAATAAACTTTCGAGTAGTATTTATGCCTTTAAACATTCAGATTATTTGATAATTGTTGGAGATAATATATTATTCCGATATTTATATATCTATCTTCATTATTTATCTTTCTCATCTTACTTTTAAATTAGATTGACCTTCTCGCTACGTTCCAGGTTTAAATCTAGCTAACATTGTGGAACAGTCACTTTTTTATTTCCTAAACAATATTTTAACTTTTTTCTCAGTATTCAGAGCATAACGACTTCATGAATACTTGAAAATAATTCAATTCTACGCTTGTTAAACTAAGCCTAAAACAAGCCCTAGTTTTTTAGAATGGATATTATCCTTCGATTCAGTTCATGGAGATACATCCTTTTAGATCCCATTATCTCTATTTCAATCATTCAAAATTCTAATGACTAAGTACTCCTTTTCTACGTACGAATACAGAATATCGAGTCACTGTTGCTGCATATTGGTTAAAGATTAAACAAATTTTATCTTAAATCTATATGACGTTAAATTAATTATTATCTCTTTCATATACATGTTTTTACCCTTCCGTCAGGGATCGCGGTAATAATATTATTACTCTCTATGGTTTACACATAGATCTCGAGAGTATATATATGTATTTTCTTCCTGAACTCATTTGCGAGTACGTAATTTGATATTTCAGGAATTACCAATTATGCAGACATAGATTTTATTCTATTAATATTCAATTCTAAAAATTTGATTGAATGTTTATCTATAAAATTTCTGGGCAGTAATTTTATAGAGAGTTATATGTTTAATAATTCCTTGCTTAAATAATAGTTACGCTTAACCTATGATTTATAGCGGGAATTTTGTTCAGTAGTATAATTTTTATTTAGTATTAATATATTTCTTACTATTCTTAAATATGCGTATAGAATAGTAATACTATCTCTTAACTTTTAAATTAAGTGTTTTTTGAGATTAATAATCAGTATTATTGTATAATCTTTCTTCAGAGATTATCACACTATTACTTTTTCTCTGAGTCCTTCTCTTTTTATGAACATTTTGATTCGTATCAAAGTGGATTTTTAACATTTCTTGATTTCCATGATTATTTACTCAGGAGTACTTTTCATGGCAATCTTCTGGTATAGAAAGATTCTATCCAGCTTATTTATTATTGCTTAATCTTATCAATACGGTAAGATTTAGCCAAACTATGACCGTCATACAGTTTGCTGCGATCAACCTTATTCTTATCTCTTTTATTGTCTGTCAAACTCTTTAGTTATGATGTTGACAGTTTATTCTTTATTTTTTTGTCAGGACATCAAACGCTTTTATATGTCTATGACAAAACTAATTATCAATGGTTTAAGTTGTTTTTTCTTCCCAGCAGTTATATGCAAACTCTGTATTATTTTATTGCTTGACTAAAAATTCGTTATACAATTAGTCTAGCAATAGTTTTAACCATTATGTTTGTCTATACCTTTTTTTTTCTTCTGATGGATAACTTAGTTATAGTTAAGTTAACTCCATCTACTTTTATTATCTCCCCTTCTTTAATTTGATCAAGGGAAATAATTACACATTATGGTTATTTTAAGTCTGTGTCTGTTCATCGGAAACTGTCCTGTCGCTCCATTTAACAGAATTTAATTAGTTTATAATTCTAATAGCTTAGACTATTACAATTACATAGCTTCACATATCTAGAATTTTATCCAAAATATCTACATATGTCAGTTATCTATAGGAAACTCCACCGAGTAGACTTTTCCTTATTTATTCAAGATCCTACATAGACTACTTACAGTGTATGGTCTTGGCTTTTTGTTTTACAAATTTTGTTTTTCAAAATATTTCTATATTCCTAGCTTACTTTGCGATGGAATATTTATGTTATGTCTCAATGACTCCCTTTTCTTTTTGAAGCCAATTGTTGTTTCCCAAAAAGAAAAAAAGAGGGGGGGGGGGGCCGATGTTAGGTCTCTGAGACTTAAGAACTGGCTTCCTCTAGAGTCTACTAATATATATAAGGTTGTTAGATCATAACACCTTAAAGCTATTTTGTGAATCTAGACCATTCTTTCTATTAAATATAGAATTAGAATGTATCTGATTCCTTTGAGTTTCCTGAGTCTTAACCAGAAGTGGTGAGATATTATTGGTGTTAGAATTAGGAGAGCACCTCCCTCCTATTCTGCAAATTCTAGCACATTATCTATAGGTTAATGTATTATGAAGTTAAAATGAAGTTTTTTAAAAGTAAAACATATTTTAACGAGTAATACTTAACCTATAGATAATCAATTATCTCCCTCCGCCCACCATCGCTTATCTCTCCTAATTGTGTCTATTGTTTTACACATAAAAGAAACTGACACGTGGTCAATTGAGCGGGAAGAGTTACGTCACACAGGTAACTGCCTAAGGGACCTTCTGGTTTAAGACTTTAATTAACGACTGAAAGGTCGTTTTTTCTGTGGAAGGTGTGAAAACAGAATAGAATAGCACATTATCTATAGGTTAAGTATTACTCGTTAAAATATGTTTTACTTTTAAAAAACTTCATTTTAACTTCATAATACATTAACCTATAGATAATGTGCTATTCTATTCTGTTTTCACACCTTCCACAGAAAAAACGACCTTTCAGTCGTTAATTAAAGTCTTAAACCAGAAGGTCCCTTAGGCAGTTACCTGTGTGACGTAACTCTTCCCGCTCAATTGACCACGTGTCAGTTTCTTTTCTGTGGACAAAGAAATTCAACAAGGATTATTTACCTGTGATAGAAATTTGGATTATTTCTTTCCTCACGGATAAATTTATGTATCCTTGTGTTTCTTTTGTTTATTTATCACTCCTTTCACTTTCTGTGTTATTATTTAAAATTTTCAATTTTCGATTTCATGTATTTTTGACTGGTCTTTTTCCACATGCGTTTTGGCGACTCTCGCTATTCGGCACAACGCTCGTGCGCGATCGGTTCGATAGTCGTGTTTATATATGCAGAATATTTTTGTTCTTTTCGTTCCAGGTTATTCAGCAATTACGATATGTTTTTCCTGGACTTTTGTTTGCAGAGATCTTCAGTTGGCTAAAGATTCTCATGGTGGAGAAGCTGATTGTAAAGAACTTGTCAACCCTTGATGGGTTATAAGACAATTCTTTACTGATGGGAGCCCCACCCCATATGGCTATACTGCCGGGGTAAGACCCATCAAGGTGGCATCTTTGGGTACTTAGTATCCTATAAAGTCTAAGTCCACCAGTCACCAGTCACCAGTCATCCAGTCACCAGTCACCAGTCAACCAGGCACCAGTCAATCAGCTTCACCAGTCACCAGTCAATCAGGTGCCAGTCAACCAGGCACCAGTCACCAGTCATCCAGGTGCCAGTCAACCAGGCACCAGTCACCAGTCACCCAGTCACCAGTCACCAGTCACCCAGTCACCAGTCACCAGTCACCGATCAACCAGGCACCAGTCAACTAGTCTCCAGTCAATAATTTAATTATTTTCTGGAAAGACTTAGTTTCTGACATACTTCACCGGACAAAATAGTCACGTATACTAACTTCCGGTCATTATGTCTAATTATTAAAAAAAAAAAAATTTTTTTCACTGGGCAAAGTATCAGTAATATTTCTGATACTTATACCCGGTCATATTATTATATTATTTCTGATTTTTCACCAGGCAAACTTTTACAGAAAGTGTCTGGTCAATTTTTGCCTAATAATTAATTATCTTCGGGAAAAAGTTTCGAATACTTGTGCCCGCTCAGTTTTCATATATAATCTCCCTTTTTCATCGGACTAGAGTTACGAATACTACGATCCGATCAATTTGTCAAATTACTTGTAACTTTACCGGGCAACAGTTACGAATATTAGTGTCCGGTCATTGTGTCGGGTAACTAGTGTCAAAATAATGATTACTAATTCCCGAACAATCTATTATCATTCATAGAGCTCCATTCACGTTTAAGTCAATGGATATAGGTTATTAAGTGAAATACATAATAACTTTTTATACAAAAAAATTCTGTACAGTCTTTCCCAAATCAGACTAGAATTTTTAATATTCCATTGACTTATTATAGGTGTGTAATTCCATTAATATTTTAAATTAACTTATGTTTTATCTTTTTTATCCGCTAGAAAGAGTTAAACTTCCGACTATAACAAAATTCTTACCGGGCAGCAGTTCGTAGACTAGTGCCAGGTCATTCAAATGATGTTTTATCTCTTTAATTCGCTAGAAAGCGTTTAAATTCCGGCTCTAACGAAAATTTCATCGGGAGGCACTTCGTAGAGTAGTGCCAGGTCATTCTAACGAAATTCCACCGGGCAGTAGTTTCGTAGACTTTGTGTCGGATTACTAGTGTGCGAGTAGTAGTCAGTAGTACTCGCTCAACATATATTCATATATAACCACTATAGACATGTATAGTCTTGGATTATAGGTTATTGAATGACAGCGATGGGTTCTAATACCTAGTAGCCATTTATATTGTTGAATTCTGTCCAGTCACTTTTGAACTTGACTTAAATTCTATATATATATTTATTATTGAAAATGAATTAAGAATTATCGGTTACGATCAAATTCGCAATTCATTCACTAAGTGTAGAAGATACTTCCAGCTATAATTATATCTCTTTTATTCGCTACAAAGAGATTTAACTTCTTACATATTCACCTTATTCGGCTCTAGGGCAAAGGTGAACTATAAAACTATCGTTATTTATAAGAAGAAAAATATACACGAAATATAAAAAATTTTCTTCTTTCCTCCCCTGTTTTTCTTCTACATGCTCCGATATGTAATCAGCATGTAATCTAAGGAGTAAATTGACAAGAAAGTAGCAATCGATCTTTTCTACTTTCTATTAATTTTTCATTCTTAAGGTATCGGAAATTTACACCAACCAGATAAATAAATTAACAGTTTATTTATTTATTCGCTACCTCTCTAGATTACTACGATTTAAAATTCTAGTTGAGGTACATATTTTCCTTTTGCCTTTTCTACATGGAAAATAGTTGATCCGATAAGCTATTATTCTATTTTATACTATCTTTTGATTGATTATATTAGAGTCTAGGTCAGTCGTGCTCTGTCTAAACTCTGCTATAAAATAATAAATAAAAAAAAAAAAAAATCTTATATTTAGGCATAGATATAATTCGATACGTTCTTTACTTTGCCTGTTTTATTTTTTCTTCCGGATCATTTAAGACTACGATAGCAGTATACCAGATATTTTTGCCTCAGTAAGAATCTATTACGCTGAAGATTCTTCATATTGGAATAATAATTTTATTATGATTATAATTCTAGACCCAATTAATCCTCGTATATTATAGGTCTACTTTATCTTATTGAGGAATAGTTTTGCTTCGACTAGCTCTATACCTCTAATATTTTATTTATAACTAGAGTCCATGTCAATCAAAATTTTCTTGCACTTTGGTATTGACAATGGATACATATTTAGTAAAGGCATTAATTATTCAGTACGTGACAGATTATTATTGCCTAAATTAGATTTTATATACAATACTTTCCTTTTGATATTTTGTTTTATTGACTTTGTAACTATTCAGAAACTGCCAAAGTCAATCATTTCCTTCCTCTAAACTTACCGAAGCTCTAGATTATGTTGATATATATTTTTGATATATGCTTAGAGGTTAATTAACGAGAGTTTACCTCATAATAGCAGATACAGTCAAACCTGTCTTAAGCAGCCACCCATGGGAAGCTTAAAATGTGGCTGCTGAAGGCAGGTGGCTGCTTAATACAGTTCAAATATATAGGTCTATGAATTTTGGGGCAACTTTCCTCTGGCTGCTTAATACAGGTTGGCTGCTTAATAGAGGTGACCACTAACACAGGTTTGACTGTATTATTATAATTATATTAATCAATCTATAGTCTAGGCTTAGACAAAAGGGAAAACATCCTTAATTATTAGTATACGAGCCGGTAAAGAATTAAGACACTCTTAATTATCTCTTTACCCCTCCTTTATGTTTACATTCGTTAAAGGGATCATAGTAATTCTCGCTAAGAGTTCAAGTTCAGTTTGCGAATAATGCAAAGATTAATATCTTGATTTCCAGTCCGCATCAAAAATGGTCTATATACATGTATATAGATAAATATCTTTCCGAAACTGGATATTTATTTATTTTTTCACACAATAAGTCATTTCAAGATGTCGATGATTTTGAAATGCACTGCTTCAATTTATAATATAAAATATGTTTATATTAACTTCACAACTTAGTAAGTGCTGCACCTACGTTCCTGGTCAGATCTTACTTTTGTGATACGTTTTTGAACATACTGAAAGTTTTCTCCGATTATACATTCGGTAAATAAACTTTCGAGTAGTATTTATGCCTTTAAACATTCAGATTATTTGATAATTGTTGGAGATAATATATTATTCCGATATTTATATATCTATCTTCATTATTTATCTTTCTCATCTTACTTTTAAATTAGATTGACCTTCTCGCTACGTTCCAGGTTTAAATCTAGCTAACATTGTGGAACAGTCACTTTTTTTATTTCCTAAACAATATTTTAACATTTTTCTCAGTATTCAGAGCATAACGACTTCATGAATACTTGAAAATAATTCAATTCTACGCTTGTTAAACTAAGCCTAAAACAAGCCCTAGTTTTTTAGAATGGATATTATCCTTCGATTCAGTTCATGGAGATACATCCTTTTAGATCCCATTATCTCTATTTCAATCATTCAAAATTCTAATGACTAAGTACTCCTTTTCTACGTACGAATACAGAATATCGAGTCACTGTTGCTGCATATTGGTTAAAGATTAAACAAATTTTATCTTAAACCTATATGACGTTAAATTAATTATTATCTCTTTCATATACATGTTTTTACCCTTCCGTCAGGGATCGCGGTAATAATATTATTACTCTCTATGGTTTACACATAGATCTCGAGAGTATATATATGTATTTTCTTCCTGAACTCATTTGCGAGTACGTAATTTGATATTTCAGGAATTACCAATTATGCAGACATAGATTTTATTCTATTATTATTCAATTCTAAAAAAATTTGATTGAATGTTTATCTATAAAATTTCCGGGCAGTAATTTTATAGAGAGTTATATGTTTAATAATTCCTTGCTTAAATAATAGTTACGCTTAACCTATGATTTATAGCGGGAATTTTGTTCAGTAGTATAATTTTTATTTAGTATTAATATATTTCTTACTATTCTTAAATATGCGTATAGAATAGTAATACTATCTCTTAACTTTTAAATTAAGTGTTTTTTGAGATTAATAATCAATATTATTGTATAATCTTTCTTCAGAGATTATCACACTATTACTTTTTCTCTGAGTCCTTCTCTTTTTATGAACATTTTGATTCGTATCAAAGTGGATTTTTAACATTTCTTGATTTCCATGATTATTTACTCAGGAGTACTTTTCATGGCAATTTTCTGGTATAGAAAGATTCTATCCAGCTTATTTATTATTGTTTAATCTTATCAATACGGTAAGATTTAGCCAAACTATGACCGTCATACAGTTTGCTGCGATCAACCTTATTCTTATCTCTCTTATTCTCTGTCAAACTCTTTAGTTATGATGTTGACAGTTTATTCTTTATTTTTTGTCAGGACATCAAACGCTTTTATATGTCTATGACAAAACTAATTATCAATGGTTTAGGTTGTTTTTTCTTCCCAGCAGTTATATGCAAACTCTGTATTATTTTATTGCTTGACTAAAAATTTGTTATACAATTAGTCTAGCAATAGTTTTAACCATTATGTTTGTCTATACTTTTTTTCTTCTGATGGATAACTTAGTTATAGTTAAGTTAACTCCATCTACTTTTATTATCTCCCCTTCTTTAATTTGATCAAGGGAAATAATTACACATTATGGTTATTTTAAGTCTGTGTCTGTTCATCGGAAACTGTACTGTCGCTCCAATTAACAGAATTTAATTAGTTTATAATTCTAATAGCTTAGACTATTACAATTACATAGCTTCACATATCTAGAATTTTATCCAAAATATCTACATATGTCAGTTATCTATAGGAAACTCCACCGAGTAGACTTTTCCTTATTTATTCAAGATCCTACATAGACTACTTACAGTGTATGGTCTTGGCTTTTTGTTTTACAAATTTTGTTTTCAAAATTTTTCTATATTCCTAGCTTACTTTGCGATGGAATATTTATGTTATGTCTCAATGACTCCCTTTTCTTTTTGAAGCCAATTGTTGTTTCCCAAAAAGAAAAAAAGAGGGGGGGGGGGGGGGGGGGGGCCAATGTTAGGTCTCTGAGACTTAAGAACTGGCTTCCTCTAGAGTCTACTAATATATATAAGGTTGTTAGATCATAACACCTTAAAGCTATTTTGTGAATCTAGACCATTCTTTCTATTAAATATAGAATTAGAATGTATCTGATTCCTTTGAGTTTCCTGAGTCTTAACCAGAAGTGGTGAGATATTATTGGTGTTAGAATTAGGAGAGCACCTCCCTCCTATTCTGCAAATTCTAGCACATTATCTATAGGTTAATGTATTATGAAGTTAAAATGAAGTTTTTTAAAAGTAAAACATATTTTAACGAGTAATACTTAACCTATAGATAATCAATTATCTCCCTCCGCCCACCCTCGCTTATCTCTCCTAATTGTGTCTATTGTTTTACACATAAAAGAAACTGACACGTGGTCAATTGAGCGGGAAGAGTTACGTCACACAGGTAACTGCCTAAGGGACCTTCTGGTTTAAGACTTTAATTAACGACTGAAAGGTCGTTTTTTCTGTGGAAGGTGTGAAAACAGAATAGAATAGCACATTATCTATAGGTTAAGTATTACTCGTTAAAATATGTTTTACTTTTAAAAAACTTCATTTTTACGTCAAATTGTGACCACCCTAGTGTTAAAATCCATATCTGAATTACATGTTTTTACAATTACAATCATCTTACTTGGCATACACTTTCTCACTAACAAGGACTAAAACAATGGGGCATCATTTTATAACCATAACCTCTTTATCATGGTTTAATGGCTTTGCTTTTTTTTTTTTCTTTTTTTTTTCATCAAACCCAGCATTTAGCTCCATTTCTGATTAACTGTAACACCTTCTTAGCATGTGATTTCTCTCCTCCATGGACTAAAGACTGCTGTGTCATTTTATGACTCAGACCTATATTTGCAGTCGAATGCATTTGTCATATTTTGCATCAACCCTAGCATTTACATGTAGCTCCATTTCTTAATAACTGTATGACCTCTAACAGTCATCAAATCTGGCATACTCACTTTATCTGGACCTAAGTTTTACATAATTCCGCATAATAATTTCATAATTTATATGCAGAGAAATACTAGTGACAGCTGATTCTTGAATTGAGGGATTAGAAGCAGTTTTCTCTGGATCTGCACTGTTTGCTCAGGCATGCCTATCCAACTGTTTAGAGTAAATATGGTTCCCCACTCCAGAAAAATCAGCAGACATTTTGAAGCATTTTTATGCCCTGCCACCAAAAAAGTGGCGGGGTATTATGTTATACCCTCTGAAATTTTGAGTATACATCCGTCCGTCTGTCCGTCCGTCCATCCATCAGCGCCCCCACCATTCTTCTGCCCGCAACTCCTCCTACAGTTTTAGGCCAATCCTTTTCAAACTTTACAGGCGCTTTTAAGATGGTCTGAAGATATGCATATTGTTTTTTCAGAATCCTGAAATTATCTTTTATCACATTTTTTTGCATTTTTAACTTAATTTTTTGAGCCCTAATACAACAGAAATGTATAGGGAGTATGTACCTTCTGCCCGCAACTCCTCCTACAGTTTTAGGCCAATCCTTTTCAAACTTTACAGGTGCTTTTAGGATGGTCTGAAGCATATTGTTTTTTCAGAATCCTGAAATTATTTTTTATCACATTTTTTTTCATTTTTAACTTAGACTTTTTTCGAGCCCTAATACAGAAATGTGTAGGGAGTATGTACCTTCTGCCCGCAACTCCTCCTACAGTTTTAGGCGAATCCTTTTCAGTCTTTACAGGCGCTTTTAGGATGGTTCGAAGATATGCATATTGTTTTTTCAGAATCCTGAAATGATTTTTTATTACATTTTTTGCATTTTTAACTTAGACTTTTTTCGAGCCCTAATACTACAGAAATGTATAGGGAGTATGTACCTTGTACGCGCAATTCCTCCTACATTTTCAGGCCGATCCTTTTGAAACTTTACACGTGCTTTTAGGATGGTCTGAAGATATGCATATTGTATTTTTCAGAATCCTGAAATTATTTATCACTTTTTATTGCATTTTTAACTTAGACCATTTGGTTTTTTTTTGTTGTTTTTTTTTTGAGTTATGAAATAACTGTTTATTGCTTCTCTTCATGTTTAACTTAGATTGTTTTCAGCCCTTATACTACAGAAGTGCATGGGGAATATGTCCTTGTGGCGGGGCATGGTGCATGGCTTGCAGTTTTATTCTTATTTTTTCCAGAATTTCTTGGAAAAATAATGTTGTCTGCTGACTTTGCCAGTAGAGTGGTAAAGGTTAATATCAAGTAAACTCTGTTGATTTTTTTTTTCTTTGCAGACCTTTGGAGGACAGAATCACAAAGGATGTGATATGTTTTCATCCTGGAGATTTTGTGCAACTTGTTGACAAACTTCAGTTAGATCTTCATGAACCTCCAGTCTCACAGGTGAGATTTTTTGGTAACATACTACAGTTGAACCTCAATAGCTCGAACATCGATGAACACTGATTGCTCGCTTACTATGGCTAATTTGAACTTGTTTTTGAATCCCTACGAAATTCTTCCGATAGGTCAAGAAAACACGTATGTAGGGAAATTTTCTTATTTTATCATGAAATTGTATGTTGTGTGTGTACTCATTAGAATAGCCTCATTGAGGCAATTCTAATGAGTACACTCAGCATACCATTTTTGTATAGAAGGTGAAGAATATGTCCCTAAATTATATCCATTTGCTTCTTGACCTGGTGCTATGATTAACCCTTACTGGCTTGAACTACCCATGTCTCGAACAAATTTCGATGGACCCAAAGACGTTCAAGCCATTGAAGTTTGACTGTATATTTAACCCTTGTCCTGCTGAATAAATTAAGATGCTTCGCCCACTTCTAATTTTCAGCCAATCAGATTAGTTGATCCAGATTGTTGATATTAATTCACGTACTTAATGGAAAATAGTGCAGATCCAGATCAGTTGGCATCTTCAGAAGCCAACTGATCTGGATCTACACTGTTTGCAAAGGCTGGACATGTCCAGGTTTCAGCAGGACTAGGGTTAACATTAGTACATTTGTAATTGGGCAGATAACAAAAGACTTGTTAACCCTTGTCCTGCTGAACCCGAATATACCCTGCCTTTGCAAACAGTGTAGATCCAGCTCAATTGACTCCTCCGTCAGAGGGCTATAACCACGCCCATGCGTAAATCCTTAGACAAACAATATCGTAATACCTGTATTTGTCAATGAAAACTGCATTCGTACCTGTATTTATCAATGAAAAAGTACATAGGTAATATTGTTTGTCTAAGCAATAACATTAACCGTTAACTGGTAAGGTAGTTTGGTTGGTCAGATTTTGGTGTCATTTACTGGTCAGGTGATTTCACGGAGGACTCAGTTAGCTTCTGAAGATGCCAACTGATCTGGATCTGCACTGTTTACCATTAAGTATGTGAATTTGTAGCAATAATCTGTGCCGGCCTCGGTGGCTCAGTTGGATGCGCCGTCCGACTGGAGACCAGGAGGTCGCGGGTTCAACCCCCGCCGAGGTTGGCAACATTCTTTCGTGGAGATTGATCATGAAATATTTTCTACGGTCATTCTCTCCCTTCCGCTGATTCAAGAAGGGCAGTTGTCAGTTTCTGGCGAAAGAATGTGCACAATACTGGTTAACCGCTTAGAGGACTAAGCCTGCCCAGTAAACGTGTGGTTAGGCAAACTGACCGCGCTCGACATGACCCCATTGGGTTGACTGGGCCGTAAAACCTCAACACAAACAAAGCAATAATCTGTATGTAGTAATCTGATTGGCTGAAAATTAGAAGTGGGTGTGGCATCTTAATTTATTCAGCAGGACAAGGGTTAAGGAGGAGTATTGGACTTTAAACCTGGGATAATTTTCTTCAGTTCTCCATAAAACATGTTGTGGGTACTGATTAGAAGCGCCTCAGCGGGAAGGTGTTATGTATCTATGTTGGGATTGTTACATATCAATTTTCACAAATTTTTAACATGGTTATGGCCCATGGTTATTGTCAAAATTTTGTTTCTTCTGTCCGTACAAAATGATGGAATTTGATCAAATTTTGCATATGCATTTACCTATAATAAGCAAATTTACAACAGACTGATACCCTTGGTTGTTGTCAGTATTTCATTTCCGCTCAATATCTTGTGAACCAATCGATGGAATTCGATCAAATTTTGCATATGCATTGACAGTAACAAGATTTAAGTTGGGATTAACTGTGTTTGTGGGAGCATATATTCATTATTGTTTTCATGTTGTTTTTCTGAGTGGGGAGAAGGGTTGGGGGGATGGGGAGGGAGGGTTGGTATCTGATGAGCACTGCTGAGTGACATTTCTTGTTTTTTCCTTTTTCTCCATGAAGCATCCTGGTGGCCGAGAAGTTAACTCTTCCGGTTTTAGATCATAGATTTTCAGGTTCAGATTTACAGGAGGCAGAATTCAGCTTTTGATTTCACAGAGTCTTGCATTATCACCCTTCCGTCATCACAATATGACTTTAGTAATGTTGAAAGGGGTGTAAACCATTGCACTAGTTAAGGTGCTTTTTTCAGTCCAAAAGTATTGATATTTTCCTTATTTCTGCACGAAAACATATGTTGTGGATAATCATTAGAAGCGCCTCGCCGAGGTGCTTCTAATGAGTACCCACAACAGATGTTTTCGTGCAGAAATAAGGAAAATATTAACCAGATACCCTTCCTTATCTAGTCCTATGGTAAACACCAAATCATCTTATTTCCCCACAACAATGTATTGTGGGTACTCATTAGTAGTGCTTTCCTGAGGCACTTCTGAGTGCCCTTAATAGGCCTTTTTGTGGAGAAATAAGATGGTTTAAAAACAAAGTGCCTTATCTGGAGCTCTGGTAGAATGAAAATCAGCTCCAGATAAGAAGGATATCCATATGAATTTTTTTTTTTTTTTTTTTTTTTACATTGTAATACATAGGTCTCGATAAGAGTGGGTATCGGGTAAATATTTTTCTTATTTCTGATGAAATCATATGCTGTGGGTACTCATTAGAAGTGCCTTGCCGATGCACTTTAAATGAGTAACCACAAAATGTCTTTTTGTCAAGAAATAAGAAAAATATAGATTCTTTTTAGTTGAAAAAAGCGCCTTATCAAGAGCAGCTGAGCTATGTAATAAAAAATGTTGAGCAGTTTATGGCACACCATTAGAAATCTTCATAATTTCATGACTTTGACTTCCAAGGGATCAGGGCAAAACATATTGTGATTGTAAATTTGGTTAGATTCAGCTAATGGTGTACGAAGAGATGGGGAAGTGGACAGAAATCAGCATTGGGATTTGACTTTTTAACCCTGCCCCAGGTCCCATGGGGTGACGAAAAATTCAGCACATTATTTTGCATGATTGTAGCATGTGAGGAGGATATACAGCAAATTTGGGTGGGCTTTATGCTAAACCATTTTAGTTGGGAAACCCCAAAAGGGGTAATTGGCAAACAGTAAAGACCCCGATCAGATGCCGCAGACTGGAGATCTGATTTGCGTCTACATGAATTTCTATAAAACATAGTAATAATAAAAACTAACCAGACACCCTTTTTTGGAAATAGACAGGTCCAAGGTTGTGGTAGAAGAGTCCACTCAACATAAATGGGTTAATGGTACCAGAAGGAGATAAGTTATGGAACATAAAAATTGTTATTTATGCAGATATATGCATGAATTATCTTGGAGAAGCAGTTCTAATGAGTACTTACCACAGGTGGTAATAATTATTTAGATGTGTATTATTTAAACAATCATCAATGGTATTTTGGTCATTTCAGGTTGTTGAGAAGGTGAATAACATAAATAAAATATATACAAGAGAACAAGCTACAGATAAGGCAATTTTAGAAACGTACTGGTATTTTATCTTATTGCTAAAAAAGCCCCACATGTTGTGGCACTCAGAAGAGCATCATGGCGCTTCAAATGAGTACCCACAACATACGTTTTCAAGGAAAAACATGAAAAATAATATGTGGATACCTCTTCTTATCTGGAGCTATGTGGCACTTAGAAATAAGTTATGTTAAGTTGACTGGTTATGTTTGATAGATTTTCTGTCATGTTTTACTTTTTCAGTAGGTATTTCTAATCAGTACCCACAACATACATTTTCATGTAGAAATAAGAAAAAATATTGACCAAATGCCCTCTTTTACCTTGTGCTATGAAACATTATGAATTTAATACATTTCTCCTTATTTCAGTGTGTCACATGGGTTGAAGATGCCAAACTTAATTACCTGCGCAGAGAAGGGGTGAGATATGCAAGGATTCAGCTGCGTGATAATGACATTTATTTCATTCCTCGAAATGTTATCCACCAATTCAAGACTGTCTCAGCTGTTACCAGTGTTGCATGGCATACCAGATTACGAACTTATTACCCAGAAATGGAAAATGACACAGAACTTCTTGAGGAAATGAAAGCACTGGAGAAAATAATGGCCGAAAATAAGATCGAAGAAAGGGAGGAAAGAAGACAGAAACAAAAATTTGAGGCAGCTAATGTTGTGAAATCTTTAAAACTAGAAACCAAATCAGATAAGCTAGGAAAAAGTTTAAAAGCTGGTGATAAAGACACCCTGGAGGTAAGTGCTCTTTATTATGAGCAAAAGAAAGTTAAGCAGGAAATAATGCATGGAAAACTAGATGACACTGAGAGTGATAGTTATATTAACATTGATAGTAAGAAGGTTGAATCTCAGGTAAATGAAGAAGATACTGATAAACAAGAGGATGAGATACTCAAGATACGAGACTCTGTTAAAAGTATTAAGAAAGAACGGAAAAGGCAGAGTTCAAAATCAGATTGTGTAAATAAAATGAAAACAAAGTCTGTTGATGTTCCCAAACAAACAGAAATTGTTAATGTTGTAAGAACACAACACGGAACTTGTGTTCCGGAAGGTATACATGCTGTGAAGAACTTGCAGAAATATTCTCCATTTAAGACAGACAGAACTGAGAGTATTGGACATGTAAATGTGACACCGGTAAAAATGGAGGTCCAGACTGGTGATCAAAGCTTGAAGTCAGAAGCTGCAAAACATCTTATTCAGCTAGAAATAGGCAAACTTCAGAAAAAAGTTGAAGACAAAAGCAAAGAAAACCTGTCTGAAGAGATACAGGAAACAAAAAGAGACAGCTATGTACCTACACAAGTTAAAGAGCTATCCAAGCCATTGATTTTTGCTTCAAAAACTGCAAGTCTTGCAGCAGTTCCTGAGATACAGCAAGAGAAGTCAGTAGTCACTGACCATCTGTCTGTAAAGAAAATTACAAGTCAGGGAGATACTGGGGAATTAGAAGTGAAAAGAGTTCCAGAATTGGAAATTAAAGTGAAAAGTGGTGAAACTTTCAAAGATAGATTAAATATTTTTGCTGTGGATTTTGAGAAAGATCCTAGTATAGAAGAGTCAAAGAATTCCAGAGGAAGTGACAGTGTGGATCATGTACAGATTCTCAGTGATTTTCATGTGGACAAGAATGAAAAAGAAACGATAAGTGCTGAAAAAGAGTCTGTAAGTGCCTGTAGCAAATCAACAGATATAGGCAAGATTTCCCCAGACAGTGAAAAATCAACAGAAATGAAGGCTACCTCATAGCAGTGAAATATCATAGCTTCAGATTAAGGGAGTAAGAATTATCATAACAACCCTAAGTATTGGGACATATAGGTCTCTGCAAATAGTGTAGACTCAGATCAGATGCTGCGGTCATTCTCTCCCTTCCGCTGATTCAAGAAGGGCAGTTGTCAGTTTCTGGCGAAAGAATATGCACAATACTGGTTAACCGCTTAGAGGACTAAGCCTGCCCAGAAAACGTGTGGTTAGGTAAACTGACCATGCTCGACATGACCCCACTGGGTTGACTGGGCCGTAAAACCTCAACACAAACAAAACACTGTTTGCCATACATACAGAAATATTCTAGACACATCAAGAGGTAGAAGAATGGACTATTTCAAAATTTAGGACAAGTACGGTAAGAAGATAAGGTGGATCAATATTTAGGGTAAATATGGTACCTTAAATTATCACTTAATCTGGAGTTGTAGAGGACGCTGCTGTTTGTCATACTGCCAGTGCTATATTATAAAAAAAGACATAAAACACCAAATCATCATCATCATCATCATCATCGTCATCAGTATCATCATCATTCACTATAGTGCTATTGTATTTTCTGTGACTTATTTGGATGCCTGAACTTCATACCATACTCATAAATCTAGATAAAAGTGGTTATCAGGTAAATATTTTTCTAATTTCTCCACGAAAACGTGGGTATTCACTAGAAGCGCCTCACTGAGGCGCTTCTAATGAATACCAACAACATTTGTTTTTGTAGAGAAATAAGAAAAATATTTTTGGATTGAAAAAAAAGCGTCTTATCAAGAACTATGATAGTTTTCATAAAATTTGAACAAGCCTATTTTATTACTTGTTTCTTTGCCTAAAATCAGGTGGACGAGCAGTTCCTGATCAGGCGCCATATTCTGAGGCATCTAATATGGGTCGACACTTTTTGCTCAGGCCTTTCTGTTTAGATACTTAGGTTAACATATTAATTCACATTTAACCTCTTGTAAACTGAATTTGAATATTAGATGTCAGTTGAAACTTTTAAAATAGTTTTATTTATATTTGACCTGTGGCTTGACATTTTATGTACATTATCTCTGACAGGAGAAAATCTGTAAATTCCACAGCCCTGAAGAAGACAGTTATCCTGAGTTATTTTATTTCTCCATGAAAATGTATTGTGGGTTCTCGTAGAGTTATCTCAATAAGGCGATCTCAATGAGCGTCTACAACGTGTTTTATTGGAAAAAAAAATATCAATGTTTTTCGGTTGAAAGAAAATTAACATCTTACCAAGAGCTAAAGTAAATTTGTATATAAATGTCGAAGCCTACCACAATGCCCTAACTATTGGGACACACAGGCCTGGGCAAACAGTGTAAACCCATTTATGAGCTGCATCTGATTACAGAATAATTACATGCAGTATGCCATCCATCCAGCAGTTACATCAGCTGGCTTTGGATTGGACATTTAAATTTTAGGACAGGTATGGTAAGGGGTTAGGGTATCTTGAAAACCGTAATAACCCTAAATATTGGGACAGACAGGCCTGACTAAACAGTGTAGACCCTGATCAGATGCCACATTCTGTGGCATCTGATCAGGGTCTACAATGTTTGCCACTCATCCAGCACTACTTTATGTAAGGATTTAAGGTGTCGCAGTACTTAGGGTAAATATGGTATAATGTGTTTTGATAAAGATAAGTAAAACTTCACTCATTTATTTTGTCATCAGCACAGGCAGATTCAGCATAGTAGGTAGATAAAGTTCTATATCTGTCTTATGTGAAACTGTGGTTTGGTAGCTCCATACAAATGTATAAATACAGTCAACTCTTGTTATCTCGACTCTGCTTATCTCAGATAACCGTTTATCTTGAAATGAAAATTTAGTCCCTGTTTTAAAATGGAATCTAACAACGGGTAACAAAATATTGTGGAAAATAGGAGAAATTGCTAAGGAGGAATTTGAGGAGAAATGGAGCAATTTCTCCTCTTTTCCACAATATTTTAATTTATCACTAGCTTCAGGGGTCAAGGTATATATTCATGTATGAAATATGGTTTTTATGCCTACCAAAGTGGGGGGACATACTGTTTTTGGCGTCGATGTCAGTGTCAGCATAAAACTTCTTGACCACTCTGTAACTTGAATACCCTTTGGAATATTTTGATGGTACTTTTGACGTTATCTCCCTTTGTTATATTTGACAATGTTTATCCATTGATATTGTGTCTGCTCTGTTAGTCAAAGACCCTTTGGAATATTTTTATGATACTAGGTAGAAATGTAGAACAGAACCAGATGATGTGTCGCGTACAAGAATGACAACTCTGGCTTTCTTACTTTTAAGGTTATCTCCCTTTGTTTTGTTTGAAATAGATTTCTCGTCTGCTCTGTACCGTAACTGGAATACCCTTCAGAATATTTTGATGGTACCTGGGAATAGGACAAGACGACATGTTCCTTACAAGAATGACAACTCTGCCTTCCTTACTTTTACTGTTATCTCCCTTTGTTATAATTGACACTGATTATGCATTAATTTAGTGTCTGCTATGTAAGTCGAACACTCTTTGGAATATTTTGATGATATTTGGTAGTAATGAAGAACAGGACCAGACCACATGTCACATAAAAGAATGACAACTTTGGCTTGTTTTACTTTTGGAGTTATCTCCCCTTCTTGTGTTTGAATTTGATTTCTTGTCTCTGCTCTGTAACACTAATACCCTACAGAATATTTTGATGATGCTTGGTACAAATGTAGAACAGGATGAGATGACGTATTGCATACAAGAATGACAACTCTGGCGGGATTGGGGGGGACATTTGTTGTTTTTTTTCCTAAAAAAACCTTTTCTAGTTTGATTTATTTTTGCTGCAATTCTGCAAATCTCATATGTCAAGGTACCGATATCTCTAAAGTATTTCAGAAAGTCCCTTGGGCTTCAAGATAAGGAGAGTCGACTGTAGTTTAAATTGTGAAGAAAGTATGGTAATAACCTTAAGTATTGGGTCAGATAGGCCTCAGCAATAAAGACCCAGACACCACAGAATGTGGAATCTGAACAGGGTATACACAGTTTGCCACTCATTACGTAGTTTTAGATACAACAACAGATAGTAAAATGAACTTGTTAAAATGTTAGGACAAGTATGGTAAGGAGTTAAGTTATCTAGACATTTACAGTTGCAGTCGAACCTCAGTAGCTGGAACATCCATGGCTCATTTACCATGGCTAATTTGAACTCGTTTTTGAGTCCCTATGAAATTCTACCGACAGCTCAAGGAAGCAAATATTTAAGGAAATTTTCTTATTTTATCATGAAATAGTATGATATGTGTACTCATTAGAATTGCCTCATTAAGGAGATTCTAATGAGTACACTTACCATTTTTGTGTAGAAGATTGAAAAGATTTCCCTAAATTATCGCCATTTGCTTTCTGACTTGACCTCATGATTAACTCTCCGTGGCTCGAACTACCCATATCTCGAACAAATTTCAGAGGTCCCTAAGATGTTCGAGCCATTGATTTTTGACTGTAATATGGTAGATACTCATTCCATAGTAGAGATACTGGATTCTGCTGAATGAGCATCATCACAGATTTTTTCTTTGTTCACATATTTCCCTCAGGTACTGTATGTTTACCTTATTCACCCTAAACATTCAGGCATTATAATTACTTCTAATACCTACAACGTAAGTATTTGTTCAGGGTTGAGAAAAATATTATCTGGATACCCATTTTTTCCAAAGCAATGTACATGTCTGCTATTACATTACAGTTTTTTATATATCATTTATTTAACGCTTTGCATGCTGGGTAAAAATTTTAGCAGACAATATCTTGAAATATTTTTTTTTAATTTTTCCTATAAAATAGAATTTGATACTTCCTGCAAATTGTCTCCTAAGGAGACAATTTGCATGAAGTGTCAGATCCTATTTTCTATGAAAAATAAGAAAAATATCACCAGTTTGTCGTCTGCTGAATCTGCCCTTAGCGTGGTAAGTGTCAAACTGAGAGAGAAAGGGCTTGTTGAGGCCACATTTAATGCTTAGCACTCGGGGTAAACTTTTCAGCAGACAACATTTTGAAATGTTTTTCTTGTTTTTCCAATTTGACATTTCATGCAAATTTCCTGTATTGGAGACAATTTGCATGAAATGGCAACCCGTTTTTTTTTTTTTTTTTTTTTTTTAAAATGAAAAAAAAAAAAAAAATCACCAATTTGTCATCTGCTGAATAAGCTCAGAGAGAGGTAAAGATTAAGCAACAGTTGGAAGGTTACAGTGAGTTACAATGGCAATTGATGGAGGCATATTTTCTCCCCAGATTCAGACCAAACAGAGATATTTTTCAAGTCAAAATAAGTGATGTATGTATATTAGAACATGGGAGATTATTAGAATTTTATGGTGTACTAAGTGACTGTGTTTGTATATGTATTTAGAAAGAATATGGCTAATTAATTGTTTGTATTGAAATAATTGAATATTTGTATTGAAATAATTAATAATTGGTATTGAAATACAGTTTTTATGTTCGAGTTAAGAGCAAATATTTTATTATTCCTCCATGCAAAGCTCAAAATATATTACAGAGTATGTTTTGTGCACAATTGACTGTGTTTTAAGGCGATTGGTAAGATGATATTTTTAAGAAAAAAGATCTTGATATTTTCCTTTTTCTACACACAACAACAGTACACTGTTCATAAATAAAAAATTGACAATGTTTTGTCTTATTTTTCCATGAAAATGGGGTTTGACATTTCATGCAAATTGTCTCCTTGAGACAATTTGCATGAAATGTCAAACCATGTTTTTAGACAAAAATAAGGAAAAACATTTCAAAATGTTATTGGATGAAAATTTTACCCAGCATGCTAAGCATTAAGTCTTACTTCATCACCATCATTGAATAGGTAAAGCAGATGAACTATTAACCCTTATCCTGTTAAATAAATTAAGATGCCACGCCCTTTTCAAAATTTCAGCCAATCAGATTACTTGATCCAGATTGTTGATATAAATTCACATACTGCATGGCAAACAGTGCAGATCCAGATCAGTTGGCTTCTTAGAAGCCAACTGATCTGGATCTACACTGTTTTTAAAGGCAGGGTATATCCGGGTTCAGCAGAACAAGGGTTAAATTTCATCTTGAAGAAGCTAATGTCTGTTTTCTCAGGGTATTCATGTTAGAATTACATCAGAATGTATGTGTATGTACAGATTTACTTGTTTTGGGGATTGGATCAACTTGGTTGATGTTCAAGGGCAACAACCCTTGGATCAGATTCATTCCTTTTGGAGTTGACCACCTACCAGAAGGAAGGAAAAACAATTTTGATACAGTTGCCTTCACAGAAAGTGTATTCCATACCCCTTAACCCATTTTAGTCTGGAGACCTCCCAAAGGGTAATTGGCAAACAGTGCAGACCCAGATCTTCTTATTAGCCTCCCCACTGTTTGCATTTACAGGAATTTCTATAAAACATAGTAATAATAAAAAAATAACCAGACACCCTGTTATTGGAAATAGGTCGGTCCAAAGAGCTGTGGTAGAAGAGTCCACTCGACATAAATGGGTTAAGTCTTTGTTGCTGTAAAATCTTTAGAATGATCTGATAACAGCTTTTTTGTTCTGTAAATTAGAGCTTTATCATTGTTTCTGTTATTATGTACAGATACACATATGTATATATATATATATATATTGTTACTTGTGAAGAACCGTATAACAATCCACTGGATATGTATCAGTAAGTTCTTCTTACTGAAGAAGCAACTGTAATTCTAGATAGGGGAGCCTGGAAAGTTTACTTTTTTGCTTCTCCACAAAAATATATGTTATGGGTACTCATTAGAAGCGCCCCAGCGAGGCACTTCTAATAAGTACCCACAATATGTTTTTGAGGAGAACAGAAGTATCCATCCTTTTTGATTAAAAAAAAAAAAACACATCTTTTTGGAGCTATGACTAACCATAATGACCTAAGTATTGGGGCAAATATGCCTTTGCAAACAGTGTAGACCCAGATCAGATGCCGCAGAAAGCGGCATCTGATAAGGGTCTACACTGTTTGCCATACATACAGCAAGATTTTAGACACATCAGCAGGCAGTAAAATGGACTATTTCATATTTTAGGACAAGTATGATAAGTAAATAAAGTGTCTCAGTACTTAGGGTTATTATGGTACTTTTTATTCTGGTGGCTTTCTCTGTTTTCATGTATATATTTACTAGTTTTTACAGTTTAACTCTTAAAGTGCCAGTCATCATACATCATTCTAAAAGAATCCAAATAAAGTTAATAATGCTTGACATTTCATGTGAATCATCAGCTACTACTTAGCAGATGATGCACATGAAATTTCATGCCTTCTTTTATCTGAAAAATTAAAAATAAATAAGAGTGTTTTCTGCTATGAATATAATCCTTATAGTGCTTATCACAACTATAGCAGACAACACTTTCAATTTGCTTTTTTTTTGTGGGGGGGAGAAAATAAGCTTGACATTTCATGTGAATACTGAAGCATCCTGGTGGGTGAGTGGGAAGCACTCCTGGCATAAATATTGTTTAATGGGATGTAAAACACCAAATTTTCATCATGTGACTTGTCTGTCTACCTTTAAGAGTTAAGTGGGACTTTAATGGGAAGCTTGTTATAAATTAGGTAGGAATAGAAGATATAGAAAACTATCAAAGTGGTGTATAATTATAGGGCAATGCCAGGATATATTAGCCCTTTCACCCCTGTAGACTAAGACAGGTAATTTTTGCAAACAGTGTAGATCCAGATAAGATGGCTCATTATTAATGAGCTGTCTCATCAGGATCTACACTGCCATTCTATTTTTAGCTCGCCTGTACGAAGTACAAGGAGAGTTATTGTAGTCACCCCGGTCGTTTGCATTTGCGTTTGCGTTCCCGTTCCCGTCACACTGCGTTAAAGTTTTTAAAATGCTTATATCTCAACAGTCACTCCTCACAGAGGCATCAAATTTGCAACTTAGGTACCTTGGAGGGTCTTCTGAGATTCCAAGAGAATAAACCCCTGGGTTCATGCCCCTGGGTGGGGCTAGGGGTCAGAATCTAGGACACCTTTGTAATACTGTGTTAAAGTTTTTCAAATTCTTATATCTTGACTTTCACTCCTCATAGAGCATTCATATTTAGAATTTGGGTACCTGGAGGAGTCTTCTGAGATTCCAAAAGAACATACCCCTGGGTTCATACCTCAGGGTGGGCCTTGGAGTGGGGCTAGGGGTCAAAATCTAGGACATATTTGTAAAATCTTATATGCCTACAGGTTATAGACACAACTGGTTATACATCAGCTAACTATGTGACATCGGTTTAAGTGTAAGAGAGTGAAGGTCATGGTGACTTATATTTTACGGTCCAGGTCACCTAGATTTCACGGTCCAGTGATTATGCCCCCAACTTCAAAGAAGTTGGAGGGGCATATTGCTTCTGGGTTGTTCGTCCGTCCGTCCGTCCGCCCGTCCTTCCGTCCGTTCGTCATGCTTTTTGATGCATAGCATAACTTTAAAACCGTGAATGCTACTGTTTTGAAATTTCATATATGGATTCCTCATGAAAAAATAGCTGACACGTATTTTTTTTCTTGACAGGATTATGCCCCTTTTCTGAGTTATGGCCCTTTGAAAAAATATGGATGCAATCTTGTCAGCAAAATATCTCAAAAATTATTAAAGCTAGAGCCTTGAAACTTGATGAATAGACTGGTAGTGATGAGTAGACAACCTGATTAACTTTTGAAGAAATTTTGAAAAATACTTCTTGAGTTATGGCCCTTTGTAATTTTGGGCAATTTTACCTTGTCAGCAAAATATCTCAAAAACTGTTAGAGCTAGAGCCTTGAAACTTAGTAAATGGATTTGTAGTGATGAGTAGATGACCTGATTAACTTTTGAAGAAATTCTGAAAAATACTTCATGAGTTATGGCCCTTTGTAATTTTGGGCATTTTTATCTTGTCAGCAAAATATCTCAAAAACCGTTGGAGCTAGAGCCTTGAAACTTAATGAATAGACTGGTAGTGATGAGTAGACAACCTGATTAACTTTTGAAGAAATTTTGAAAAAATGCCTTTTGAGTTATGGCCTTTTGTAATTTTGGGCATTTTTACCTTGTCAGCAAAATATCTCAAAAACTGTTAGAGCTTGAGCCTTGAAACTTAGTAAATGGATTTGTAGTGATGTGTAGATGACCTGATTAACTTTTGAAGAAATTCTGAAAAACACTTCATGAGTTATGGCCCTTTGTAATTTAGGGCATTTTTTAACTTGTCAGCAAAATATCTCAAAAACTGTTGGAACTAGAGCCTTGACACTTGATGAATAGACTGGTAGTGATGAGTAGACAACCTGATTAACTTTTGAAGAAATTTTGAAATATACTTCTTGAGTTATGCCCCTTTGTTATTTTGGGCATTTTTATCTTGTCAGCAAAATATCTCAAAAACTATTAGAGCTAGAGACTTGAAACTTGGTGAATTGATTGGTAATGATGAGTAGATGACCTGATTAATTTTTTTTGTAAATTCTGAAAAATATTTCATAGGTAATGGCCCTTTGTAAATTTGGGCATGTTTCCCTTGTGAACAAAATATCTCAAAAACTGTTGAAGCTGGAGCCTTGAAACTTGATGAATAGATTGGTAGCGTTGAGTAGATGACCTGATTATGCCCCCAGTTTCGAATGAAATTGATGGGGCATATTATTTTGCCTTCATTTGACCATCCGACTGTTTGTCCGTTCATCAAGCTTTTTTTGTGCATGCCATATCTTAAGAACCCTGCACGCTAGGGTTTTGAAATTTTATATTTGGGTTCCCAATGAAAAAATAGCCGACCCGTATTTTGTTTCTTGTCTAGCATGTTTATTTAAAGTTATGCCCCTTTGAAAAAAAATCAGAATTAAATCTTGTGAGCAAGATATCTTGAAAAGTATTTAAGCTGGGTTCTTGAAATTCGATACAGTGAGTGGGAATGATGTGTACATTACCCGATTATATTTTGAGAGAATTCCATGAAAATATTGATAAAGTTACAGCCCTTTGCAGTGCTGCTCATTTTGACCTTGTCAGCAAGATTTCTGGAAAAGCACTTAAGCTAGGATCTTGAAATATTATATGCTGATTGGGGATGATGGGGAGATTACCTGGTTTGTTTTTTAGGGAATTCCATGAAAAATTGATGTAGTTATGGCCCTTTGTAGTTCTAGGCATTTTGACTTTTTCAGCAAGATATCTCAAAACGTATTTAAGCTAGAGCCATGATATTTGGTATACTGATTGGGATTGAGGAGGAGATCACCTGAATAAATTTTGAACCAATTAAATGAAATGTTGGAGTTATGGCCCTTCGCAATTTCGGGCCATTTAATGTCGTTGCTTTATTGTGTATAGCATAAGTTTAGAACCATGTATGCTAATGTTTTGAAATTTCATGTTTTGATTCCTCATGAAAAAATAGGTGATCCGTATTTTTTTCTTATCCCAATCATCTCCTATTTTAGAGTTATTTCCCTTTGATAAAATAACATTGAAATCATATATTTGTACTGTTGTTACCGTCATGGCTAAGCAGTGTTGGAGTCAAACAGTGTTAGAGTCAGGCAGTTGGGGGCATAGTGTTTTACAAACACCAGCTCTAGTTTTGCCTTATATCTTGAATACTATTTGTTGGATAAATGTCACACCTGGGATATTACTTCCATGTGACCCAATGAATGACCACTTACTATATCTAGGTCATTGTGACCTATATTTCATGGTTCAGTGATTTTGCCTTATATCTTGAATACTATTTGTTGGATAAATGTCACACCTGGGATATTAGTTCCTTGTGACCCGATTATTGACGTCAAAATATATCTCTGTTGGTGTGACCTATATTTCATGGTTCAGTGATTTTGCCTTATATCTTGAATACTATTTGTTGGATAAATGTCACACCTGGGATATTAGTTCCATGTGACCCAATGAATGACCACTTACTATATCTAGGTCATTGTGACCTATATTTCATGCTTCAGTGATTTTGCCTTATATCTTGAATACTATTTGTTGGATAAATGTCACACCTGGGATATTAGTTCCTTCTGACCCGATTATTGACGTCAAAATATATCTCTGTTGGTGTGACCTATATTTCATGGTTCAGTGATTTTGCCTTATATCTTGAATACTTTTTGTTGGATAAATGTCACACCTGGGATATTACTTCCATGTGACCCAATGAATGACCACTTACTATATCTAGGTCATTGTGACCTATATTTCATGCTTCAGTGATTTTGCCTTATATGTTGAATACTATTTGTTGGATAAATGTCACACCTGGGATATTAGTTCCTTGTGACCTGATTATTGACGTCAAAATATATCTCTGTTGGTGTGACCTATATTTCATGGTTCAGTGATTTTGCCTTATATCTTGAATACTATTTGTTGGATAAATGTCACACCTGGGATATTAGTTCCTTGTGACCCGATTATTGACGTCAAAATATATCTCTGTTGGTGTGACCTATATTTCATGGTTCAGTGATTTTGCCTTATATCTTGAATACTTTTTGTTGGATAAATGTCACACCTGGGATATTACTTCCATGTGACCCAATGAATGACCACTTACTATATCTAGGTCATTGTGACCTATATTTCATGGTTCAGTGATTTTGCCTTATATCTTGAATACTATTTGTTGGATAAATGTCACACCTGGGATATTAGTTCCTTGTGACCTGATTATTGACGTCAAAATATATCTCTGTTGGTGTGACCTATATTTCATGGTTCAGTGATTTTGCCTTATATCTTGAATACTATTTGTTGGATAAATGTCACACCTGGGATATTAGTTCCTTGTGACCCGATTATTGACGTCAAAATATCTCTGTTGGTGTGACCTATATTTCATGGTTCAGTGATTTTGCCTTATATCTTGAATTCTATTTGTTGGATAAATGTCACACCTGGGATATTACTTCCATGTGACCCAATGAATGACCACTTACTATATCTAGGTCATTGTGACCTATATTTCATGGTTCAGTGATTTTGCCTTATATCTTGAATACTATTTGTTGGATAAATGTCACACCTGGGATATTAGTTCCTTGTGACCCGATTATTGACATCAAAATATATCTCTGTTGGTGTGACCTATATTTCATGGTTCAGTGATTTTGCCTTATATCTTGAATACTATTTGTTGGATAAATGTCACACCTGGGATATTAGTTCCATGTGACCCAATGAATGACCACTTACTATATCTAGGTCATTGTGACCTATATTTCATGCTTCAGTGATTTTGCCTTATATCTTGAATACTATTTGTTGGATAAATGTCACACCTGGGATATTAGTTCCTTGTGACCTGATTATTGACGTCAAAATATATCTCTGTTGGTGTGACCTATATTTCATGGTTCAGTGATTTTGCCTTTTATCTTGAATACTATTTGTTGGATAAATGTCACACCTGGGATATTAGTTCCTTGTGACCCGATTATTGACGTCAAAATATATCTCTGTTGGTGTGACCTATATTTCATGGTTCAGTGAATTTGCCTTATATCTTGAATACTATTTGTTGGATAAATGTCACACCTGGGATATTACTTCCATGTGACCCAATGAATGACCACTTACTATATCTAGGTCATTGTGACTTATATTGCATGGTTCAGTGATTTTGCCTTATATCTTGAATACTATTTGTTGGATAAATGTCACACCTGGGATATTAGTTCCTTGTGACCCGATTATTGACGTCAAAATATATCTCTGTTGGTGTGAACTATATTTCATGGTTCAGTGATTTTGCCTTATATCTTGAATACTATTTGTTGGATAAATGTCACACCTGGGATATTAGTTCCATGTGACCCAATGAATGACCACTTACTATATCTAGGTCATTGTGACCTATATTTCATGCTTCAGTGATTTTGCCTTTTATTTTTATTACTATTTCATGGAGAATTGTCATACCTGGATTATTATATCTATGTGACAAAATGATTTACATACAAATACATCTAGGTCAGTGTGACCTATATAATATGGCTTAATGATAAAAATGTTACAATATAAAATGTACCCAGCAGGCGAGCTCGCTGTCCTACGACAGCTCTTGTTGATTTATGACTGACACCTTTTTGGCAATAGTTGATGTACCCAAGTGAAAGATTGAAGAGTCTATTTTCTAAACTCAGGGTTGAAAGGGTTAGTATGCAGTCAAGATATAGCTTTAGATAGGGTGATAGTTGTGGTGTGCTAATTTTAGGGAACCTTTTTTTTTTTTTGCACCGTTAATAGACTGATCTCGACTTGTACTATCACAGATGTCTTCAGCTCACTGAATAAATATTAATCAAAACTAATCAAAAAGGACTGAAAAAATGGCATCATTCTGTCTTCAGGTACATTTGTTTACCATATTTATTTCAACTTTTTGGAAATTGAGAAAATTTGTTAAGCTTTACCCATCTGCGCAAGTTCAGCTGACCACAGAATTGATGATATTTTTCTTATTTTCCCAGAAAATAGGTTTTGACATTTCATGCAAATTGTCTTTGAAAGAGAAACATATTTTGTTATGTAACCTTCTGAAGTTTTTATCCCAGCATGCTAAATATTAAAACATTGCTTGATGCTATTTAAGTTCAGCAGGCTAGGAGTTATATATTATTTTCATTATTTAAAAAAAAAAAAAAAACAGCACATTCTTGGTTAGTTTTTTACAGACCTAAAATGTATGTAATCTTATGTTTAGTGCTTTTTCAACAAATAATTTATATTGTTTTTATATCTCCAGACATGTGTTGTGAGTACTCATTAGAAGCATCCATGGAGGCATTTAACCCTTGTCATGCTGAATAAATAAAGATGCCACACCCACATCTAATTTTAAGCCAATCAGATTACTTGATCCAGGTTGTTGATCTAAATTACCATACTAAATGACAAACAGTGCAGATCTTCTTCAGAAGCGAACTGATCTGGGCAGGGTATATCCGGATTCAGCAGGATAAGAGTTAAAATAAGTGCCCACAACAGGATGTTATCATGAAGAAATAAGAAAAATATTTATTTGGATTCCCTCTTATCGAGAGCCTCTTTTGTGGTTTCTCATGCTTATTCATAGCTCCAGTTAAGGCTCTGTTTAGCCAAAAAGTATTCATGGTTTTCTTATTTCTCAACAAAAACATATGTTGAGGGTACTCATTAGAAGCGCCTTGGTGAGGCACTTCTAATGAGTACCCACAACATATGTGTTTTCGAGAAATAAGAAAAAATGTGGATACCCCCTCTTATCTGTAGCTATGTTATTGTTGAGCTATATCACACAGAAAGCGGAAAAAGGGCATATATAAACCATAAAGACTAAAATCAGTCTATATAGCCATGTAGTTTGATCAAGATGTTGCTTTGATGGCTCCAGATAAAGTGCTTTTTCCAATCAAAATGTAGGGATTTCATCACGAAAACATGCCTATATAATTTTGACCCCCTTAAACCCCACTTTTATATAGTAAAACTGGGGTTTACAGGGGTATACATTATTTTTCTTATTTCTGCTCAAAAATATAGATTGTGGGTACTCATTAGAACCGCCTCGGCGAGGCGGTTCTAACAAGTACCCACAATCTATGTTTTGAGCGGAAATATGAAAAATCTCAGAATTTTTATCTGAAAATTTTAATTTTTTTTTTCTTTTTGGTGTTAAATTTTTCAGTATGTTTGAATAGGCATGTTTTCGTAATGATTTCTTATTTTTCCCACAAAAACATAGGTGCTGCTAATGCGTACCAACAAGATTGTGTCTGAGAAGAAATAAGAACACATTTTATCTGGTAAGCCTTCTTATCTGGAAGTATTCCAGTAATTGGGTGGCCTGTCCTTTTGCCTAAAGTGCCAGGGTATCATTTATTGTATGTTGTTCTGTTTATGATGTTTTCTCGGTAATGTTAAAAAAGCATTTAGTTCTGTTCTGATTTTGTCATAAGAACAACACCTTTCACAGAAGATTTCTATAGAATGTGTGTATTCAAATTTTTCAATGAATTGTATTTTATTAGAAAGATTCTCATACATTCTGGAACAAAATGTTGAAAGAATTCATATATACATGTACATACTTCTATACAACAAAAGTTTAAAAATGTCCTGAATGGATTTATTTATATTACTGTGTGTGTCCATTATGAGCAGTTTGATCTGAGTCTACATTGTTTACTCAGGCATGTCTGTGGGAATATTTAAGGAAAGACACTATAGTCTTTGGTTACTACCATATTTACCCAAAATATGTGGACATATTATCTACTTACCATACTTGTCCTAAAATTTGAAATAGTTCATTCCAATACCACTTGATGTGTCAAAAATATTGCTGTATGTATGGCAAACAGTGAAGGCCCTGATCAGGGCCCAGTTGTTCAAAGCGTCGTTAGCTTAACGAGCTCGTTAAGGGTCATTTCATTTACTGTTTTAGCCGATTCAATACGCAAATATTTTTTGCTGAAAAAAAATGTGAGTAGCTTTTGCACTGCAAAAGCTACTCACATTTTTTCAGCAAAAAATTTCAGCATATTTGCACATCACTCGATGTAAATTTTAACGAATCGTTAACTAACGACACCGTTAGTTTTGAACAACTGGGCCCAGATTGCTGCATTCTGTGTCATCTGATCTGGGTCTACACTGCAAGGCCTGTCCCAATACTTAGGGTTTTTATGGTAGTCTTCATAATTTTGCTGAAATTATAATAATCATCATCATCATAAGTTGATTGCTCATATGTGACTGATATTGATAACCAGTTTTGAAATATTTTAGGACAGATTGCAAAAACAGACTTGTGTTTAGAAATTAAACAGTCATTGGTACATATTTTCCAAAAAAATATTTCAACAGACAGTCCTGAGTTTTCTTCATCAGACGCTGCATTCTCTTAACCTGCACTGCACTGTTTGCCACACATCGAGCAGTTTTTTTGTCACTACTGCTTTTTCAAGCAGTAGCAACATAGGGATCACATTTGTGTTGTAGTTGTTGGCATTAACAATGATAAATCTGTTAACACTTGTCTTGCTGAATAAATTAAGATGCCACGCCCACTTCTAATTTCTAGCCAGTCAGATTACGTGATCCAGGTTTTTGATAGAAATTCACATATTCAATGACAAACAGTGCAGATCAAGATCAGTTGGCTTCCTCAGAAGCCAACTGATCTGGATCTACACTGTTTCCTAAGACAGGGCATGTCATGTTCAGCAAGAGAAGGGTTAACAATGTTAAGTCTGTGGGTTTAGCTCTGTTTCTCAAACACCAAGGCTTCTTGACTAATTTAACTTCATCCACACATCTGCCATGATGCTTCCTGTCAAGTGCTGCAGACTGTTATTGATCTTGCGTCTTTTCCACACTTGGCTGGACAATGTTTAGTCTGAGTCTTTAGCTACGTTTCTTGAACACATCTAGCAGTGGTGACATAGCTGTTCAGTGGATTTCTTGTAGACGATTTAACAGGTATTAAACCAGGCTTGTTTGAATGTTAGGACTAGTAGGACAAGGAAATAAGGTGTGCTTATTCATCCATCCATGTTAAATTTGAGTTAAGCATTTTGGCTGTGGTTAGGGTATCTGTCTACTTTGGGTACTTCTAGTTGTATGTTGTGTTGAAAAAATTGGTTAATTTATATCATATTATTAACCCTTAAAGTGCCAAGCAAAATTTGTAGCAGACAACATTTATTTTTATTTTTGTCAAATTTTTCAAAGAAAACAAGTCATGATATTTCATGTGAATCGTCTGCCAAGCAGACAATTCACATGAAATATCAAGACTTGTTTTCTTTGAAAAATTAAAAAAAGATATTTCAAAATGTCGTCTGCTGCAGTTGTGATTGGCGCTTTAAGGGTTAATGTTATGGCCATCATGTTATAGTGCAGATGCTCTTGATTTTTTTTTATTTGTGAACTTTTCTGTTCTTCTGATACTAAGTAAGAAGGTAAGGACCATTCAAATTTTTTTTCAAATGACGAGTAAACAATAGGGACAGAGCTCAGAATGAGGCAACTGTTCGGGGTCTACACTGTTTATCACACATCCTCTTATGTCAAGAAAGTGCAGCAATACTTACATCCTGAAACATTAGAGCCACAAGATGAGAAAATGTACCTTCCGGCATGTACACCCAGTGGAGACGCAAACAGCCTGCATATCTGAGCAGTCTGATCAGAGTCTTCATTTTCCGCATGAAGAAAGTTTGGCTTAGGTTATCCAAAATGTGGAGTGAAGATTCTGATCAGACTGCATGATTGCAGTCTTCAGTGGGCACACATATCTGAGGGTGCGTTTTCTGACGTTGTGTAACATTTTAAAATGTCATTAGTTATTTTTCACCTTTATGTAGGTAAAGTTTTGAAGATTTCTTTCTCTTTCTTTCTTTTTGTCTTTCTTTTATTCTTTCTTTCATTTATTGTTTGTTTTTCTGTCTTCCTTTCTTTCTTTCTTTCTGGTTGTTATTGTTGCTTGTTTGATTTCTCCTTATCTTAAGAATATTCTTTTCTGTAAAATGGAACAGAAGAAAATCAGTTTTACATAATTATCACTGAAAAGTATACCGTCCTTTCACTGAAGGCCTCCAAGTAAAACCTAAATTCTACTTTAGACACTTTTTCAGCTAAAATGACATTTTTTCCTAATTTTCCACAAAACATATGAGTCAGTCAGAAAATGTACCTTTGGTCATTCATGTATGTGCCTAGCAAAGCTCAGATCAGCCTGCACATTTGCACAGTCTGTTCAGAATCTTCACTGGGCACAGTTTGGATAGCCAATGATTACAGTAAATTTTGCTGTATATACAGTTATTTCTTAAAATTTATAGTGGAAAAGCAAACAGTGTAGACCCAGATCAGACTGCTCCTTCAGGAGCAGTCTGATCGGGTCTGCACTGTTTACATACGTCATTTTATTGGCAACTTTGGTGTATGAAATTTTAGGACATTTACTGTAAGCAAAGTTTTTTTTGATATGGGCAAAGAAGACGCAGATCAGACTGAGCAGATGCGCAGGCTGATTTGAGTTGTTGGGTGCATGTCAGAAGTCACCTTTTCTCACAGGTTCATAGGTTGTGGATACTCATTTGAATTGCCTCTGGGAGACTGTTCCAGTGAGTATCAGATCAGATCGTATGACTTATGGAAAACTGAGAAAAATATGTATCTAGATCTGCTTTTACTTGTGGGCAGCCTTATCAGGATGTGAATGTAGCTGCTCACATAATCAAACACCAGACTGCACAGGTGTAAAGACTGAACCCAGCTAGCATTCTACGTAAATCTACATCGGGCCGTCATCGGCCCGTCAGCTACCCTGACGGGCCGATGACGGCCCGATATAGATTTACGCAGAATGCTGACTGGGAACTGGGCCTAAGGTTGAATTTTACTTGGAGGACCATGTTATTTTAGATATTTTTATTTTCACTATATATGTTAAAGGCTTGTTATTGTTTTATAGTCTTCAATTCACCTTCCATTTCTAGGCGTGTCATAATTTTTAACAACTTTTTTTTTGTGCATATCTGTCATGTTTGTGCTACAATTAAACATACTAAAAATTCAACTTTTGTTTATTTATTTATAATACTGGAGGGTAAAAATTTCAGCAGATTTTGAAACATTTCTCTTATTTGTCCTAGAAAATAGGATGACATTTCATGCAAATTATCTCCTTAGGACACAATTTGCATGAAGTGTCAGATCCTATTTTCTGGCAAAAAATAGATAATAGTTAAATACCATCAATTTGTCATCTGCTGAATTAGCCAATGGAGTGGTAAAGGTTAAGTTTCATCTGTGCCCTGAATGGCCTGCCCTGTCAAACCAAAATCTAATTGCTTTTACCTTAAAGTCAGATTGACATTTTCATTTTTTTTTACTTTTTAGACAAAGTAATATACAATTATTAACTATTGAGGTATTGGATATGACATGATATCCACCAGAGAATGCCAATATTGACCGAGGCGATAGCCGAGGTCAGTATTGGGTTCAGTGGTGATATCAGCGTTATATCCAATACCTCAATAGTCAATGATTGTTTTATTATATAGTTTGTCTTTTCTTTTTTTTTTTTTTTTTTTTTCATAACTGACAAAAACAGTCAACACCAGACCCCATTAATATAAAAAGTGCGCTTAGACGTCAGCGTCACTACTGGCGACGTCATTAAAAGTTATCTTATTTTTTAAACAAAATATTCACTGTAAGGCTCGCGCAAGCCGGTAATCATCAGCCATATTCACTGGGCTGAAAACGGCTCTCAGCCAGTGAAAATAGTCTATTTTAGGTTATATAGTAAGGCTGGATATTACATGAAATGAAACATCAAGCCTTATTTTCTCTAAATATATATACTGTCGTCTGCTGCTGTTTGTTTTGACGATTTAAGAGTTAACATATTTAAAGTCCCGTAGACGTCATTGTAGTCTTGAAGCAGAAGGGAGAGAACCTCTGTAAAGTTGTCAGACAATAATTTTGGTACATCTCTGTATTACATGTACCAGCTGTGGTGTAGCTCAAGGTCAAAATACACTGGTCAACTTGAATGGATGCATCACCAAGGAAGATCATTCTGACATGGAGGAAAGCATTTCCCCACCACCAACATCACCACAAGGAGTAAATTCTTAAAGAGACGCTTTATTGAGATTAAAAAATACCCTGTCATGATTAAATAACCTGAACTCGCCTGTACGTTCTTCGGTGTCGGATCAGGCTCTACATTACCACTCACTCGGAATTTTAACTACAAGAACAGATAGTAAAAAGAAATAGTTCAAACTGATTGCACCACTGACGGACAAGTTGCTGCTCGGGCGGTCTACACTGTAGTGGGACTGCTGCTGTTCTCCACTGGCTTTCATTTGGTGGAATTTTTCTTTCCCAGAATGCCAACTCCAGATGCCTCCGCTGCAAATTCCAAATATTGTTGATTTTGACATGAGTTTAGTTTCTTTTCATTATCTTCAAGTTAACCTTCCATTTTATCCTCGAGGCTGAAAATGCAATATTTTTACAGCCAGTGAAAACTGCTTCTAAAGTTCAGAGAAAAAAGGACAATTGCATTAACAGAACTTTTTAAAGGGATGACTGCACTTTCTTGGGAAGGAACTGTCAAAATTGTTTTTACCTTTCTTCTGAAAAGGAGACTGGTCTGAACGAACGCATTTGTTTCCAAGGGGAGCAATGCTTTCCTTTTAGGGTAAACCACTTTTCATAAAGGGCTTGGTATGGAGGAAAACAAACAAACAACAACAAAAAGAACATAAGTTGTCTCCCTCGTAAAGTGGCGTAAATCTATCAGGTGTACCCAGCAGATCTTCAACGCAGCCAGGTACCCGAGGCACTTGAAGGCAGCAGTACATGTGCTAAGTACGTGCATTTATACAGGCATTCTTTCATGGATCACCCATGTCTCTGTCAACAAGCGACTCACTGTCCACTTTATACTCGACTCAGGGCACATCGAGCATTAGCTAGGTGTACTAATGGTCTAAAAGTATTCTTGATTCGAGCGGGATACGAATCTACAACCGTCCGCTTGCACTAACGTAGAACATTAACCACTAGGCCACCCAGCATGCTACTTGAAATTGATTATTAATGAGCCAGCGCATGGCAAAACTTACAAAATGGCATGTGCGCCCTGCGAAGACTCAGATCAGCCTAGGCATCCGCGCAGTTTGATCAGAGTATTCACTGTCCCGCATGAAGAAAGCTTGGTCCTTAGCTAGCCATTGCGCGCACAGCAAAGACTCTGATCAGACTGGGCGGATGCCCAGGCTGATCTGAGTCTTCGCTGGGCCCATTTGCCATTTTGTTGGTTTGTCATGCGCTGGTTCATCTTATTCTGGCGGTCATGGTCAGCTATGTAGGAGTACACCTTCAAGTGAAGTAAATGTGACCTGGTTATATTTGCCTCCCTTCTCATAGGGGCTACTGGTAAAGGACAGAATTTGCTCAGTCTGGGAGTGGTTTCTTCCCATTAAGAATAGCCCCAATTTATCAAAGTTGCTACCCGTTACAAGATGGCGGCAAAATCTTTCAGGTGTAGCTATTCTCTTTCAGTGTTACTGAATAGGCGTAAATGATCAAGACATACATTAATAATAATAATAATAATAATAATAATAATAATAATAATAATTATTATTATTATTATTATTACCAAGATTCCTTTCATCGCGCGAGCCAGAAGAATCCCCATCTGATCAGTGTCAGCAATGTTTGCACAACACATTTTTGGGAGACACTAGGTGTCAGTGGGTTAAGTCAAGACTGAAAAAATGAAAAATACCCCACTTAACTGTTAGCATGCTGGGTTCAAAATTTCAGCACAAACATTTTGAAATTTTTTCTTTTTTCTCAAAAATTAGTCTGACATTTCATGCAAATTGTTTCTTAAGATGAAGACAATTCGCTTGTAATATCAAACAGTATTTCCTAAAAATAGTAAGAATGAACATCATCAAATTGGTCAAAAGCTGAATTCGTCCAGAGACTGCTAAATGTTATCACTGCGTTTTCGTATCATTAAACAAATTTCCCTATCTGTGAACATTGATTTAGCCATTACTCCCTGGGCAAATTCAGCACTCGACAATGATTGTTTTTTTTTTGTTTTTTTTTCCAAGAAAATTGGTTTGATATGTAACGCAAATTGCCTCCAAATTTGCATGAAATAAAAAAAAAATGCCAATTTTTTAGGGAAAAATAAGAAAACAATTTCAGAATGTCGTCTGCTGAAATTTTTACCCAGCATGCAAAACGTTAACTGACTGCTACCACGCATTGGCGTAATTCATTTTATTTTCAAAAGATATTGGTTATTTGCATTCTCATGTTAGAAGCTTTATCGCGCTCTTTGATTGTACTTCCATGCCTAATAAGCAAATAATGGGAATTTAATTTAAGTCAGCCGTTTGTTGACTTTTTTCCTGGAGACGGTATTTATTGTAGATACCAGAAGGCTTTCCGTGTCTAAAAGTCAAAACATGTTCGGTATTCAAAGTCCATAAGACAACTGCTCTGGACAACGTACAATTGGACAACATAGTTACCCTAGTGTTTCCAATTGATTTCCTAGGTAATTTCCCTAGTGTTACCAGTGGATTTACCATATCACTTTCATAGTGTTTCCAGTGGATTTATCATATCACTTCCCTAGTGCTAGCAGTGGATTTACCATATCATTTCCCTAGTATTACCAGTGCACTTCCCATATCACTTTAGTAGTGTTACCAGAGGAGTTCCCATATCACTTCAGTAGTATCGCCAGCGGAGTTCCCATATCACTTCACTGGTATTACCAGTGGAGTTTCCATATCATTTCCCTAGTATTACCAGTGGATTTCCCATATCATTTCATTAGTATTACCAGTGGATTTCCCATATCATTTCACTAGTATTACCAGTGGAGTTCCCATATCAGTTCCCTAGTATTACCAGTGGATTTCACATATCATTTCACAAGTATTACCAGTGGAGTTCCCATATCACTTCAGTAGTGTTGCCAGCGGAGTTCCCATATAATTTCCCTAGTGTTACCAGTGCACTTTCCATATCATTTCCCCACTGTTACCAATGGATTTCCCATACCATTTCCCTAGTGTTAACATTGGATTTCCCATGTCTTTTCCCGTGTTACTAGTGGCTTTCCAATATTTTTCCTTGTGTTTCCGGTGGATTTCCCATATCATTTCCCTGGTGTTACCAGTGGAGTTCCAATATCATATTTCAAGAGTTACCATTTCCCTTGTGTTACTAGTGGATTTCCCATATACTAATGTTACCAGCGACTTTTCCATATCATTTCCCTAGTGTTTCCATTTGATTTCCCATATCATTTCCCTAGTTTTACCAGTGGATTTCCTGTATTTCTTATGTTATTTCCCTAGTGTTTCCAATGGCTTTCCCACATCATTTCCCTAGGATTCCAGTTGATTTCACATATCATTTCCCCAGTGTTACCAGTGGATTTCTCATATCATTTCCCCAGTGGCTTTCCCATAACTTTTTCTGGTCTTTCCACTTGATTTCCCATATCATTTCCCAAGGGTTACCAGTAGCTTTCCCATATCATTTCCATAGTGCTATCAGTGGGCTGTTATCATTTCCCAAGGATTACCAGTTGATTTCCAACATCGACTTAACTATCAAGAGTCACCGATGAGGAAAGACGCGCACACAAATACGCGCACCTACACGCACACAAACAAAACGTGTTTTTCAAGACATTATCTTTGGATTTGAAACCAAGCAGACAGGTGACGCATTTGATTGTCTCACACAGACACTACTTTATACTGGATTTGCGAAGGGTTTTGAAATGCCTCTACGTGAACTTCTGAAGCGTAGACCTCAAACACAACATTATGGAGGAAAAGCATGAATAGATTTATTTCTGGCTTAAATAATGCATTATCGAGATGACGTAAAATCAGGTTTACCAAACAATGTATTTCATCAATATAATCTTGCACAGCATTAAATTTGATCAATCACGGGAATCGACTGTTTTAATGATCTTACGTGTGAAAAAAAAAAAAGACCAAAAAAAAAAACAAAAAAAAAAAAAACCCAAAACCCCAGAAAGTTTCGAGTTTGCAAATGCAGTGAGAACTTGTTTATTTCTATACAAATCAACCAGAAATTGAATTGAACTTTGATGCCAATAAAATATATGGCGCACAACATTTAGTTCTGGCCAATGATAAAGGGGCACCGTAGGATTAAACTGAAAACTGAAGTGATTAAATACAGAACAAATGGTTTCTTGTTTTTTTGTTTTTTTTTTCTTCATATTTCATATGTTTCCCTGTAGGTAGATTGGACATACAATCGACTCTCATCATCTCGAATTCGCTTACCTCGAAGTGAAAATCAGGTCTCTGTTTTAACATGGAAATCTAGCAACAGGTAACAAAATATTGTGGAAAAGAGGAGAAATTGCTCCTAAGGAGCAATATCTCCTCTTTTCCACAATATTTTCACTAACTTCAGGAGTCAAATTACATATTCATTTGTGAAAATTTGTTGTTCGATTTACTTTTTCCTCAATACTACAAATCTGATTTGTCGAGGTACGGATATCTCGAAGCATTTTAGAGAGTCCCTTGGACTTCGAGATAACGAGTGTCGACTGTATTAATATGACTCTGACTTACTTATTCCGGAATTATTATAGTAAAAGTGAAATGCTTTTTAGAAAACGTCATTTGAAAATTCTTTGATCAGAATGACCAGGGAATCTCCCTTTTACAATTTACACTGTCACTGTTTAGCTGACTTTGAGAAATCAATCGGTGTATTGGGCGATAATTGAACGCCAATACACATTACCGATAACAATTTGCAGGTGTAAAAAGTTATTGCTCGCTTGTAAGATTTTTTTGTTATTAATAAGTCGGTGAATACTAAATACATGTACTGTTAAATAGTGTTAATTGACAAGTGAATGTAAATACGCAAAAGCTCAGGATTTGCTCTTGCAAATTTTGCTAAAAATCATTCGAAACGAGGTATGTAACAAAACTGTGTTTGAGTCATAAGGTAGTGAAGGCCTTCTATACTTGCAGCTGGTGGGGAGGTTGAGGTTATATTTCTTCTGTTTCTACACTGGTGTTCGCTCCCCCCACCCCCTTACCCTCCTTTATTTTTTGCTTTGCTCTCATCCACAAACACTTCAGTCCCTTTTCTCCCTCTCTCTGACAGACGGCACAAAATGACCCACAGGAGTTAAAGTATCATTAAACAAGGCGTATGAGGTACAATATGAAAAAAGAAGTCATTTATGTCGGCTTTGATCAGTGTATGATCACTGTAGCATATGCGGACAACGAAGGCCCTGATCAGACTGCACATGCGCGCGCAGTCTGATCAGGGCCTTCGTTGTCCGCTCATGCGCAGACTGATCAGGGTCTTTGTTGTACGCTCATGCGCAGTCTGATCAGGGCCTTCGTTGTCCGCTCATGCGCAGTCTGATCAGGGCCTTCGTTGTCCGCTCATGCGCAGTCTGATCAGGGCCTTCGTTGTCCGCTCATGCGCAGTCTGATCAGGGCCTTCGTTGTCCGCTCATGCGCACTGATCAGGGCCTTCGTTGTCCGCTCATGCGCAGTCTGATCAGGGCCTTCGTTGTCCGCTCATGCGCAGACTGATCAGGGCCTTCGTTGTCCGCTCATGCGCAGTCTGATCAGGGCCTTCGTTGTCCGCTCATGCGCAGTCTGATCAGGGCCTTCGTTGTCCGCTCATGCGCAGTCTGATCAGGGCCTTCGTTGTCCGCTCATGCACAGTCTGATCAGGGCCTTCGTTGTCCGCTTATAGAATGTTCGGATACCCTGGAATCTGTAGAGGAACGGAGAAGGTCCTGATCAGAATGCGCGGGTCCACAGGTTGGTTTTGGTATTTACTGTTTGTAGATGACATATTACATAATTGTCATTTTCTTGTGTTGTGGCCTATTCAAACCAGACAGCGCGTCAGTCGACTTGTTGCATTGTCAGGCTGTAGCTCTTCCAGGACATAAATATTTTGGATTTAGTAACAATGGAAACAACAATGCAAACAGATGCGCACGCTTTTATAATTGACGATAAAATGTCATTTTTGACTAAAATCAACGACAGCCGCATCATTTTAAGGAGTCAATTAGGAGCAAATTCTTTCCTTTTAGGGTTGACTCTTTTCAATAGGGTCCTGATGCGCAAGACGGCAGACCGGAAGTCACTAGTGTTTTCTCCCATGTAAAAAAAGCGGAATAACTTACACGTGTATCAATGTCCCTTAAAGTAGGCTTTTGTGCTTATAGATACCTATCATCCTGTGCACCTAGTCACCCGGCAGAGCTGACAGAAAACAGTCTTCCTGAAGACGAAGAAAGCCCATGGGCAGACAACGCAGCTGTGAACGCTGATCCTGGTCTTCGCTGTTCGCATATGCGCTAGAGTCCCTTAAATTAATATCTGAGCCAGCGCATGACAAAACCTACAAAATGGCATGTGGGCCCAGCGAAGACTCAGATCAGCATTGGCATCCGCCCAGTCTGATCAGATTGCATGGATGCCAAGGCTGATCTGAGTCTTCGCTGGGTGCACGTCACTTTGTTGGTTTTGTCACGCGCTGGCTCATTTATAAATGCCACATTATTAGACGCATATTACCATATTTTACCTAAATATTTGGACATTACCATACGTCTTAAATTTAAATACCGTATTCGACCTAATAATCGCACTATGCGCTTAGGTTTTTCAAAATGTAAAAAAAGTACACTTGAAAAAAAATCGGCGGAGGACTTATCTAATGATGCTATTGCGATGTTTTCTTTTTTTCTTTTTTTTTTTGTATTTTTTTTCTACTTATTTTCATTATAAAAGCATATGATGTGGGTACTCATTTGAATTGCATCGACTTGTCGATGCAATTCAAATGAGTACTAACGACATATGCTTTTACATATGCTTTATAATGAAGTAGACAAAAAACACACTAGCTGTAATCGGACGACTACGGAATCGTTTATAGAGGTATGTGTGCGGTAATTAGGTCGAATACGGTAGTCCGTTTGACCTACCTATTGATTTGCTTAACACTGTCAGGAATTATCGTACTACAGGAACTGTCACTCAGGTTATCGATATTCCATTTTAGATAAGCTGCGATTAATTCCCTTCGACCGGAGGCCCGTAAGCGTCGTCTTACCTGTGTAGCACTGTGTGTAATCCACCCAGTGCCACACACCTACAGTACTGCTACAATTCAGATTAAATCATGTATGGATGCTCTTTAGAATCTTGGGCCCAATATACACTGGACTAGGTCCGAGTTAGAATGAATGAATGAATGAATGAATGAATATCAGCAGATTATTCCGTATGATTTTCAAACGAATATCAATAGTTTAACTTAAGAATTAATTAATAATGATAATAACAAAAATTAATTAATTGATTAAAATTATTATTATTATTATTATTATTATTATTATTACTGTTACTATTATTATTATTATTATTATTATTATTATGTCAAATTAAATAAAAAGTGTTGTATTTAGTTATAAATAATTCAATATGATTTTTAAACGAATTTCAATAACCTAAGAAAACAAGAGTAATTAATAAATTAAAAAAGTGTTATATTTAATGAATGGTAATTCAGTAAGATTTTAAAATGAAGAACAATAGTTAGTCTAAGAAAACAAATGAGTTAATAAATTAAGTTTGTATTTAATTACAGATAGTTCAGTACAATTTTTGAAAGAAAAACGATCATTTCACCTAGAGAAAACAAACGGGAAAATTTAATTAAATATAAGTAATTTGAAAAAAAAATGAATGAAAAAACAACAACAAAACATTACTTTATGATAACCATTAACTAAAGAAAGAAAGAAAGAAAGAAAGAAAGAAAGAAGCCTATGGATAATGAATACAGGAGAAAGACCTATGTCATCCACTTCTTAACATCATAGGACAGTCTGCGTATCTCTGTTATGAAGTTATCCTAAGACATTTGTTGTTACAATACAAAAGAAAGAACGGAAGAAAGAAAGAGAAAGAAAGAAAGAAAGAAAGAACGAAGCATGTGAATAATAAATACAGGGCAAAGGCCTATGTCATCCACTTCTTAACCTCAAAGGGCAGTCTGCATACCTCCGTTATGAAGTTAGGTTATCCTTAGACATTTGTTAGTACAGTAATTAAAGATACCTACTCTTTAAGGTGATCTAGGTAACCTATTTCACATCAATACTGTCACCACAGATTAAAGAAACCTATTAATCAGATTGCAATCAAGTGTGTTTAATCAACGCTCATCAGACACCATGATAAGCGGCGTCGGGTCTGGATCTAAAGTTCTTATCTATTTGTCAATGTCCCCCCTTTTTTTAGCACAAATGAGTAATATCAAATATTACAGTGTTTTAAACAACCTTCAGGTATGTGCCCTTTGTAGACCAAGACCCCATTGCATTTTCTGAGCAAGGTTATGCTCTTTGCTTAATGTGTGTTACAGATCTGATTGCTAAGCTTATGCTAAACAATCCTCCTGGTCATTCTGTGCCTGGGCTCAGTTTGCTCTGGGTCTATAATATAAACAACGCTTGTCATTATTTCCTTTTCTAGTAGTTTCAGGGTACATGATTAGAACAACAACAAAAAAAAACACGTAAATTTAGAGGTTTTAATTATTATTGGTAATTTGATAATTTAGTAGTTTGAAACCAGTCTGCAAAGCTCACACAGACCATCAGCTGGACAGAGATGTACAAACAGGACATTTCTTTCAAGACAGGTACATAAATAGCTTTGGGCTATTTGTTCACAGCATAAAGACAATCCTATTTCATAAACTTAGGATCCATTGGTGGCGCGAATTAGCATAGTACTTAGCACTTTGGGTAAAAAGTTTTGCAGACAAATAAATATGGGATAATTTTCTCCAGTTCTCCATTAAAACATATGTTGTAGGTATTAATGCACCTCGGTGAAGCAAAAACATGTTGTGAGTACTCATTTGAAGAACCTTGGTGAGGCTAATCTAATGAGTACCCACAACATATGTTTTTTATGGAGAAAAAAAAATACAATCACCAAATACTTATCCTGAACAATTCCTCTGTATGTTTTATTTTCAAAACAGGATTTGACTTTTCATGAAAATTGTCTCCAGTGAAGACTATTTGCATGAAGTGTCAAATCCTATTTTCTGAATAAACTAAGACAATAACCATTTTATCGCATGCTGAATTAGCCCAGAAAGTGATAAACGTGCTGAACTGCTGAATGAGTGGTAAAATAGTGTAGTTCCTGATCAGACGCTGTGATAAGCGGTGTCCGATGTGGGTCTACACTGTTTGCCCAGCCTTACCATATATGTCCAAAATGTTTGTCCGTTTTGCTCCCTCCCGATGTTTGCTGGGCATTTGAATACCTGTTCATCTGTCTAAAAACTGCAGAAATGGTAGTGTAAACACTGAACAGACATGCGTTCTATGTCCTTTGACTAGGGTCAAATCCGTTTGTCCCAGTTCTTAGAGTAAAACGGGTACACGCTGTACACTGTTGCCAGACAATTTTCTCTGTAGATATGTACGGTAATTGGACGTGGAACAAAAATAGTTTCACTTTGATATGGATTTAAAATCTGCTATAAAATGTTTTGATAAAAGGATTTAATACTTCAGTCAAACTTCTGTTTACAGATTGGTAGTACAGGGATACCTGGATTTTTAACTTCTTAAATGTAGGTACGTGGAAAATTAATATAATTTAAAGAATCCGTTATCCTGTTAATTTTAACTTTCCTTTTTCTTAAGATTTCTTTGTGGATTAATTGAATGAAATCAGATAGTTTCTTACATATCTTAACCCTTTAAGCGATAAACAAAATTTTAGCAGACGACATTATATTTTTTCTTTTCTTCTTCTTCTTATTACCATTTAGAGAAAATAAGACTTGATATTTCATGTGAATCGTCTGCCTAGCAGACGATACACATGAACTGTCAACTCTTATTTTCTCTGAAAATCAAAAAAAAAAAAAAAAAAAAAAAAAAAAATCAAAGTGTTATTTCATTAGCGCTTTGAGAGTTAAGATTTCTTTGTAGATTAATGGAATAAAGTGAAATGGTTTCACGTATTAAATTATGAGACGTAAGTCTGTGTCATTTTGATTCCAATGTCGCGTAGTTATGTTACCATCTTTTCCACAAATGCAGTCGACTCTCGTTATCTAGACTTCGCTTATCTCGAATACTCGCTAATCTAGAAGTGAAAATCTGATCCCTGTTTTTAAATGGAAATCTAACAGCGAGTAACAAAATATTGTGGAAAAGAGAAGGAGCAATTTCTCCTCTTTTCCACAATATTTTCAATATATCTCAAACTTCATTCATTTGTGCAATGTGGTTGTTCGAGTTTTTTTCCTCAATTCTGCAAATCTGATATGTCGAGGTACGGATATCTCGAAGTATTTCAGAGAAATACTTGGCAGTCCCAGATCAGATGCCGCAGAACTTTGAAATAACGAGAGTCGATTGTATTCGGATACTTTAACTCATCACCATACTTGTCCTAAATACTTGAATAATTAATTTTACTACCTGTTGATGTGTCTCAAATTACTGGATGAGTTGCAAACTGTGTAGACCCTGATCAGCCGCCGCGTTCTACTGACCTAGGTCAACACTGTTTGCTCAGCCCAAAATATTCGGGCACTTTAGCTCCTTACCATATTTCTCTTAAAGTTTGAACAAGTCCATTTTACTGGATGAGTGGTGAATGGTGTAGACCCTGATCAGACACCGCGTTCTGTGGCGTCTGCTCTGGATTCTCACTGTTTGCTCAGGCAGATAATTTCTTCGGAAGACAATTTACATGTATTTTCATGGGAAAATAAATTATTTGAAGCTGTATCAATGTAGTTCTATTGTAAATCATAAAGCATATAAGCATAACTAAACGGAAGAAGTTGTATGAACCACACAATAATTGTCGTCTGCTTTGTCATCTGCTTGTGATTTTAAAAGTCATTTTTTTTTTTTTTTGCAAACAGTGTGGACCCAGATCAGACTGCTCCTCTAGGAGCAGTCTGATCAGGGTACACACTGTTTGCCTGTATGCAAAAAAAAAAGGTTTGAAAAGTTTGCAAGAATATTCAGCAGACGACATAAACAGACGACATTTTCAGATGCACGTTTTCTTGGCATTTCAAGGGTTAAATGACTGACAGAACTGACGCTTAGCACTCTGGGTAAAAGTTTCAGCAGACGACAACATATTGAACTGTTTTTCTTATTTCCCCCCAGAAAACAGGTTTTGATATTTCGTGCTGACTGTCTCCATTGGAGACGACTTGCATGAAGTATGAAAGTTTGTTTTCTGGGAAAAATAAGACTATCAATTAGTCGTCTGCTGAATTAGCCCAGATAGTGGTAAAGGTTAAACTGCTGCTGACAAGAGCATTAATACCGTATTTTTCCCTAAGTATTTTGGCATATAGCCATTAGTCCGACAAAACACTGCAGCCCCAGATCAGACGCTGCAGAACGCGGTGTCTGATCGGGTTCTAAACTGATTGCCACACATCCAGCAGTTTTTAGACACACCAACATCTGGTAAAATTGACTTGTTGAAATGTTTGGACAATTATGGTACAGCGTCAGAATAATTTGGGTTATTTCGGTAACGAAATTATTGACGGCTAAAGCTATGCTTGAATTGAAATCCTAGACATTGTCGTACAAAAATGATGTTTAATATTTAATTGTTTTAACGGTTCCAAAACCAGAAAATAGCTGACTTCCCAGCTAGCATTCTTTATAAATCTATAGCGGGCCGTTATCGGCCCGTCAGGGTAACTGACCGGCCGATAACGGCCCGCTATAGATTTATAACGAATGCTTACTGGGTTGGTTTTATTGAGTCGGGTCATGAGGAATAATGAAATCAAAGCACTGACAGCACTGCAGGGTCGATTGTCTCTGAATGTAGGCTGGGAAAATGGTCCTGAACGGGGACGATACTGTTTCATTTGACCATCAACTTCCTGTAATTTAAGCAAATAGTGCAGACCCTGAAAAACAGCGCAGACCCAGATCAGACGCCGCAGAACGCGGCGTCTGATCTGGGTCTGCGCTGTTTTTCAATGTCCCAGCACTTAGCCAGGTCCAGGTTTTACAGATAAGCCGCTTTACAAAGAACCATGACATCACAGCGACAATAACCGTTATCTGTATTCATTGTTCAATGATTATCACGTGGATAGCAACCTTAAGGAAATTTGGTGTATGTATACCTTGGCTCGATAGTAAACAATCGACCCAAAGAATGCAGCATCCATGCACAAACCCTAGCAGCTTTGAGCGGAATTCTATTTTCATACAAAATGTACGATCAGATAATTTAATAATGTGAGCACAATTCTATTTTCAGCCTTATTTCCTCAGAAAAATAAAGTAAAACTAGTTCGGGATATCCTCTGCAAAAGTTTGAATGGCTCTGTAAGGGTATCCATGATAGTTTCTACAATACAGTTACTCTGTTAGCGGACAGGGATGGCGTGGGTGTGCAGGCTGATCTAGGTTTTCGCTGTGCGCAGCTGCCCTCCCCGTTTTCGTCTGGCGCGACTCTCCAGTGCTCTTTCGAAGTGCTCTTCGTTCGATTTCTGCCTTTAAAAACCTATACGACTCTCTGGGCTTCTTCAGCAGATGACAACTTGGTTATATATTTTCTTATTTTTCACAGAAAATAGGCTTTGACGTTTCATGCAAATTGTCTCCATTGGAGATAATTTGCATGCAATGTCAAGACCTGTTTTCTGAAAAAAACAACAACAACAAAAAACAACAAACAAACAAACATTTTAAATGTCGTCTGCTGAAAATTTTACCCAGATTGCTAAGCGTTAAGGCATTTGCCCTCTATGATAGATTCTACAATATCTCGTCGGACAGTGAAGGGTATGCAGGCTGATATAGGCATTCGCGCTGCTCAAATGCCCTCTGTCGTGTTCGTCAGACATGGCTCTCCAGCGCTCTTAGTCAAATTTCTGCCTCTAAAAACCCTTTACCACTCTCTGGGCTATTTATTTTCCAGTTACCTGGTAGTTACCATTTATTCTGCCCGGCAATTGATATAGAGAGGGTCAGGGAGGGCCATCCCTCTGCAAGCTTATAGGCTGATTAAGCAGACGACAAATTTATGATAGTTTTCTTATTTTCTCAGAACATAGGCTTTGGCATTTCATGCGAGACAACTTGCATGAAACGGCAAAACCTGTTTTCTGGGGAAAATAAAGAAAAAAAAAAAAAAAAAAAAAAAAAAAGAATAAATAAATAAAACGGCGTCTGCCGAAAATTTAACCCAGCGTTGACGTTTGCTCTCCGTGATAGATTCTGCAATATCCTGTCGGACAGTGAAGGCGTGGATGTGCAGGCTGACCTGGGCATTTGCTGTGCGCAAGTGCTCTCCCCGTTTTCGTCTGGCGCGGTTCTCCAATGCTCTTAGTTCGATTTCTGCCTTTAACAATTTCCGGATTTATTTGACGTAAAGTACTCGGCGACCAGAATCAATGTAATCAGCCTCCAACAGATAATTTCTGTTGCGAGTCATTGGTTTCTTGCAAAACAACATTTTCAACATTTACTAGATGGCGGTATGATCGAAGGTCTAAAGTACGTAGCTTGTTTTTCTTTCTTTCTTTTCTTTTTTTTTTTTTTTTTATTCTTTGCGTGCGTGCGGACGAAAGTCCTTTTTGCAATTATTTCTATGGGACAATTTTAAGAATGTCACGAAAACAAATAAGATATTAATCACATTGTATGTGCAGAACGCGGCGTCTAATCAGGATTTATCCAACATTTTTCGGACACATCAGCAGGTAAATGGACTTGTTCGAATATATATTATTATCATTCTAATTCTTCTTCTTATTATTATTGTTATTATTATTATTTATTTATTCATTTATTAATCATTATTATTATTATTATTATTATTATTATTATTATTATTATTATTATTATTATTATTAAGCAGTTTGCATGGCTGTCCACTCTAACAGTTATACACGCGATGGGCATACAAGGGGACCCGACAACTTGGTACGTTTTCCGCCATGTTTTACAAGGGCGACAATTTTTGAAAACTTTTGCTTTCCTGTACAAGTGGTTTGCTTCTGCAAAGAGAATTTTCTCTAAAAGGAAAGAATTAGCACGAAATGGGGATCTTTTTTCTTCCTTTCAGTCTAGACTCTTTTGCAGAAAGGGACAAAAGCAATTTTGTCAGAGTTGTCTCCCCAGAAAGTGAACCTATTCTTCCTAATAAAGCTCAAATGAAATCATTAAACAAAGAATCATGTGTTCAAATGTTGTATGAAACTTAACCATTGCCTTGCTGAATAAATTAAGATGCCACTCCCACTTCTAATTTCCAGCCAATCGGATTACTTGATCCGGGTTTTTGGTAGATATTCACAGATTTAATGACAAACAGTGCAGATCTAGATCAGTTGGCTTCTTCAGAAGCCAACTGATCTGGATCTACACAGTTTGCTAAAACAGGACATGCCGTGTTCAGCAAGAGAAGGGTTAAACCTACAATGTAATGTTTATGAGAGCAAAGTCAATATAAGCAAGTGAAACTTTGAAAAATTAACACGAACGGAAGGAAAAATAAACATACCTGTAAATGATATATTGGCCGTACCAGAAGAAAATCTACAGTTGGTCATAACCCAGCAGCAGACAACATTTTGATATTCTTTTTATTTAATTTTCAGAGAAAATAAGTCTTGACGTGTCATATGAATCGTCTGCTATAAGTAGTCTATAACCCCGTCAGTCATAACTTCAGCAGCCAACATTTTTCATTATTTTTCAGAGAAAATAAGGCCTGACATTTCATGTGAATCGGCAGACGACTAACATGAAATGCTAAGCCTTATTTTCGCTGAAAAGTGATTATATAGACTATCGTCTGCCACAGTTTTAATTGGCAAAATAAGGGTTAAAAGTAAAGAAAGAAGGCACGTGCTTTCTTAACATTTGTAAGACAGAAATTGGCTGCTAAGGTTACAAAAATTCAAATATGCCTTAACAAACTGAGGTATGTCATATGCTTGTGTCATAAACGAACAGAGGAGGGCAAAACAGCCTGCGCAACTAAACTCCATTTAATGCCTTTCCTGTCTGGACATACAAACTATAGATTTTCTGACACAATTCTACAATGAATTGCGATACTGCAGCGGACAGCAAAAGTTCACATCAGAATGCGCGGATTTGGGCCTTCGTTGTTCGCATGTATGGCAAGGCCCATTTTCGTTTGAAATGACGCAAACATTTGGTGGCACTGACCAGACTTCTCAGCCAGACTTCCAAGTCAAAATTTGGAACGTTCGAAAAATATAATATATGAATATTATGGGAAAGTTTGGGAAAGTTTGCTTAGTTTGTTGATAGCCATGCTGACCCGTTTAACCCGGTCCTGCTGAATTCGGATATACGCTGCCTTGTCAAACAGTGTAGATCCAGAACAGTTGGCTTCTGAAGAAGCCAACTGATCTGAATCTGCACTGTCATTCAGTATATGAATTTATGTCAACAATCCGGATTAAGTAATCTATCAATCAGAAATGGGCATGGCATCTTAATTTATTTAGCATTACAAAGGGTTAATTGCACGGCGGCGGGTCAGGTTTATGTCGCTGATGCCTTATGTTATGATGTTGTTATGTCTTTGTTCCTGTTCTCTGTTCTAGTGGTTTTCTTTATCGCTGGCTGCTAGAGTCTCGAGTTGTTTGCCACGATCGCTCATCCTTGGTACACCACAGTGGTTTTATTTTCTGTATTCACTGATTGAGTTAGGGGACGTTTATGCGTTTTCAACATTTGATCCTAGGTTGAAGAGTTGGTGACAGTAAAATCCGCGGCGATTTAAACCCGCTACCTCCGCCTCCCCAACACTTCATCCCGCGGTAAGTGTTCACAATATACTGTAATTGTATAAATGTTCCTGGGATAAATGTTCGCGGTTTTATAATTTTACACATTTTCGCTGGTATTAAAATTCGCGGATTTGTAAATTGGCATTAATATTTCTATGCAAAAAATATATGGTTCTCGTGTATAAAAGTTCGCGGATTTGTGCTAACCGCGAAATTCGCGAACATTAATACACTGCGAACATTTTGTATAATTACAGTAAAAGTCCCATTCTAGGGCGGTAGTTGTGGTGTTGATCGTTCGTTTGGGGGCCTTGTGGCTGCTTACAACGATGCTTTCTTAATGTTTGTCCTGTTTATTATTTTAGTCGTGTTTAGTGGGTACTGCATGACATTCTGATCACTTTATTGAAGATGAGGTAGCTGGTTGCTTTATTTTCGTTGGTTATCAGAGAAGTTGTTAGGGAGTATTTGGTGATTTGTTTGTGTTGAGGTTTTACGGCCCAGTCAACCCAATGGGGTCATGTCGAGCGCGGTCAGTTTACCTAACCACACGTTTACTGGGCAAGCTTAGTCCTCTAAGCGGTTAACCAGTACTGTGCACATTCTTTCGCCAGAAACTGACAACTGCCCTTCTTGAATCAGCGGAAGGGAGAGAATGACCGTAGAAAATATTTCATGATCAATCTCCACGAAAGAATGTTGCCGACCTCGGCGGGGGTTGAACCCGCGACCTCCTGGTCTCCAGTCGGACGGCGCATCCAACTGAGCCACCGAGGCCGGCACGAGTATTTGGTGATAATTCTAAGATAATTTTTCTTACTTCTCCATGAAAACATATGTTGTGGGTACTCATTAGAAGCGCCTCACCGAGGCGCTTCTTATGAGTACCCACAACATATGTTTTCATGGAGAACTGGAGAAAATTATCCCATAATTATCACCAATACTCCTTAATTCCTCTGGTTGTAACGTTGATGTCCGTAGTAGATTGTTTTCTCTTCCTCTTGGTGTTATTTTGTGATTGTGGCGTTTTTACCATTTTCCTGCTCAGGAAGGTTCGACTTTCACTGTTCGAAAAGACACGTTTTCCCATGATGAAATTATTTGAATGGTTTTGGGAATTAATTGAACTAATACAGGAACTTTACTGTTAGGACTATAAATTATGGATTAAATTCAAAAGCGTCAAATATCAAATTCAAAAGCGTCAAATATGACACGCTCTCTTTCTTCTCGATTTCAATATAAAATGCCAGTTAATTGCTTGATGTTTTCGTAGCACAAGTTATATTTGTGTGTTTTATTTTAATGATTTACTTCGTTAATGGTGCCTGTGTTCAACTCGAAATTCAGCAGGACAAATTTCATTTTTGTTATCGAAAATTATTACAGTCAACCCTGTCTTAAAGGTCACCTGTATTGAGCAATCACCTGTATTTAAAGGTCAGCTTTTAGGCCCTATTTAAGATAAATAAATGGAAAATTACCTGTATTAAGCAAGTACCTGTCTTAAGCACCTGTCGTAAGAATCATTTTATGGCTTCCCTTTAGGTGTATGCATAACACAGGTTTCACCGTACCTCTGCTCGAGGGCCTCGAGACTAATCCTGAGCTTTTTTCCTGATCATCACTACACCCAACTCCTCATAACGACAGCTTATTTGTTATGTTGTCGTGTTTTTTATAACTAGATTGTGCAGTCGATGGCACGCCACAGCAAAATCCCCACGCTCGGTGGTAATGTTGCGAATAACGTGACGGACGGACTGAAAAATAATGTTGCTCTCGAACACCCTTACCTTGTAGGAAGTGATGTAGCAAGTTTGGTTAAATTCCGCCTAGTGGGTTAGGAGGATAGCATGACGGACAAATGGACGGACGGACGGAAAAAAATCAACGGTTGCTCTCGCACACCCCTACCACGCGGGGAAGTCATGTGGCAAGTTTGATTAAATTCCTCCCAGTGGTTTAAGAGGAGATAGCATGACGGATGGACGGTCGGGCGGACGGAGGCGTTCACAATGTCTCTATCGCTAAAGCGTAGGAATAAAACGCCAACACGATACGGCAGAAATCAGCCACCAAGCAAAACATGTTGCTGCATAGCACTTTACAGATAAACCTGTCATAAAGACCGCAGGTATCAAACAATCACCTCTATTAAGAAGCCATATTTTCAGATCCCTTTAAAGTCAAACGAATGTTAACTTACCTATATTAATCCTTGTCATATACCCTATCTTTGCGAACAATGTAGATCCAGATCAGTTGGCTTCTGAAGAAGCCAGCTGATCTGGATCTGCACTGTTTGCCATTCAGTATATGAATTTATATCATTGTCTTTGCGAACAGTGTAGATCCAGATTAGTTGGCTTCTGAAGAAGCCAATTGATCTGAATCTGCACTGTTTGCCATTCAGTATGTGAATTTATATCAACAATATGGATCAAGGAATATGATTGGCTGACAATTAGGCGTGAGCATCTTAATTTATTCAGCATGACAAGGGTTAAGCAAGCATCTGTCTGGGTTTCCCTAAGTGCTTACTTAACCCATTTATGCCGAGTATACTCTTCTATCTCAACTCTTTGGACCATTCCATTTTCAGTAGAAGGGATGTCTGGTTATTTTTTATGGTACCATTTTTTTTCTAGAAATTCCTATATTTAGTGCAAACAATGTATACCCTGATCAGACGTCGCATTTCGTGGCGTCTGATCTGGATCTACACCGTTTGCAATTTCGCCTTTTTATGGGACGCTAGGCATAAATGGATTAATTGACTGTATTGTACAGCCCATAAAAAGGGCTCTGATAAGGGCTCTGATGAATTTATTATGGCTATTTCTTAATAAACTTCTAATATAATGACTAACAGAAAGCTCTGAGCACAAAATTAGTATATAGTTTTTTTTTTTTTTTTTTTTTTTTTTTTATTATTATTTCTCACAGAAAATAGGATTTTTGTTTCAACAGCAAATCGTAGACGAATGAATATGAGTTTCTATATGGTATATGAACATTAGCGTATACGCGAACAGCGGGGGCTCTGATCAGACTGCGCATCCGCGCAGTCTGGTCAGAGCCTCCGCTTTTCGCCAACAGTGTCAGCCTTATCCAGAGTTTCCCTAGGAAAACAGCGAAAATTCGGATCAGACTGCGAGGACACGCATACTGGACTGTGACTCGTTATTCACACTAAACGATCACGTGCCTTTTTACGCGAAATTCATTTAATGCGAGAAAATGAATCATATGGGGCATGTGCGAACAGTATAGACTCAGATCATACAGCCATTACGTTATACATCTATCTAAAACTGTATACTTCTCAGTCTCAGCACAAGATCAGCCCCTTTTAAACAACAACAACAACAACAACAACAACAAAGACGTTGATATTCGTTTTTCTAATTTTTTTTCTACAAAACCTTTGTGTGTACTCCGTGAGGCTTCACTGATTTTACGGTAAACTACATGTATTGACAACTGGCAAAGGACTTCCAGCGCATTTACCGTAAATTTTACGGGCGCCTGTAGAGCTTATGCAGAAATTACCACGCAGTATGGGGTATGGATGGGTTAGCTTAAGATACGGTGCGGTAGCTCACATCCCTATTATGTCCTACGTTACCTTGCCTTGCCTCTCTCTGCCCTGCCAGGCGTCCGTAAAATTTACGGTAAATGCGCTGGCAGTCAGTTGCCAGTCTTTTATCGTAAAATCTACGGGATATTTTTACAGTGTTCTTATAAGTCCCACAAGTTATGTTTAAGTGCAGAAATCAGAAAAAGAATATTTGTCTTGATATCCCGCTTATCTAGAATTATATAAACCATGCCATTTTCACCATATGATATGGGAAATGAAATAAAGTATGTTTATATAACACATCAAGACATATTCATATGTAGCAAAATGGGTTGCTTTGAGAAACAAACTGAAAAGCTGATATAAAAACTGAATTCTAACCCCACCCCCAATAATACAGACCCCATGCATACCACTGTTTTCACTATATATTATGGGGAACATGGAGGTGCATATTGCACAGACTTGCTAAGGTAATGGAATCCATATAGGCAGAATAGGGGCTTTCCTATACGTTGTTATATTCTACATCTACAGTACTCAATAATTCCGAATTTTGTAAGCAGACAGCGAAGGCCCTGATCAGGCTGCGCGGTTGCGCAGGCAGATCTGGGTCTTCGCTGTCCTCATATGCCCTTAAAGACACATTTGCCATGGTACGGTTCTGCTGTATTGGAAGAAGTTAAATTTTACATCGTGTGAAAGCAAACATGGGAAAAGAATCGTTTTGGCATATGCGAACAGCAAAGGTTCAGGCGAGACTGCGCGGTAGGCCAAGGGTAAATTTTGCCAAATAACAAACTAGATATGTGGCCTCGCTAAGGGGCCGGGCATGCACACTGAAAGATTGATTCGACGGGATGTCCGGAGAGCCTTATATTTTTTCTCGCGAGACTCGGCTCACATGCTCATTGGTAACAACGACCCATGGTTTAAGTAGCGTGTTTAATATCGTCAGTCTTAATCCGAAACGTATATAAAATTATACCCAGTTATTGCATAAATATACATAAACTTGTTGAAGGCCATTGAAAAATTTAATATTGTGATTCAAAGGATGATTAAGGCTACCACTTTTGTTAGGAAATTGATTCGAAGCCAAACTTGCTTGTGTTTGAAATGAAATAGAATAACTTCGGTTTTCAAACAAGACAGAAGTGGAATTTCAAATTGATTTTTTTTTACAAATTAATGTGTACCTGTTTACAAATACATTAAGGATATGTTGGCACTGACGTGATAGTTTCATTTGAAAACGGTGAGAATATAAATATTAAACAGTTTATATCAACAAGTTGTCGAGTGAAACACTGTATACGGGTAATGCCTAGTCTGTATATATGAAAAAAAGAAGTAAGTTTTACACGTCTTTAGCTTTTCTTTTCTCATCTAAATATTGCAATGCATGGGTGTATTATTTTTTTATGTTGTTTTTTTCTTTGTTGTCGCTAATAAGGGGACATGATACGCTTTTAGGGGAGGCAACTGTCAAAATTGTAAAGCCTCTTATCTAAAAAGGATCTACTCTAAAAGAAAAGAATTTGCTCCCGAGCCAATTCTTTTCTTTTAGAGTAGACTAAAGGGGAGCAAATTCTTTCGCTTTAGAGTAGACCCCTTTTAAGGCGAGATTTGGCATGCAGTAAAGCAAACCGGAAGTCACAATAGTTGTCTCCCTTGGCGGAAATGGCGGAAACTCTATCTAGCGTATCCAGTCCCCTTACAGACAAGAAAAATATCACCAATTTGTCGTCTGCTGAATTAACCAAGAGAGTGTGGTAAAGGTTAAAAACAGAACAGATCAAATAGCAGTGAATTTTAATAAAATTTTGTTGTATATTCTTCACAGCATGAATGTTATTAATAAATCTTGACATTATTTCAATCGTCATATTTGCTTTTAAAGATAGGAATAAGAGTATCAGGTGATTTTTACTGTCACAAGTAGGAGCTTATCTTTACAAAATTTTCACTAAAACATTTATGTCATATATTCGTTATCAATATAATCCATAATCATATACAAACGTGCTCAAAAGTATGAATATGGAATTATAATTTGAGCCGGGGAACAGCATTTCCTATAAGATTGCGTCTGCGTACAGCGAAGACTAAGATCAGCCTGTGCATCCGCACAGTCTGATCAGAGTCTTGGCTGTCCGTCTGAAGATACTTTGAACCTTAAGCTACCCAAGGGTACCCTATGAAGTCTCTGACCAGACTGCGCGGATGCACAGGCTGATCTGAGTTTTCGCTGTGCTCACATGCAGTCTTGTAGGAAATGCTGTGTCCTGGCTCAATTAGTATATGACCTTAACTATACCTAATTTAGTGCCACAGAGGCCTTTCTGCTATTTAAACTTCATCAGTGTGGCTAAACCCCGACAGACTGGAAATGAAACGTATGATGCGCATGTCTTGGCAAGCAGCAAGACATACAGAAAGCAAAATAAGCCTAAAAAGTGGATTCCGAACCCGCTAAGATACATGTCATTTTGACAAGTCAGTCTTGATATAACATTCAAAACTGTTTCAGAAAGCTTATTGGCAAACTTGTTTTCTCCTCAGAGGTTTTCTCGGAACATTACAAAAAGATTGTCACTCGCTACAAAAAGATAGGTTACAACATAAATGTTCTGCGGTAAACTGCACGCATGGTTGTTAACCAAATCATGATTAATAACTGCTTCCCTCTATAAATTGCACCACCGTGAGTCGGTTCTCAGACTAAATGGCCGCTTCCTCCTCAGTTTCCAAAAGGTCGGGTCAGTCGTGTTCCTGTTTGTGGTTTTCTTGTGTTCTGGCTTCAGATCGTCATTGAGCATTTACTTTGTTTTATCACAGTGTTTATAATTATATGTGTTTCACTGACGTTTCATAGACGTGGTAGGACCAACAGTATGTTTGTAATTTGGAACTGCGTCAGAATCAAAGGCAAGGTTTTACACGAGTAAAATTGGTTTAACCGCCCCACCTCTTCTCCGTCCCCCACCCAAACAGTTTTTTCTACTGACCGTCCCAAGGCGGTGCCTCTGTTACAGTTCTTTCTTTGTGTGGCGGTGGTTCCATATGTGCCTTTTGTTAACTCTTTCACTGCTACAGGCGATAATAACAGGCTTTTGCAAACAGCGTAGATCCTGATGAGATGGCTCATAATGAGCCATCTCATCAGGATCTACGCTGTTTGACAGTCAGTCTTTCAACTTACATATAAACTTCTTTCCAATCGATTGTTTGTTAAAAAAAAAAAAAAAGGGCAGACGACAAATGTACTCTGATATTTGGCATCGAAAGACTTAATGTCATTGTTTGTTTCTCATTTCTTCCTTCGATGACTCAGGAAGTCTTTGCTTCGTGATTATGTCATTTCCTGGGTATCTTCACTTATATTTGTACTTTGTAGTAATCTTGATCAATTTCTGGCACCCGAGTTTGCTGTCTGATCCACACAGTCCGATCAGGATCTACGACATTTACTGATTTACTGTAATCATGTCCAAGTATGCTGTACGCAAAATGCGCATGCTCAGATCAGTCTGCGCGTGCGCAGGCTGAGCTTAGCACACGCGTGTCGCGTACACGATAAAATACGTCTGCTTGAAAACAGTTCATTTGGTCATTGTCAAACATTTTACCGGTGACTTGAGAGTTATTCCCAAATCTTTCCCTATTATTCAATTCATTGTAAGTGATAGACAGAACGCGACCTCTTTTCTATTCTATCTAATCCTAGATCGCTATGTGGGGTTAGAGTCATTGTTTACCAGTGTTTGTGTAGGCACTGAATGGGTTGTAAACATTACTTAAGTCTTATTCAGGGCTACAATCAGTTCATGCCCTTATGCATATTAATGAAATACTAAATACCAACAAACATGTATGCTTATTTAAATTATCATTTATCAGTCGGAATATATTAAAAATTCCGCCCTTCAGGCGGCTTTTATTAACGTTTAGCATGCTGGGCAAAAAAATTCTGCAGACGACATTTTGAAATATTTCTCTTATTTTTTTTCCAGAAAGTAGGCTTTGGCATTTTATGCAAATTAGACAGTTTGCATGAAATGTCAAGGCCTGTTTACCTGGGAAAAATAAGAAAATTATGATAAATATGTCATCTGTTGAATTTGCCCCGAGTTGTAAAGGTTAATAAAAGATTACGGTGTTTCGCTATAGTCATATTTCGTGATAGGACAAGGCACTCAGTACACTGTATTTTGAGTGTTTAGATTCAGCGAACATAATCAGTTTGGTGCTCCAAATCGTTGGAAAGGCACATGACAAACGATTGACATTTTGAGGGTTTAGATTCAGCGGACATAATCAGTTTAGTGCACCAAATCGTTGAAAAGATACACGATAAACGATTAGGAAAGGAACATGATAATGCTATTCAAAGAATAGATGATAACTAAATTACGAACAATACTGAAACTGCTAGCTGGAATGAGACGTATTTCAAGTAATGGGATAAAAATATTGATATAACTATGCATTTTAGACAGTGCCGAAGGAGCATAATCTGAGGCTAGTTTGACAAAAAAATAGTTAGGAAAGACATGACGGATAAGAAATACCTTGAAAAACTGTTTTAAAAAGTACAAAATTTTGAAAATCAACCTAATAGTGTTTACCAATACCCCTGTTTTCACTAAATATTATGAGAAAACATGGGTTACAGATTATATAGACTTGTTAACGTAATATAAGTACTGCAAAATCTATCTCGATTTTAAAACCATGATCTTTAGTTTAAATTTTATATGTTTTTACTTTTTGCAGAGAATCGGATCTCATCAAGCATCTGTAAGTTTTCCTGTCAAGTTTTGAAACAACTATTGTGACAGCTTAGCTATTGCAGCAAAGAGATTCACCAGTCTCATCTGATGATGTAGATAGTTACAAACATTACGAAAACACGCCTATTCAAATATATGGAAAATTTCACCTCCAAAAAACTGAATTTTTTCAGATAAAAAACTCTGATATTTTTCATATTTCTGCTCAAAACATATATTGTGGGTACTCGTTAGAACCGCCTCGGCGAGGCGGTTCTAACAAGTACCCATAATCTATGTTTTATGCAGTAATAAGAAAAATAATGTATACCCCTGTAAACCCCAGTTTTACTATATAAAAATGGGGTTTAAGGGGGTCAAAATTATATAGGTATGTTTTCGTGATGCGTAAACAAAAATAGATCAAAATTTAAGATGTTAGAGCGGTGAAGTTGCATACTAGTGCATGCTGATCTAGTATATAAGGAAGCTATAATAAAATAAACAATGTAAATAATGCTTCTGTTCAATCTGAAATATAAACCCAGAGTCGCTTGTTAAAAGATGTAATAATTAATACAGTGTACCACAATGAGTGATTTAAGCTTAATATCAGAAAATATTGAAGAAGAAATCTCCATTAAAGAAGAACAGTTTGAAGGTGAAAACGATGAAGAAAAAGAAATATCCACTCTTGCTCCAGAGAATACTGTAGGAGAAGGGCATTACTTGAATATAATGATGGAAGACACATCAGATACCAAACCCAACAGCAAAGACAGTTCTACAGAAATTACTACCTGTAATGTTTTAAATGATGAAAAGAAAGTTGATGGTAACAAACATCAAATAAATGAAGCTCCACGTGATATTATTAGACAAGCTATTATACAGCAAGCTATTGAAAAGTTCTTAAATGTGGAAGCAGAGAAAATAATACAGGAAGCTCTTCTCATAAAACATTTTCTCGATGAGGATAACGCCCACTTTAAAACGCCACGTAAACCACTTATCGATAAACTACCGAATGAAAGAGTCAATAACGAAGGTTACGATAGGTATTTGTTAGAAAAACTGTTGCATTCAGAACCGGATCCTAATGAAGAAACGTTTGAAGGGTTTGAGAGTGAATCTCTGGGAAGAGATGACGTTTACAGATCAGAAACTGTTGGGGATGGTGCTAATGAGATAAATGAACATAATTTTGATACAAGTACTCCAAGAGGTAGGTTTGATCTTGTAGTAAGTCATATACAGCCGACTCTCATTATCTTAAACTTCAAGGGACCAGAATGTTTGGTTTGAAAGAACGGTAGTTTGAGGTAAAAGGAGTTGACATGTGAGGAACATATTGCAAGCTAAACCAGTATTGCTCTTCACTAGTTTGACCTAAGCAGCAGTTTGAGTTATCAATGTTTGAGATAACCAGAGTCCACTGTATATATAAAAATGTGCCGGCGGGGCATAGATAGCAAAGGCACACACCAGCTTGTGCATTAGCGCAATCTGATCAGGATCTTCGCTATCCGCTTACCATTAGCTATTGTAGACTATATCGGATGTATAACGAAGACCTTTATTAGAATGTGTGGATTCTCTGGTTGATCTGAATCTTTACTATTCACATATGCCACAAAGACACCTACCGTATTTACCCAAACTATTCGAACAGACAGACCTGGGCAAACAGTTTAGACCCTGAACAGACGCCGCATAACGCGGCGTCTGATCATGGTCTACACTGTTTGCCACATCTACAGGTATAGTAAAATGGGCTTGTTCAAATGTTAGGACAAGCATGAATACGATAGTTCTCATAGTGCGGTTCATACATATGTATTGATTTGGATAAGCTGAATATTCACAGAACTGTAGATAAGCGGCGGTTTGGCGTAAAATACGCATGTTTTTTTCCAAAATACTTTTAAGGGGAATATATACATTTTCAGGGAGGCAACTGCTAAATTTAATTTTCCGCCCTTCTGAAAAGAGGTCTACTCAGAAAGGAAAAAAAGGGAGCAAACTCTTTGCTTTCAGAATAGATTTCTTGTACATGAAAGAAGAACATGGGAAGTCACAAAAGTTGTGTGCCTTGGAAACTGTCGACTTAGGTATCCCGCGAAATCAATAGGGTATTGGGTATGCAGTTAAAATCACGAATTCTCCACTACCTCAGTCAGAGAGTATCAAAAGTATAGACAGTCATCTATAGTAAGATATACTCTTCTACTGAGCAAATAAATTTCGTTTGCCTAAATAAGTATCGGTGTATGTTATTGTCAGAGTGTATAGAATATATTACAGCTCAATAAAATGATATGAAAATTCTTTTGTGCACTTGCTGAACTAATATTCTATGCTAGACGTTTAAGACGCAGGCAGTTAAGTACTATTTTGTACATTTACACAAATACGGTACTCTTAGTATATTTGAAATATTAGACGCCCATACATGCTACGTGAATGTTAAATATTCCTTCAACATTAAGATAAAAAATTAAGTTTCTTCCTTTATTTTATTTTAGATTTTCCACAAAATAGTATATGTCGAGTATCATTTAAATTTATTTGCATCTGAAGGTGTTGATCCAGAAGTGACCATTATATCATAAATTTTGCAACAAAACACCATGTTTTCCTATACTCCACACACACAAAAAATATTTATACTGTTCAACAAATAATTGGTCACAATTTTTCATTTTCAGAACATGCCAAAGAGAAAACGGCATCTAGTCAAAGCATTCTTCACAAAGAGTTTGATGTTGCAGACGCGTTTGGGGAAAATGCTCTACAAACCATTGACGAAGACAAAGAACTCGATTTTCACGAAGATTCAGCAAGTGAAAGTAATATCGCAGGTACTTCAGTATGGGCACTTCAGTATGTGCAATCAACGAACCGCAACGCCAGAAAACGTACCTGCGTACATGGGCGCCCAACGACCCAGTAAGCATTCTACATAAATCTATAGCGGGCCGTTATCGGCCCATCAGAGTAGCTGACGGGCCAATAACGGCCCACTATAGATTCATAAAGAATGCTATCTGGGGAAGACTCAAATCATTGCGCATCCACGCAGTCTTTTCAGAGTCTTCGTTGTCTGTATGAAGAAACTGTGCATCCTTCGCTATCCAAAATAATGAGCCCAAGGAATATTCTGATCAGGCTGTGCAAATGCGCACGCTAATCTAAATCTTCGCTGGCCGCACGTCTAAAGGTACGTTTTCTGACGTTTCTGCTTAAATGTGAGATCATCGACGTATGAAAACAGCGAAAAATCTTGACCTACCTGTGAATCAGTGTAGGCTGGTCAGTATCTTTACACTTTGTTAACATAGTATACAGAATTTAGTCAGAATATTTGAATACCATTACCGAATTACTCGAATAACATATTTCCTCACAATATCTAAACTTAATAGGTCCATTCTGCTACCGAGGGCATGTCGTAAATGTTGTGACGGAACAGTGAACAGTGTAGACCTGATAAAACTGCTCCTTTGGCATGGTCTACATAGCTTGCACAGCTATCTGTCAGAATATTTAGGGAAGATGTGATATTCGTTCCCCTGAAATCAGAAAAAAAGTCCATTAACTCTTTCACTGCCATAGGCGATAATAATACGCTTTTGCATAGATCCAGATGAGACGGCTCAATGAGCCATCTCATCTGGATCTGTGCTGTTTGACATTCAGCCTTTCAACTTTACATATATACGTCTTTCAAAACGATAGTTTGTTAAAAAAAAAAAAACAAAAAAAAAAAAAAAAAAACAGACGACAAATGTTGTCTGAAATTTGGCGCCGAAAGAGTTAAATTGTAACAACATAGTGATATCTCTGAAATCGCTAGCTTAACGGGAAATGCGATCATGGTAAAGAATGTGTTTAACCCTTCCCTTGTTGAACACGACATACCCTGTCTTAGCAAACAGTGTAGATCCAGATCAGTTGGCTTCTGAAGAAGCTAACTGATCTGGATCTGCACTGTTTGTCATTAAATATGTGAATTTCTAACAAAAACCCGGATCAAATAATCAGATTGGCTGGAATTTAGAAGTGGGCGTGGCATCTTAATTTATTCAGCAAGATATAACTTTGATCAAATCGGATGAAAAATAAAATAGAAAAAAAGAAAGAAAAAACAGCAAAAACACACAGACAGACAGACAGACAGACACACACACACACACACACACACACACACACACACACACACACACACACACACACACACACACACACAAACTATAAGTTATTAAAGTTTGAGGATTTCTAAAATGCTGTCATGGGCGCCACTATTCTGACTGACTAATGAGATTTTATGAAGTCATAGATACTTAAATAATCTGTAAAACCTAAATAAATAATATTTCCAGCAATAGTTTTAACTTTATCTTTGTGTATACCATGAAAGGAAGGCTGAGTGCACAATTAAAGAATTGCCATGTGCGACAGTTTAATGTAACTAAAATATAAATGTAACTATTTAGATGTTTATCTGTTATTTTCTTTAGGTGAGCTTTCTTTCTGTGAACTAGTTTAAAACTTTGGAACCTCATTAAATATTCAGAACGGCGACGCCCATGCCACGTACCATTTTGAAGTCATAATATTCTTTATTTAGTTTCTTATTTCATCAGTATTCATGGTTTCATGGTGTATTAACATATGCGTTTGTCAGTATTGTTTTTCCTTTTAATGGCAAACTTCAGACCCTGATAATGTATTCACGGGTCTTATACTGCTTGTTCAGGTACGTCTGTCCAAATGTTTATGATACCGCATTTACACAAAGTATTGTGACAGACAGGCCTGAGCAAACAGTGAACACCCAGATCTTACGCCATAAAATGCGGCGTCTGATCTGAGTCTACACTGTTGTCACTCACTCTGCAGTTTCAGATATATTAACCTTTCTTTTGCTCAACATGGCATGCCTTTTCTTAGCAAACAGTGTAAATCCAAATCTGAAGAAGCCAACTGATCTGGATCTGCACTGTTTGTCATTGAATATGTGAATTTCTATCAAAAACCCGGATCAAGTAATCTGATTGGCTGGAAATTAGAAGTGGGCGTGGCATCTTAATTTATTCAGCAAGGCAAGGGTTAATGAGCAGTAAAATGAGTTTGTTCAAATGTTAGGACAAGTGTGGTGAGGTCCAAATATTTAGCGTAAATAAGATACATATTCAGATTTTATACTGTCTGGTAATCTAGGGCCCATAAAACCTGTTGGGTTTTCTTTAGCGGGTCTACATTTATCTTTTTTGCTAATCCGCTTAATATGTAATGTGCTTAAATTTCAATTACATGTGCATAGATTTATCTACAATAGCGTGACAAAACCGTCTTGATTTGACTGCGATGATTTTAGAGATTATTTGGGTTCCTTAAATGGCGTGAATTTGCGGGTTTATTAAATCGTTAAGATTTGGCGTTCATAAAAGTGCATAACTCCATGATCATCAATTGAAAAGATTATAACTTTTCTTTTTGGCAGTAACTGTTAATATTTCACAGAGGCGTAGCTGAGTCCAGGTTCCAGTTACCCTCTGGTACAAAAAATATACATACAGCTGATGCATGTAATGGGTTTGAACCCGCAGTCTTCAGCATAGCAGTCTGAAAAAAGACTACTCGTTCCTTTTCGTGTACCCAGCAAACACAGAACATCAAAAAAAAAAAAAAAAAAAAAAAAAAAAACACAAAAAAAACAAACAAAACAACAAAACGTTGCTTTGACGTCGCTTCGACGTCATGACGTCGTAGCGACGTCAAAACGACGTTAGTACCGACAAAGTTATTTCGCTGAAAGTGTATCCATTTCCCTCCAGTAGAACGAGGAAGTCAAGTTGACATACGGCAGTACATACTATCGGTTTAAGAATGTTTATAGACACTCCATCAGATTTTATTGTTCTTTAATGCACTTTACTTACTTTACAATATCAGTAAGATCTCTTAAGGGTAACCCAAGGCCCCAGATGTTGTATTTACTCTAAAAAATCGACCACCATTATTCCTAGCCATGCTTATCCTAAGATGTGTACTAGTCCGTTCGCCTTCAAGGTGATGTGCCTAGAGTGAGTGGGCTAAATGGGAAATACCGTATTTGCCCTAAGTATTCGGACACCTCAACTCCTTACCATACATGTTCTAAAATTTGAACCAGTCGAATTCACTACCCGATGTTGTGTCGAAAAAATGCTGGATGAGTGGCAAACAGTGTAGACCCAGATGAGACGCCGCGTTCTGCGGCGTCCCATCTGGGTCTAAACTGTTTGCTCAGGCCTGTCTGTCCGAATACATATGGTAAATACGGTAATGTATACTGATTCAGACAGCACTGATCAGTTTTCTAAGACAACTTTGCCAGAGAATTTAGAATAAATAGGACAAAGGCGCATCTTCGGTAACTTCAAGAACTATGTTGACATTTTCTGTTTTTGTACATAAGAAAAACATGCTTTGCTAGCCAAAAGAAATGTTTCGTTGAGGCCATTCTAAGGCAGTAATCTGAATGGTCTCAACAAAACATTTCTTTTGGCTAGCAAAGCATATTTTACTGCAGTTTATATGTAAAGTTGAAAGACTGAATGTCAGCCAGCGTAGATCCTGATGAGATGGCTTATATGAAGCATATTATTATCGCCTGTGGCAGTGACGAGTTAATCTAATGTAAACTGTGGTATCAATTATTTATTTATTTATTTATTCTCTAGACGAGGAAGATCAAGTGAAAGATCTTAAAATGGACGAGGAACCTACAGAACTAGAGGCCGATGCTCACAGAGAAGAAATGGATAACGAACAATTAGTGGTAAGTACAATTTGAACCGGGGACACAACATTTCCTATAAGATTGTATATGCGTCCGGCGATGAGTCTTCGCTGTCCACCTGAAGATACTTTAGATCCTTGCATACCCAAAGAGTGCTCTGTGAAGATTCTAATAAGACTGCGCAAGCGCAGACTGAACTGAGTCTTCACCGGGCACACACGCAATCTTGTAGGAAACATTTGTCAGTGTTGACATTTGCACGAATTAAATACAGAATTCACAAAAGTGTAATATTTTATCATCATATATTTTATATGGTCATTTGTCAGTGTTGGTGGTGTTCTTGAGTTTGTGGTCTCAAATTCCAGTTTCATAATATATATAATGCACATTTTGGGTCATTTGTGAATGCTAAGTGTCGGTAATGCATAATTTTGTGCTCTTTGCTTTAAGGGTCATTTATGTAGGCTTTAAGTCGGTAGTGTGTAAATTTATACAGCCTTCATTCATGATTTTTTTGCTGGCTTAATGTCACTATTGCATAAATTTATGGACTTTTTTTTGGCAAGCTCAGTGTCAGTAGTCAATACCACAATCACAGAATATGTCTTACCAGAAAGAAAAGAAAAAAAGAAAAAGAAAACTCATTATATGGAAATTTTATTTAGTGTCAGAACTGCAGACATTTGTAGAGCTTTACTTCAAGGAGCAATTATGTAGGCATTGTGTTATTAGTGCTTTAGTTTGTACAGCATTAGTTCATTAACCATTTTGCAGATATAGTGTCAGTAATACATAATCTGTACAGCACTTGTTAATGGAACATTTATGAAGGCTCAGTGCCAGTAATCCATAACTTTGTATAACTCTGTCTCATGAATCATTTATGCAGTTTGGGTGTCAGGAATGCATTTACAGTTGACTCCCGTTATCTCGAACTCGCTTATCTCGAATAACCGCTTATCTCGAAGTGAAAATCTGGTCCCTGCCTAAACATGAAAATCTAACAACAGGTAAAAAATATTGTGGAAAAGAGGAGAAATTGCTCCTAAGGAGCAATTTCTCCTCTTTTCCACAATATTTTCAATATATCCCTAACTTCAAGAGTCCAATTACATATATATTTGTCAAATGTGGTTGTTCGAATTATTTTTCCTCAATTCTGCAAATCTGATATGTCGAGGTACGGATATCTCGAAGTATTTCAGAGAGTTCCTTGGAATTCGAGATAACGAGAGTCGACTGTATTTCTAAAGCCTTGTCTCATAGGTCATTTATTTTTATGCAGGCTCCGAATCAGTGATGCGCATATTTGTACAGCCTTGCTTCACTGGTCATTTATGCAGGCTCGGTGTCAGTGACGCATATATTTGTGCAACCTTGCCTTGGGTCAACCTTGCCTTTGTGCAACCTTGCCTTTATGCAGGCTCCGTATCAATTATGCATAATGTTTTACAGCTTTACCTCGTGGGTCATTTATGCTGACTCAGCGCTAATGATGCACATATACAGTCGAACCTCGAACTCGCTTATTTCGAATTACCGCTTATCTCGAAGTGAAAATCTGGTCCCTGTTTTAACATGAAACTGTGACAACAGGTAACAAAATAATGTGGAAAAGAGGAGAAATTAGGAGCAATTTCTCCTCTTTTCCACATTATTTTATACATATATTTCTAGCTTCAGGAGTCAAATTACATATTCATTTGTTAAATATGGTTTTTCAATTTATTGTTTTCCTCACTCTCTCAACTCTGATATGTCAAAGTACGGATATCTCGAAGTGTTTCAGTGAGTCCCTTGGAATTCGAGATAACAAGAGTCGATTGTATGTACAACCTTGCCTCATGGGTCATTTATGCAGGCTTCATTTTCTAATCTGTAGTGAGTTCTTTGTTTCCAAAGGCAATCGTTTTGACGTTTATTCCCAGCTAGTATTCTACGTAAATCTACATCGGGCCGTCATCGGCCCGTCAGCTACCCTGACGGGCCGATGACGGCCCGATATAGATTTACGTAGAATGCTGACTGGGTTCATGTCAGCAATGCATATATTAATACAGCCTTGCCTCTAGGAACATTTATACAGGCTGCGTGTCAGTAAAATTGTACAAACCTTGCTTAACGGAAGATCCATGAAGGGTTATTGTCACTATATAAGCAGCCATCCTATTCACTTTGTATTGTTGTTAGTATATGCTGAGTATGCATTATTCTGTTCACTAACTTAAAAATATGACTATCTTGATTTTCCCTGGTAAAAGTGCTTCAAACAGTGCAAAGTGTGATAGGTTATGCAGCCCAGCAAGTTACCCCTGTTCAAAGTTTCTTTTTTTTCTTTACGATATATAAACAATTCATGTGTCCGCTGGGACAGTATATAAAAATTCGGTGGAGAAAAGCAGTCCGGCAAGTTACCCCTGTTCAAAATTTCTGAAAATTTCACGATATATGAAATATCCATGTGCCCGCTTGGTCAGTACTTAAAGTTCGGTAGAGAAAAAGCAAAAATCATTTTTTCTTATAGTACGGACTCTAGTACTCAATTTTGATAACCCTAGCATCGGAAAGATATACGATTTATTTCGGTATAGCAAGAAAGCCTATAAAACAACTGAATAGCAGTTTTGTATACTTAGAAATTGTTAAGTATCCACTGGGCCTCCATAGAAATGTACGAGCTCGCTAAATGCAATGTATACATTGCATTTAGCGAGCTCGTACATTTCTATGGAGGCCCAGTGTATACTTAACAATTTCTAAGTATACAAAACCTTGTGTATTCAGGTTAAAATCATCAAACGAAAGATAAAAATGCTTAAAACAGAATGTTTATTCTCTCATTCGATTATGCAAACATGACGTCATTAGTGAAACCCCGGTTTTTTTCCGCATTTAAGGGAGAGTATCCCATTTTCCTCTGTGCAATGAATTTTTTAAATTTCGCATGCAAACTGCGTTTCAAATAAACCTTCTACTGTTTCCTATAGCCTATATAAGAGGTATACGGAAATGGATTAACACCAAAATGTTCGATTTTTCATTCAATATGGCCGCTACAATAAACCTCTAGGAAAACATTTGATTGCAAATTTGATACCATTTTGAATGGCACATGTAAATTTTTCCAGACATCTTTTGAGCGTTCGTGCGAACCCTATCTGTAGTCCTTTTTGGAGGTTAAGGTGTTACGGAAGATTTGTTGTTGTTTTTTTTTTCAATAAAAATACTCGTATAGAACCCTGTATTGTACTTATGTAAGTCTTAAACATGCCTGTTGAGGAGAATCTCCCCGCATTTCTTTATGTCCGTAATTTCAAAACCTTTGTTGACGAACTATACTTTGTAAGAATGTATGAAGATCAAACATAATATTTGACGTAGTTTCCGCAAAGTAAAATGTTTATCAAAACTTCATAAAATACACGCCGTTTTATAAAACGCGACAAGAATTTTAAACAGTCAGTGCAAATTTATATTCTGACATCAACTGTACAGATTAATTTATCGCGAGTTGGGTATATATTGGATGTATTTTACTTGTTAGTATATATATGTGTGCTATACGCTTAATAGAACTCAATGACGGCCTCTTCGTAAAACTTTAACCAGTGGGATGGGGCTTGACGATATGTCTTTGGCTTGGCACCGCCGTGTTTCAATTATTGGTTTTCATTTACTTTGGCACACAATAGAATTAACCATGAGTATCGCCTGTGTTTATCATTGTGATTAATTTTCATTTTATGTTTTTGCTTTGCTGCATTGGTCAACTGATTTGGGAGTCTTTATGAGAACCGTATTTCTATGTATTTCTGTATTAAGAGTGACATCGGGACTCAGGGTGAAGTTGGCCGGCAGTAAAAGTGCGTTAACCCCTGCCGCCCCCACCCACCTCGCCCCCGGTGGTTTTATTCTACTGACCGTTCTAAGGCGATGGTCCCAGTGTTAGTCTTACTCTTTGTTGCTTTTTGGTTTATTCTACGAGGCGATATGTTTTAAGTCTTACCTTGTGTTATTTTATTCTTATGTTTTTCAGTCCTTTGAGCATTGCGATTACCTCGCTTGGGGAAGAGAGAGCTAATCTTACTGCTTTTCGTACGTTTGTTCGATTTGCGCTTGTTTGGTTTTGTCTGTTTCCTCTTCATCTTGTTGTCTGGGATGGGCTTGTGATTGTGGCTTTTCTCTTACCTTTTTTTTACAGTTGCTTGGCAAAATTCTAAACCTGTATCATGCAAAATGCATGAGTTTCTCCAAAATGCAATTAGTTTCGCATTGCTATACAGCGGTTTTGTATGAACCAATATCTAAAAAAAGGTAAGAGAAAAGTCCAGGGAGTGCCACAATCACAAACCGCAGCCCTTCCCAGATCCCAAGAGGAAGAGGAAACCTCTTTTCCACATTATTTTATTACCTGTTGTCATAGTTTCATGTTTAAACAGGGACCAGATTTTCACTTCGAGATAAGCGGTAATTTGAAATAAGCGAGTTCGAGATAATGAGGTTCGACTGTAGTATAGATCAAGCCAGTTTTGGTCATGAATTTAATTTCATAGCACAGAAAACGAAGACAAGTGTATTCTGGCCAGGTGTAGACAGCTACAGCTAAATAGACTCAATGAAAATAAAACGCCAAGCCAAAACATCAATCCAAGATATGTCGAAAGGGCAATAGTTAGTTGATGTTTTAATCAATAATCTTTTATCATATTTAATAAATTGAACTTTAAAGAAAGAGTCATAACCTACATTTGTTAATAAGATTAACTCAAGAAGCATTAATATCAAATTAAAATATTACACTTTTGTGAATTCTGTGTTTAATCCGTGCAAATGTCAAGTGAAATCATTGTTAATATGAAACCACAATCTGTCGCAACTTTTGCTGAGGTCTTTGAGAAAATAGCGGAACGTCACTCGTGTATAGTTTCATAAAAGGTAGTGACCTTGCGTAAAAGTACAAACGGAATCTACGTGCATTTCTGCAATACTTATATAATATTTATTTACTGCAAAAATAGATTTATACAATGTGAGAATATTAATTTCAAGTACACTTTTCATTTTAACAAACCACAACGCAATTTCTGCATATATGTACATATATGTGTGAGAGAGGGTCTGAAAGGAAGCCATAGACTTTTATAGTCCATATCCTTTTATGACATAGAGGTATCAATCACTGTTTATTCAACATAGCAAAATGGATATTGTTCAAACCAATAAATGCAATACAGAACACGATCAGGTGAATTTGTTTTGAGAAAGAGAGAGAAAGATGGGAGAGTTTCAAGTATTCACAAGAGCAAGTGTATTACAGTTGCAAGAGAAAATAGCTTTCTCACCGAAATATTATCATACCCCCACCCCCCCCCCCCCCCCCCCCCCACGCACCCCACTAAAAATCTAGTCGCTGCTTGAGAAATGTTTATTTGTATACTTATATTACGTTGGTAAAGTTTGCAATTTATAAAGACTGGCTTTAAATGGGTGCATCCCCAATCGAAAGGTTAATGACTTCTAGAATATCCAGAAGTAGACTAAACTTTGATTAAAGCAATTCATCTATCTAATTCCCACTTTTACCCAGCAGCATGCAACTTAATTTTATTTTGGACCGTTATCGACCCGACAGGAATTCCATCGACCCAATATAGACGTTATTAGAATGCTAGGCGTAAATGTATGCCACTAACTAATAGACAAAAATAATTCCTAGTATTTATTTTTTCCAGGTCATTCATTATCTCCTGAGATTAAATGTTGTTTTTTTTATAATTTTACAGGGAGAGGATATTTTAGAGGCAGATATCCAAGCTGAATCTAGCGAGGATGAGGAAGAGGATATTGGGGAGATGACGTACAAACAAAAGCAGGTACTGTTTCGGAAAACTTATCACCTCACCATACATACCCTAAAATTTGGACAACTCCATTTTACTAACTGTTGGTACGTCTAAAGTGTGCTGGACGGGTCAGAAATAGTGTAGATCGTGATCAGACTTGGAAACTGGACGTTATTAATCCTAACGTGCAATGGTACAAAAAATTTGAAAATAGTTGTCCACCCATGTATACTGTATGGCTATTAAGAACGTAGTGATAGGCTCAAACTTTGACTGTTATGCACATTACCTTAAATTTACTGATTTAAGCATTCATGATTAATTTGATATAATTTAATTATTTGGACATTAATATTCTAGGATATGTTATTTATCTGAAATGTGTTCTGATGTAAATATATATTTGCAAACAAAACATACTGATTCATTTTTTTTTTATATAATCGCATATGCGGACAGCAAAGTCTATGCAGCCTGATCAGGGCCTTTATGGCTGCCAATAGAATCATTGGATACTAATTTAAGTGAAGATATACAGGAAATGCAACAATTACGAAGAACAGCCTTCCAAAAAGAAGGAGATATGTGAATGCATAGACTTATTTTGAGCTTTGCTGTTCAATACGACATTATTTATTTTTTTATTGAAACGGTTTATTAAATTTATTAAAATTTTAGACTGTGACATAAATTAACCTTTACCACTCTATGGGCAATTTAGCAGACGACAAAGTGATATGTTTTGTATTTTTTCCCAGAAAATATCATTTCCAAAGAAGACAATTTGCATGAAATGTCAAAGCCTATTTACTAGGAAAAAAAATATCAAAATATCAACTGCTGATATATTTTACCCAGCATGCTTAGCTCCGCCCTGTAAATTTTAGAAGAGGTTAAGTGTATTCAAAGTTTTTGTGGGAAAGCCTATCGAAATATTTTGCCTTATTGATAACCAATCTTTTATGCTTGTATTACTTTATTATATTGGTATAGTTTGTACTGAAATATATCTCCTTATCTCACAGGCTGTGGTAGCAGCAGTACGAACTGGTAATATTGACTTACTGGAAGATTTGTTGGACAAGAGACATGCTGACATGAACATGCTGTGGGTAAGTCATGTGTCCATGAATTTCTAAATGCAACATAAATAAATTCTGTAAGGATAGATCCTTCGGAAGCAAGGAACACACAAAGAAACAAAACTAGCAGCCGAGCTTTTGTTAAGCTTACATCACTAGTATTTGCATGGGAAAACGTTTGCATAAGATCAAAACTTTTAAAAATGATAAAAGTTATTCTTGAGTATAAGGCATGCAACCAGAGCATGAATCTTTGAAAATAAAGAATACTAACAGCAAAATGTATGAGCTCGGTATTCCCTACGGATCAAAATGTTAGATAATAAGTGTATTTTACTGAAGTACATGTCTTTTTACGACCATCATACGCCACTTGACGATGGTCTGTGACCATTTCATTATTCCACACAAACTTACAGTTTGTTTGTTTGATTTGGGCTTAACGTCGCTTTCAACAATCTTTCAGTCATATTGCAACGGTGTCTGGATGTGACAGGGAGCTCAATGCTCACTTTTAGAGTGCTGTTTCACTGAAATATCACGCCCCAGACACTTTGTCATGATATTCCACCCAGTCACATTATACTGATACTGAGCTGACCAGTTCTAGCTCTACTTTCTTAATGTTGAGCGCCAAGCAAAAGAGCAGCTAGTACTATTCTTAAAGTCTTTGGTATGACCCGGCCGGGGATCGAACCCGCAACCTCCCAGTCACAAAGCAGACGCTCTACCACTGTGCCGGTAAACTTACAGTTTTAGCCCTTTTATACTCAAAGACTCTTCTACCCATCTTAACACACTGGACTGAATAGACTCTACCACACTTTATATTGGAAGAGACCAATTTTAGATACGTCTGGCAATGAGATGTAGATATTCCTAGAGAATATTGGCTAAACCATTTGCAAACAGTGGAGACCATGATCGGACACCGAGTTCTGCGGAGTCTGATCTGGGTGTGCACTGTTGCCGATTACCCTTTTAGCAGACTACAATGGGCTAAGGAACAAGACAATATCCAATTCAAGGGGTGTCTTTTTTTTAGCTCACCTGAGCTCTGCTCAGGATGAGCTATTGTGATCACTTTTCGTCCGTCGTCCGTCCGTCCGTGCGTCCGTCCGTCCGTCCGTCCGTTAACATTTTCAAACGACTTCTCCTCTGAAGCCGCTGAGCCAATTTTGCTCAAATTTCATATGGAGCCTCCTTAGGGTAGGGGAACGAAAGATTGCTAAAATGGTCGCGGTCCGTCGACTAAGATGGCCGCCATGCCCATATATGGTAAAAACCTTTAAAAATCTTCTTCTCCATAACCGAGGATGCCTTGGGGCTGAATCTTTGCATGAATCATCGGGGACGGGAGGTCAACCAAAGTTGCTAAAAGAATTGTCGTACGTTGACGTTTGACCTTTTTACGGCAAGGTCAAGTTCGCTTCCCTATGCATTTGTATGAGCTCTATACATTTGAATGGGAAAATTGTTAAGAGTTTCAAACGACTTCTCCTCAGAAGCCTCTGAGCTAATTTTGTTCAAATTTCATATGGAGCCACCTTAGGGTGGGGAAACAAAAGATTGCTAAAATTGTCGCGGTCCGTTGACCAAGATGGCCGCCATGCCCATATATGGTAAAAACCTTTAAAAATCTTCTTCTCCATAACCGAGGATGCCTTGGGGCTGAATCTTTGCACGAATCATCGGGGACAAGAGGTCAACCAAAGTTGCTAAAAGAATTGTCGTACGTTGACGTTTGACCTTTTTACGGCAAGGTCAAGTTCGCTTCCCTATGCATTTGTATGAGCTCTATACATTTGAATGGGAAAATTGTTAAGAGTTTCAAACGACTTCTCCTCTGAAGCCTCTGAGCTAATTTTGTTCAAATTTCATATGGAGCCACCTTAGGGTGGGGGAACGAAAGATTGCTAAAATTGTCATGGTCCGTTGACCAAGATGGCCGCCATGTCCATATATGGTAAAAACCTTTAAAAATCTTCTTCTCCATAACCGAGGATGCCTTGGGGCTGAATCTTTGCATGAATCATCGGGGACGAGAGGTCAACCAAAGGTGCTAAAAGAATTGTCGTACGTTGACGTTTGACCTTTTTACGGCAAGGTCAAGTTCGCTTCCCTATGCATTTGTATGAGCTCTATACATTTGAATGGGAAAATTGTTAAGAGTTTCAAACGACTTATCCTCTGAAGCCTCTGAGCTAATTTTGTTCAAATTTCATATGGAGCCACCTTAGTGTGGGGAAACAAAAGATTGCTAAAATTGTCGCGGTCCGTTGACCAAGATGGCCGCCATGCCCATATATGGTAAAAACCTTTAAAAATCTTCTTCTCCAGAACCGAAAATGCCTTGGGGCTGAATCTTTGCACAAATCATCGGGAAGGAGAGGTCTACCAAAGTTGCCAAAAGAATTGTCGTACGTTGACATTTGACCTTTTTACGGCAGGATCAAGTTTGCTTCCCCATGCATTTGTATGGAATAGGAAAATTGTTGAGAATTTTAAATTTCTTCTTCTCTGAAGCCACTGAGCCAAATTTGCTCACATTTCATATTGTGCCTTCTTAAGTCAGGGGAACGAAAGATTGCTAAAATGGTCGCGGTAGGTCGACCAAGATGGCCACCATGCCCATATATGGTAAGACCCTTTAAAAATCTTCTTCTTCAGAACTGAGGATGCCTTGGGGCTAAATCTGTGCACAAATCATCAGGGACAGGAGATCTACCAAAATTGCTGAAAAGATTATCGTACGTTGACATTTGACCTTTTTACGGCAAGGTCATGTTTGCTTCCCCATGCATTTGTATGAGCCCCATAACATTTATATGGGAAAATTGTTGAGAATTTGACGACTTCTCTGAAGCCACTGAGCCAAATTTGCTCAGATTTTTAGCTCACCTGAACATGAAGTGCGCATGGTGAGCTATTGTGGTCAGTCAATGTCCGTCGTCCATCATGGGTCATGCGGCGTGAACAATTGCTTTAAAGGCCTACTCTTCCTACACCCCAGGGCCAATTGACTCGATACTTGGTAGGAAGCATCAGGGTGAAATGTAGATAAAAAAAATAGCTAAAATCGTTCCGATCCGAAATCCAAGATGGCCGCCATGGCCGCCATCTTGAAAATCTTTTTCGCTTCTTCTCCTGAACCGAAAGGCCAATTGACTCCAAACTTGCTAGGAAGCATCAGGGTGACTTGTAGATCAAATATAGCTAAAATCGTGTCGGTCCAAATTCCAAGATGGCCACCATGGCAGCCATCTTGAAAATCTATTTTTCGCTTCTACTCCAAAACCCAAAAGCCAGTTGACTCCAAACTGGTTAGGAAGCATTGGGGTGACTTATAAATCAAAAATAGCTAAAATTGTGCTGATTAGAAATCCAAGATGGCCACCATGGCAGCCATCTTGAAAAGCTATTTTTCGCTTCTTCTCCTGAACCGAAAGGCCAATTGACTCCAAACTTGCTAGGAAGCATCGGGATGACTTGTACATAAAAAATAGCTCAAATCGTGCCAATTAGAAATCCAAGATGGCCTCCATGACAGCCATCTTGAAAATCTATTTTTCGCTTCTTCTCTTAAAACTAAAAGTCAATTGACTTGAAACTTAGTAGGAAGCATCAGGGTGACTTGTAGATCAGAAAATAGCTATAATCATTCCGATCGGAAATCCAAGATGGCAGCCATCTTGAAAATCTATTTTTTGCTTCTTCTACTGCACCGAAATGCCAGTTGACTCAAAAGTTGGTAGGAGGCATTGGGGGTGACTTATTTTACTTGTAACGTTTAGAAAATTTCAGCATTTTAACCTTGTAAGCAAGATATTTCAAAAACTGTTTAAGCCATTGCCTTGTCATAAGAGTATTGGAAAAATGTTGCATGCCATCTGCATATCTGCAGTGGCGGTTTCACTCAGGTGAGCGAGTTGTGGCCCGTGGGCCTCTTGTTTTTTTTTTTTTTTCACTATTTTACATAAACAAATGCTGCATTCTGTGGCATCGTGTCTGGGTCTTCGCTATTTGCCATTGTCTCTTTTTTGGGAACGCTAGGTAAATTTGGTTAAATTCAATCGAAAAGAAAGGTAAGAGAAAAGTCCAGGAGTGCCACAATTACAAACCGCAGCCATTGTCAGACAAGACAAGACAGTGTATTGACAATATATACATCTTATCAGAGAATAAAACAACAGATCAGGGCCCAGTTGTTCAAAGCGTCGTTAGCTTAACGAGCTCGTTAAGGGTCATTTCGTTAACTGTTCTAGCGTATTCAATACACAATATTCTGATATTTTTTGCTGAACAAAATGTGAGTAGCTTTTGCATTGCAAAAGCTACTCACATTTTTCAGCAAAGAATTTCAGCATATTTGTGTATCACTCGATTAAAATTTTAACGAATCGTTAACTAACGACATCGTTAGTTTTGAACAACTGGGCCCAGGTTGCTCCATTACACTATGTAGAACTGGTTTCATATGTCTGATCGGGAAAAGCTTCCTTACGTATTCACATCATAATGATAATAGATTATTACACTACTCTAATTCAGCGTTATCCCTTTGCACGATTATTCAATGCTCATCTTCCATCGTAGAAAAACTGCCAAAATTGGTTAGATGTGAACAACCAAACATAATCTTTTGGCGATTTAAAATGGATGAATTAGAAGATCTCCACATGGACCGAACAAATATTATATTTGCACCACTATGGAGGCTGAGGTCGAGGGTTGGAATCCCGTAAAACTAGCTTAAGCCCACCAGTAATTCATTACTGACCGTTCCAAGGCGGCACTTTCGTTGTGGTACTTTTTGTTAATCGTTATACATTGTGTTTCACTTTCTAATGCTTTTCTTTTAACCATTATGTAAGTTTAAGATATATTCCGTTAAGTTTGGGTAACATAGTTGCCACCTTTCTTGGAAAGAGTTGCCAACTCTGCCTGCCATCTGTTCATTTTGTGGTTGCTTAATTGTATTTGTCTATCTTTCCCGTTGGCATTGGGGGCTTGATGTGGATCTGATTGTACCAGTTTTGAGTTCACGTATTTACTTTTCAGTTCACATTCGTGGTTCGAGACTACCAATGTTGGGTTTTGCTGAAGTCACTGTGTAAATTTTTAATATCGCTTTCAGATATTTAAGGTTCATATTTTCGATGTGTTGATTACCAGTTTTCCTATATCTAATGGATACTGTGAGAATTTGTTTATAGTCATCAAGGGCTTCGCTCAGTTAACCAAAACGTTCGCAGTTACTCGCACACTATAGCGAACTTTTCGTTCAGTTGTGACAAGTTTCGGCGGACGGTAGCCAATATCTGCAAACTATTCTCAAAGTGTCTTTTGGCACAACCAAGATGGCGGCCTATGCGAATAAAATTTTGTTCATAACAAAAAATATAGAAATGTTTACTTGGTTGATATTATACATTTGATGCCTTATAAAATTGATAATTATTGAAAAGTTTATTCGATCTAACATTATTGCATAAAAAGCAGTGCCGCACGTTATTAACAGCCGTGCATTAACCGGCGAAAAGCCGTGTATTAAGAAGGCAATTCACGCGCTGTTAATGCACGGCTACGCAACTTTCAATATGATCGTACCGGGGCCACAGATTTGCTGCCGTTATGAGATGTGTACTGCCCGGCCCTAGAACGAGCATAGTCCGTGGAAATTACGTTCGCGAGACATCGGTGAAAAGGCGAAACAAAATAGTGCAAGAAATAACGCGAAATGTAGCAAATATTTTCAGTTTTTATGCCAAAATAGCGATCAAACATGGTTTTTCAATGCATTAACATTCGCCAGGTCCCTTGGGAGGTGTTGAAAACCGCAGCCTTCGGCCTCGGTTTTCAACACCTCCCACGGGACCTGGCGAATGTTAATGCATAAAAAAACATGTTTGATCCCTATATTGAAAAAAGTTTATTCGATCTAACATTATACATCATAACCGGGAATAATGGCTACTCTCTAATTTGAGGTGACAGAAGATGGGTTTACAATAACCGTTCAGAAGATGTAAAATAGTTTAGGAAAACTTCTCGCGAGTGTTTCACTTTATTGACTGCAGCCTTGGCCACCCCGCTAACCGGAAGTAAACTAGTTTTTATATTTGTTTTGTTCATACGCCTTCTTTTTAAATTCGTTGGGTAACTAGTCTTCGTTTATGGTAGATATTAAAGAAAGCAGTTCTCCTAACTTTGGAGCTCTTGTTGTCTCGGTACCGATCTTTTTTCCTTTTCTCCTTCTTCTTTTTTCCATTCTTCTACTTTATTTCTATTTTTTTGTGTTGTCGGTATTCTTCTGATGCTAATTCGTATTTTAGTGAGTGAGCATTATATCAACAGTATGTCTCTGTACACTTTTTATGTCAGTTTAAACATGATATATACATGAGTTTGTAGTCATGTTCAATTACGAAAATCTCTAATAACTCTATGTAGAATGGCTGTTAGAGAAGTTGTTCAGGAGGATATCTAAGATATTTTTCTTATTTCGCCACAAAAAGCATATGTTGTGGATACTCATCGCTTCGGCGAAGCGCTTCTAATGAGTACCCAAAACAAAATTTTAATAGAGAACTGGGGATAATTATCTCAGAAATATCGCTAATACCCCTCCTTAACAGCTCCCGTGACTACCATGTCAAAAGAAAACCATTAGAAAGTGAAACATTACATAGCAATTAACAAAAAGTACCACAATGAAAGTACCGCCTTGGAACGGTCAGTAAAAATTACTTGGGGGTGGTTGGATGGTGGAGATGGGGTGGGTGGGCTTGTGCTAGCAGGTCTTCTAATTTATCCAAGTCTATCGTAACTTGATTTAAACAATATTTTATTCTTTCACTTACATGGATATGAGTTTCACAACATATAGTGTGTCAGGACCAGACGGTAAGCTCAAAGATTATACATGTCATTTTCTGAATTATACAGCAATGAACAATACGTATGTTTATGGTAGATATTGTTATATATAATGAGAGAGAGAGAGAGAGAGAGAGAGAGAGAGAGAGAGAGAGAGAGAGCAGGCACATTTTGCAATCTCACCAATACTGTCGTAACGTGTGCTTTATTTCTAATTCTGCATTTCAGTATAATGAAAATCTGTTAATGGTGGCAATAAGAGCGGGGCAAGAGATAATGGCAGAGTTTCTCGTCGATAATGGTATTGATGTTAATCACACATCTGCATTAATTGTAAGTATGAATTAAGTATATAGTATGAGGTTTCTGGTTCCATTTGTGGATAAATATCTCAGTTAAAAGAAAATAGAAACATTTTTAAATAAAAAGTAGTTAAATCATCTATAATAATAATAATAATAATGACTATATAAAAATAAAAAGAAAAATACAGATAATGTTATGAATGTTATTTTCTACCATCCTGGGCCCAGTTGTTCAAAGCTAACGATGTCGCTAGTTAACGATTCGTTAAAATTTACAGCGTCTAATCAGTACCTACTTTGTTTCTCATTCACTAGTTTTAGAAACATCAGTTGGTAGTAAGAACAAGTATGGAAAGGAGATAAGGTGTCCAAATACGTAGAGTAACTGCGGTAGTTGTTTTTGCCGGCAGTTTCTATCTTATTCAGTGTTAAAGTGGGCAAACAGCGAAGTTGCTGGTCAGACTGTGCGGATGCACTGGCTGCTCTTGAGCTTCACTGTACGTACACACTTTATACAGTCAAACATGTATTAAGCAAGCACCCATACAAGTGTTTGCTTAATAAAGGTCAATTTCCACTTCTCTACCTCATACATGCCATACCTCACACTGTGAGATAAAATCTCACAGAATTTGGCCCATCTGGAGGCAAATTCCCATAAAAAATTCAAATCTCACAAAATTTTCATACCATTTTACAACAGATTTTATAAAGAAATAAACATAAATCAAACAGTGCTGTGGTTTTCACAAGCTTCTTACATGAAAAAAAAAAGACTTCAGACTATACTGGGGGAGCTCCAAAGTGATGTTTAAGAAAATCTCACAGAATTTTGTCAAATTTCCCTTAAAATTTTGTCTTATCTCACAGATTTTAGTCCACAGCTTATGGCATGTATGCTACCTTAAATGGGATCTGAAATAAATGGCATTTTAGGACTGGCGATTGCTTATTATAAGTGATTTTAAGACAGGTGTGACTGTACACAGAAAGCAATAATTTTTCAAGGAGTTGCTAAATGAACTTGGACTTTCAACTTTTCACTTAAAATTTTGAATCAAACGTACGTAATTTTAGCAGTACATTGTACTTTGTGTGCGTTATTATCACGACTGGTAATGCTTAATATGCTTTTATACACTTGTGCTACTGATAAATATGCTACAGTCGACTCTCGTTATCTCGAACTCCAAGGGACTCTCTGAAATACTTCGAGATATCCGTAGTTCGACATATCAGGTTTGCAGAATTGAGGAAAAAATAATTTGATTAACCACATTTAACAAACTCATAGGTAATTGGACTTTTGAAGTTAGAGATATATTGAAAATATTCTGGAAAAGAGGAGAAATTGCTCCTTAGGAGCAATTTCTCCTCTTTTCTACAATATTTTCCATCTGTTGTTAGGTTTTCATGTATAGGCAGGGACCAGATTTTCGCTTCGAGATAAGCGGTTATTCGAGATAAGCGAGGTCGAGATAACGAGAGTCAACTGTATTTTGCACGTCTACATGTACTACTGCTAAAATAAAGTACATGTGTTTTAACTTTAAAATGAAAGTCAAACTTCATTCAGCTTCTCCTTGAAATTTCATTTCATTGAAGTAAGCCCAGTATTCATTAACACATGTGCATATATCTTCAGGAGAGGACGGACAAAGGGGAGATAACTGTTTATCCACAAACTTGCCGAGAGATGGCGTTTGACAGGAACATGGCAGACTTAGTTGAGCTTATTGATTTCAAAACCAACAATTTGTTCAGTTTCGTTCATCCAAAAGAGAGGAACATTCGAATTCGTCGACCTAGGCCACCGACGCCGCCTACACCTGAAGAAGAGAGCGAAGACGATTTCACAGATGAGGACGGAAGTCAGAAACAGGATCTTTCAGGGGCGACGGAAGACCATGTTTTAACTGAAGCTAAATTGAGGAAATTCGAAAGAGATATTGACTCTGGTTTAAACAGTAGCAATAATGCAGAAAATGAACGTAAACCTAGTATTATTAAAAATGATGGTGGTCTTACGGAGACGAATAGTCAATCCGGAAATAATACACACAGAGAGTCAGTCGCGGATAGCAGCCATGTTAGCCACGTGTTCGGTAAGGACGAAGGATATGAAACCATGTCTCCTGTGTCACCCGTGTATGCACCGCCTCCGCCAAGATTAGAACACAACATCGTTGGTACTAAAGAACATGTCAGTATTCGTGGAACAAGAGCCTCACATTCAGCTAAAATGCATAACTTTAAAACTATTACTAACATGTTACATGGTCAAAGTGATAACACATCCATGCATAGACTTAGTACACCAGGCAGTTATAGCAGAGAAAGTAGGCGCTGGCATCAAACAAAATCAGCACCTGCCATGCGCTCAAGGCAGTCATTTGAAAGTATTCCAGAACTTGTTCGTACTGGTGTTCCATTCGTGCATGGAGATAAAAGACATACACAAAACAATTCAAATGTTAAAAACTGTAGTACTGTGATATCTCCATATTCTCAAGTTGCTAAGTTGTTAGCTGGATCTAGACTTTTAAAACCACATTCTGCATCGTCACTTCCATCAATAAGTCATGATCGAACGAAAAGATCCGACAGTCTTCCAATTAGGACCGAAACACAATACATCTACGCCGAGAGAAACAGTTCAAACTTGCATGAAAGGATTTCATTTCTTCATCAACCACGCGTTTCTACTGCGGGGTCAGGGATGAATAGGCCAAGACAAGTACGGTAGTGAAAACATTCAAAATAATCAGTACAATCTCATTCTAAATTTGTTACACTCCAGTGTCTAATCGGCAACCAATGAACGTGGCCCGGCTCCAGGATACCGGCCGATGGTTTAAGCCGGTCAGTGGTATTGGATCATGAGAGATGTGGAGTTCGAACTGCATTCCCGTGTGTTACCTAGTATGTTTATCATCAATGTTGGCTGGAAGAGAATTTTTCTAGAGCTGTCAAAACAGTCTCTTCCTCTGCAGATTCAAGATCGCCAGGTGACTAATAAATGACATTTCCACAGAAAAAAAAAACAATGTTGAGGCGACTGAATGAAATGTAATAGCTTTTACAAAAATGTAATGCTTTAACTGCTTTCTGCTAGCATTTAAGTTTAACATCCTCGTTATTAACGGGGATGGATATCCCCACAGGGAAACTACCTCTAACACTACAGATGCAACTTTATGTCTTTGCAAACTGACGGCAAACTTCCGGCATATCCATCCGGCTTTAACGGGATGTGCCGTGCGAAAACATGTCTTTAGAAACATAATACATGCATAATGTAAACTGTATCGACGCTTTCTAAAGACTCTTAACCCATTTTATTCTGGAGGCCCCCAAAAGGGTAACTGGCAAAAAATGCTGACCCAAATCAGATGATTCTGATCAGGGTCTACACATTTTGCATTAACTACAGGAATTTCTATAAACTAAGCCATAATAAAAACTGACCACACACCCTGCTATTGGTTATAGACCAGTCCAAGAGTTGTGATAGAAGAGTCCACTCGACCTAAATGGATTAACATACTGTACAAAATCTGAAAATCTGCAACAAATAATAAATCATCAGGCACCATTCTAGTACACTGAAGTGATGCAGTTGGAGGAATTGGAATTACATCTGTATAAACAATTCCAAATCAAAGTTCAGAGCAAAAATTCGTCGGATCTATTTTCCTTCCGCCGTCTCCAAAGATTGACATTTTTGCAACATTTGTAATATTTTCATGACAAAGTTGGAATGTTAAGGAATGATTTTTTTTATTTTTGTGGATTTTATCGATGTGTAAACTCCGACGAATCACTCACAAACCTAACATTCAGGGCTCAGTTGTTCAAAGCATCGTTAGCTTAACGAGCTCGTTAGTAGTCAAAATGTTAACTGTTCTAGTAAGTACAATATCCAGTTCACAAATATTTTGCTGAAAAAATGTGAGTAGCTTTTGCAAATTTGCTCACATTTTTCAGCAAAAATATTAGCGTATATGCCATATTTAATGATCAAAAAGTTTTAACGATATGTTAACTAACGATATCGTTAGTTTTGAACAACTTGGCCCAGTTTGTGAGTGATTCGCTGGAGTGTACACATCGATAAAATCCACAAAAATAAAATACAAAGTACATTCCTATGAACCTACATTTCATAAAGTTTAAAACTGCAGATAAAGTTTAAACTCATCTGAGCAGAAAGTGAGAATAAAGCTTTCTGTTTCAGTTTTCCATCCCTATTAGAGCCATAGCGAAAGGAGCACAAAAACAGAAGTTACACTGCAAACTAGTACTTGCCTGCCTCTTTGTCGCTGCGGGAAGGCAAAAAAAAAAAAAAAAATCGCCATAAAACACTTTCGACAGTTGAAGAATGAAGTTTATAGAACTTGTGTTAGGGAATCCCCTACGCGGACGGAATACTAATGTATGGCTCGAACTGTATCAAGACTAAGAGCGAAGGTTGCGGACTTACATAGCAGGTTTAAAAATATAAGTGAAGGTACCCCGGAAATGCCATAATCATGAAGCACATTCTTCCCGAGGCACCAAAATAAGGAAGGATGAGGAACAAATAATGACAAAACAAACCGCCACATAGGACAAAAAAACTGCATCAGAGGAACCGACTTGGAACGGTCATAACCATTTCATCCCTACAGACCAACACAGATACTTTTGCAAACATTGCAGATGCAGCTGAGACGTCTCATCAGGATCAACCCAGTAAGCATTCTTTATAAATCTACAGCGAGCCGTTGTCGGCCCGTCAGGGTAGCTATTCTTTATAAATCTACAGCGAACCGTTATCGGCCCGTCAGGGTAGCTGACGGGCCGATAACGGCCCTCTGTAGATTTATAAAGAATGCTTGCTGGGAACACAGTTATCATTCTGTTGTTGATTTTTACTCAAGTCCCTATTTCCAACAATAGATGTGTCCAAATTCAGAGATGGAAGATTCAATTTCAGAAACTCAGGGATGAAAGGGTCAAGTCTCATACCAGTTTTGCTGTTGACTGTTCCAAGGTGATATTTCTGTTGCAGTAGGAAGTGTTATCTTGTGTTGTCATTGCATGCTACAAAACCGTTATCCGATACCTTTGGACGGCCGTATTCCAATGCTGTGGCATTTCGTGTATACCTCCATACAATTTCGTTAAACACAAGAAAGCGACCAAGCATCTACGTTATACTGGAGATTTTCTTATTTCTCTATGACATTTCATTTGCTGACAGTTCAAATTGCACACGGCGAAAAGTGTTATTTTCTATCCAAATAACTTCTTTATCACATTCCTAAACATTTACGTATTCATACACGCACCATCATGTGATAGCAGATTTATTTATGTATATGTCAGTTTTACTCGTATACACTGTTGGCATTTCTGATCTACATGCATCTGTATGCTGCCGTCGTTATCCTAAGAATTCAGACATGTAGGCCTGAGCAAACAGTTTAGACCCAGATCGGGCGCCGCGGTGCAGTCTGATCAGGGTATACACTGTTTGTCATTAATTAGGCAGTTTTTGTCTGTCGTAGTTTGTTTGCACTTCCTCTCAGTCTCATTGGTAGGCTGTGTTCTGTGACTGTGGTTCTTTCTGGACATCTGGGCCCAGTTGTTCAAAACTAACGATGTCGTTAGTTAACGTATCATTAAACTTTCATCATTGAATATGGCATATACGCTAATTTTTTGCTGAAAAATGTGTGTAGCTTTTGCATTTGCATTTGCTATTGCACTTACTAGAACAGTTAACATTTTGACCACTAACGAGCTCGTTAAGCTAACGACGCTTTGAACAACTGGGCCCAGTACTATTTTTAGACAAATCAACAGGTAGTATAATTGACTTGATGATGTTTACAGACAAGTATTGTAAGGTGTTAATTTGTCCTAATATTTAGGTAAAAACGGTATATTACTAGTGGTACTAAGGTCCTCAGTCTGAACTAATTTAGGGCTTATTTAGCGTTCAATGGATGTGTTCATCTAGTAGAAAATTCCATGTATTATCAAATAAGTGCTTACATATACCTGTTGACAGTTTCATTGTGATATTTCTGTTCTACGAAGAAGAAAAGAAAGCCCACACGTGTCATTAATTATATTCGTTGAATATTTTACAATTCTATGTGGAAAATCGGTTGTTTTTGCTTATTACTTATATGATAAGAAAAATGGTCAATAAAGTTGACAAATCGTTAGAGCGTTGCAGTTCAATTGGTTTCGTCAACATGATATACATAATACATAAGATGCATGGTTAATCTTGAATGGGACTTGACACGCAGTGGGTATACAATACATAGCTATATACCCTGTAAGCACTCTACATAAATCTATAGCGTTATCGGCCCGTCAGGGTAGCTGACGGGCCGATAACGACCCGCTGTAGATTTATAAAGAATGCTAGCTGAGTAAGTGGCTAGTTCGGCGAGTTTATGTAGCCAATAAAATGCACAAATCTATTGGAACACAATTCGGTACAATTAACGTCAACTCTTCAGTCCGATTAATTTAATGTTTCTAAAGTATCACGTATTTTGGATAATGAAATTGAAACGATAATCGTTGTCTGATTTGCTCAAAATACATTCTGAGTTATTCTATCAGGTTTACTATAGAACTCCAATTAAATAGAGCCAATTCTTCCGATACTGCGGCACCTTTTTTGGATTTGAATCTATGTATATCTAATGATATAGTTTCCACCAAAATTTATGACAAACGGGACGATTTTGATTTTGATACAGTCAATTTCCCTTTTCTGGATGGCGATGTCCCCCAGCGTACCTCATATGCGGTATACTTATCTCAACTTATTAGATTCGCCGGAGCTTCTTCAAATCTTAGTGACTTTAACTGTCGTAATACAGCTCTTACTGTCAAACTTCTTAGGCAGGGCTATCGTTATTTTAAACTTCGCAAGGCGTTTTCGAAATTTTATCGCAGACATAGTGCCTTGGTAGAAAAATATAGCGTCAGTCTGAAAACACTTCTGCAACAAAGTATATCGGAATCAGAATTTTACGGTGATTTAGTGTACATATTTAGAAAAACTGTGGGAAAATATAATTTTTCGGAGCAATTCAGAAAACTAATTAACCGTTATAAAAGAATTGGCTGTAGCCTGGATATTATGCGGCAGACTGCAGGCCTAGTTGTCAACCCAATCATTATTGATGGCTATGCTTCACTCTTTAATTGCACGACCGCGGCTCGGGCCTCAGACTCAATAACGGCCTCTTCGTAAAACTTTAACCAGTGGGTTGGGGTTTGACGGTATGTCTTTGGCTTGGCCCGCCGTGGCTAAACTATTGGTTTAATTTAATTTTTATGTGTTCGCTTTGATGCATTGAATGAGTTGGGAGCCTTTATGCGAACCAATTTATTTTATGTATTTCGGTATTAAGAGTAGCATCGGGACCCATGGTGAAGTTGGCTAGCTCCAAAAGTGCTTTAAATCCCACGGTAGTTTATTCTACTGACCGTTCTAAGGCGGTGGTCCCGGTGTTAGTCTTACTCTTTGTTGCTTTGTGGTTTATTCTACGAGGCGATTTGTTTTATGTCTTACCTTGTGTTATTTTGTTCTTGTGTTTTTCAGTCCTTTTAGCATTGCGATTACCTTGCTTGGGGAAGAGAGAGCTAATCTTAGTGCTTTTTGTACGTTTGTTCGATTTGCGCTTGTTTTTTTTTTTTTTTTTTTTTTGTTTTGTTTTTTTCTGTTTCCTCTCTAGGTGTTTGGAAAGGGCTGTGGTTTGTGATTGTGGCATTCCCTGGACTTTTCTCTTACATTTTTTGTTTTACTATTATACGCTGATAGCTATAAATAAAAATGGGTTCAAATTAACACACCAATAGCCACTCTGGTCATCCCCATGGTACTTTTGCATATTTTCTGGATATAATGTACGCACCATATTTACCCTTAATATTGAGGCACTTTAACTCCTTACCGTGCTTGTCCAAAAACAGAACGTCCTTTTACTACCTGTTGTGTCTAAAATCTCCTGGATGAATGGCAAACAGTGTAGACCCTGATCAGTCTTCTGCGGCACTGATCTGATTCTACAATGCTTACGCATGCCTTTCTGTCCCAATACTATGGGTTTCATTGTGAAGGTCCACAGATGAGGTAGGGGACCTTTATGCGGAACGAACATATATTTGTTTGTAATTTTGAACTGACCATCACGAAAACATACCTTAAAAGTTTATAATTTTGACCCCCTTAAACCCCATTTTTATATAGTAAAACTGGGGTTTACCAGGGTATACATTATTTTTTTCTTATTTCTGCTCAAAAACATAGATTGTGGATACTCGTTAGAACTGCCTCCCAATCTATGTTGTGAGCAGAAATATGAAAAAATATCAGAATTTTTATCTGAAATTTTTTTTTTTTTTTTTGGTGGGGAAATTTTCAATATATTCAAATAGGCATGTTTTCGTAATGCACTTGGAAGTAAATCTTGTTTAAGCTCCCCCATCCCCCCCCCCCACTCCCCCCCACCCCCTAGTAGTTTTACTACTGACCGTTCCAAGGCGTTTCCTCTGTTGCAGTTCTTCTTTTTTTGTGCGTCTGTGGTTTCATACGTGGCGATTGTCTTTTCCTTATTTGTTCCCCATCTTTCCTTCTTTTGGTGCCTCGGGAGGGCTGTGCTTCGTGACTGCGGCAATTCCAGCGTACCTTGACTTATATTTTTGTTACGGAAGATGAGGTTATTAGTGGTTGCATCAGGGCCACATGGCATTGCAGCTTATGGTATGATGGTGCATTTCCTTATTTTGGACCTTTTGCATTTACGGCGCATTTCTGCATTTCTTCCATTCTATCATTTGCTTTTGGTAAAAGGCTCCCTATAGTCCGATTCCCGGGCCGTTAAACCAGTTAAATCCATTCATACTGAATGGACTCTTCTACCTCAACTATTTGGACAGGTGCATTTCTTATAGAAGGAATGTCTTTTTTGTTGTAGAAGTCCGTGTATTTAATGCAAACAGTGTAGATCCTGATCAGACGCCGCATGATCTAGGTCTACACTGTTTGCCAGTGTCCCTTTTATGGGACACTAGGCATAAATGGATGAAGCGCTCACGAACAGTATGCATGTAATGACTGATAAATAAATTGACGTGATAAACACATCTTATTTGCCAGTTATAAAATGTTACCAAAATCGGATAAAAGTCAGGGAAGGAGTTACCAATAAATTAATGCAATAATATTACAATCATTTTCAGAGATGAAAAGAAGTGCTCCAATTATGAGAAGCCAGCTAAACAATAAAAAATCTTTATTTTTAGACACCACCATTCTTTGTGCAGTTAGAACCGTTTCCGATGAGATCACTTTAGTGTAACTTTCCTGGCAGAAAACCAAGCACCAGGAGAAAACATCAGTAATCATGGTCGAAAATAAGTTTCTGATAATTCTCAAATCAAGTATTCGGTGATGTTATTGGAGGTTTTAAACAGAAGTTAATTTTACGAGGGCTTATCATTTGATAATGAAAACATATCCGTGACGCTTTTAATGCAAGTTGCGTTATGAAATATTCTGAATTAGAGATCGTTTGGAAATACAGAGCGAATCGAAAACAGAAAAATAGGAGACTCGGTTTGAATGAGTTTGCTCGTGTGGTATGATTAAATATGAAACAAGTTTTAACGATTCGTTAACTAACGACATCTTTAGTTTTGAACAACTGGGCCCAGTTAATTAAATAATATCAGCACTAAATGTACATATCGATGTACGGGCGACATTACACGGCCTCCAAACAAGCACTTAGCCACAGCTGATATGGACATACAGTATTGTGAAGCAGGAATTCTTTGTATAGAACGAATCAAAACAGAAAAAAAAATTGAATGAGTCTGTTAATGAGAAAAATGAAAACCTGTAACATCCTTTATGCCTGCTAACAGCTTTGTGTTGAACTATTTTCAAACATAATGTATGAGGCCATTAGTCCGAAAGGACCAGAAGATTAAATAATAGCAGCACTATAGGTATTGGCTGACGTTTTAAGGCCTCCACACAAGCACTTAAAACAGCTGCAGTGATCATAAATAAAGACCAAATTAACAAAAGACTAGGTTAGATTGAGTCTTTTCATGAGGAAAAAACGAAAAGATGTAATACGCTTCACGCACCTTAACAGCTTTGAACGGATCCTGCATAGTACAAGCATTAGTTTTCATAAGAAGCTTGGGCTACACAATGTGTGCAAAGCATGGATCAAGTTTTTCTTGTGAAAGCTAATACTTGGTTATAAAATGATCAGTCCATGACTTTTTATAAAACTGCTTCCGGAGCCGCGGCAAAGTCTAAGATGGTCTACGTCCGGAGGCATAGACAATTAAATTATAAGCATCAGAGATACTATAACAACGCAAAGTTGATTAAAGTATGAGTTAATTATTTCCATGGTTACAGCAAATCAAATTCAAAAGGTTTAGCCTCTGAATTTTGAACTAGAAATGTGTTTGTAAAACACTATGCCCCCAACTATATGCTTGTCAATACAAAATGCCAAAGTTGAAAAGGAACAGAACTGCAACCAAAATTTGATCAGGTCATCTGCGCTTTAGTTCCAAACTGCTTGCAAAATTTCATGAGCCTAACTCAAGTGGGTCCTTAGATATTTTGCTTACAAGATTTTCATTGGCCTAAGTTTGAAAAGGGACATTACTCCACCATGAAGACTCCGGCAGAAAAGAAAAAAAAAATCAAATTGACAATGGGCCATAGCTCAAGCAGTATCTGGCAGTATGTATTCAAGTGTTAATCAGGTCATCTACTTCTCACTAACAATCTATTCATTAGATTTCAAGGCTCTAGCTTCAATTGTTTTTGAGATATTATGCTGACAAGATTTCATCCATAAATTTTTTAAGGCCCATAACTCAGGAAAGGCACATAACCTTGACAAGAAAAAAAAAGCACGTCAGCTATTTTTTCATGAGGAATCCATATATGAAATTTCAAAACCCTAGCATGCACAGGCTATGCATCAAAGTGTGCAATCACGTGATATAAGTGAAACTGACTGGAACTCTTTTAAGGATAATAATGTAGATATATATGCAGCTAAAGTAACCGAAAGAATAATGACCCTTGCAAGTAAACATATACCTAATAAAACAATACGTGTACGAAATTCGGACCCTTCTTGGCTGTCTAACAGTATAAAAAGATTAATGAGAAAAAGAAAACGACTTTTCGATAAATATAAGAAATCCAAATCATTATTAGATTTTGAAAACTACAAACATGTCCGAAATAAAATTACAAATGAAATACGGAAGTCCAAAAAAACTGAAGTCGATAACTTAGCAAAAAAACTTGAAGATAACAACATAAGTCCAAAAGACTGGTGGAAGACGTTAAAGTATGATATAAAGCCAGATAAACCATCATCTATTCCCCCACTTAATAAAGATGGAACAATTTACTTATCCGCAGAGGAAAAAGCAAACGTCCTAAATAATTTTTTCACTGAACAAACACACTTAGACGAAACTAACGCTTCTCTGCCCACAGCTACAGTCACTCCACTAGATACAATCAACACTATTATTACTACACCACAGGAAGTGGAATCAGTTCTAAAGTCGTTACCTATAGGTAAAGCCACAGGACCCGATTTAATCAATAACAGATTATTAAAAGAGCTCGCTGAATCATTATCTCTCCCTCTGTGTGAACTTTTTAACTTCTCTCTTGCAAAAGGTAAATTCCCAAGTATATGGAAGCAGGCCAATGTTACACCAGTCTTCAAAAAGAATGATCCTTCGTGTCCATCCAATTATAGACCAATATCACTACTAAGTGCTGCCGGCAAAGTTCTTGAGAAAATTGTGTTTAAATATTTGCTTAATTTCTTTCGTGATCATCAAGTCATAACCACCTTGCAATCTGGCTTCATCCCAGGTGACTCAACCGTAAATCAGCTTGTTGATATTTATAACACTTTCTGTAAAGCTCTCGACGAAGGTAAAGAAGTCCGAGCAGTCTTTTGTGACATAAGCAAAGCCTTTGATAGAGTATGGCACAAAGGACTTCTGTACAAACTCAAATATGTAGGTGTTACTGATTCTCTTCTTCATTGGTGCTCAGATTATTTAGCCAATAGAAAACAAAGAGTAGTTATACCTGGTGCTTGTTCTGACTGGTTACCAGTTACGGCTGGTGTCCCTCAAGGTTCTATTCTAGGCCCTCTTTTATTCCTTCTATATATTAATGATATAGTAGATAACATCAAAGCAACTATTAGACTGTTTGCAGACGACACAAGCCTTTACATTATAGTAGACAATCCGCACAATACCGCTGGGCAACTAAATACCGATTTGCAAATGATTCATCAGTGGGCTACCCAGTGGCTCGTTACATTCAACCCTACAAAGTCTGAGTCTATTATTTTTTCAAGAAAACTTAATAAACCCAATCATCCTCCCATTTTTATGAATAATCAACCTATCAATGAAGTTCACACACACAAGCACTTGGGCGTGTTTCTTTCAAGTGACTGCCAATGGCATGATCATTTAGCTTACATTAAATCAAAAGCATGGAGCCGCATTAATGTCATGCGTAAATTTAAATTTAAACTTGACAGAAAATCACTCCAAACTATGTACTTCTCTTTTATTCGCCCACTTCTTGAGTATGCCGATGTTGTATGGGATAATTGCACCCAGTACGAGGTAAACGAACTTGAAAAAATACAAAATGAAGCAGCTCGAGTCGTAACAGGAGCCACTAAACTCGTATCTATCAATTCTCTTTATTTAGAAACAGGATGGGAACCCTTGGCATCTAGACGGAAAAAACATAAGCTATTGGTATTCTATAACATGGTAAATAATCTTTCACCTAACTACTTATCTTCTCTCGTACCATCTACTGTTGGAAATACCACAACTTACCAGTTACGTAATGCAGCCACTTCATACTATCCGTGCTAATTCACAACTTTACTATAATTCCTTTCTACCCTCTGTTATCAGAGATTGGAATGAGTTGCCAGATAATGTGCGCAACTCACCTAGCAAAATGGTATTTAAACGTCATCTTAACAGTAACATTACTAACCCACCCAATTTTTTCTTTGCTGGTAAACGCCTGGGACAGATTCACCACGCACGATTGAGAACAAAATGAGTTCTCTATGTGAACATCTATATTCTAAAAATATTTTAGACAACCCATTGTGTGTCTGTGGAGCCATTGAAGACACAACTCATTTCCTTTTGAAATGTAATCGTTTTAGCAATCAAAGACAAGAAATGTTGGACACAGTGACTCATATTCATACACCGACCCTTAATGTTCTCCTTTATGGAAGCCAAGAATTGAATGAAATGCAGAATCAACAAATATTTACAGCAGTACAGAATTTTATCTTAAAATCTAAACGTTTTGAAATTAGATAAGCAATTAAAATAAACTAAAATAATTCTGTAATTATATAAAACAGCCCATGCTTTAACATAGCAAAATAAGAATTTTCAAGTTAGTCGACCGAAGGTCCGTTATATACTTATCCTGACGGCTAAATTTTGTTTTTGTCTTAGAGTTATTACGGTTGTTGTGTTATAGTGTTTTTTTATGAAAATATATCAAGACTCCATTCCCCGTGGAGCTGCAGCATCTCATTTAATCACGAACATGCATATATTTTAGATAGTAGATTATCAGGTTATCAATGGTAAATAAAATACCTAGTTATGCAGAAATAAAGGGAATACAAATGTCCCAAGTATTCTCGTTTCTTCTGCTTATTCTGATGCATGGTTTAACATGTAAAATAGTACAATTAATTAAGCTGTAAGTTGTTCAAATCACGTATTGCTATTGTTATTGTAAGCTTTGATGATTACACATCGGGATACAGATTAATACAAGTCTTTTGACTTTCTTCTGAATCCCATTTGTATAAATTATCAATGTTTGTACTAGTTTAGATTATTATATTGAAATTATACAAATAAAATATGTTTAAACCAAAGTGTGCAATGTAAAAATGCCCAAATGACAAAGGGCCATAACTCAAGAAGTACTTTTCAGAATTTATTCAAAAGTTAATCAGGTCCTCTACTCATCGCTACCATTATACTCCTAAAATATCATGGCTCTAGCTTTAAAAGTTTTTTTTGAGATATTTTGCTAACACTATTTCATCCATATTTTTCAAAGGGCCATAACTCAGGAAAGGGACATAATCCTGATAAGAAAAAAAATATGTCAGCTATTTTTTCATGAGGAATCCAAATATGAAATTTCAAAATCTTAGCATGCACATTTCAAAGTTTATGCTATGCATAAAAAAGTGTGCAATGTTAAAATGCCCAAAATGACAAAGGGCCATAACTCGAGAAGTACTTTTTAGAATTTATTCAAAAGTTCACCAGATCATCTACTGATCGCTACCAATCTATTCCTAAAATTTCAAGGCTCTAGCTTTATTAGATATTTTGCTGACAAGATTCCATCCATATTTTTCAAAGGGCCATAACTCAGGAAAGGGGCGTAATCCTGATTAGAAAAAAAAAAAAAATACTTGTCAGCTATTTTTTCATGAGGAATCCATATATGAAATTTCAAAACCCTAGCATGCACAGTTCAAAACTTATGCCATGCATCATAAAGTTTGCAGTGTAAAAATGCCCAAAATGACAAAGGAACATAACTTGAGAAGTATTTTCAGAGTTTTCTTTTTCTTTTTTTTTTTTTTTTTTTTTAATTTATTGAATAATTAAACGATTCGACTGCCTTCTACTGATAGCTTGGATTATAATTTAAAATATTTAATGATTTTGAAAGAGGGTATCGCACGCCCTAATAAGGTTGTGCGGAAACGTTGGATGATCTAGGTCTTTGCTGTCTGCCCATTCCTCGAACATTCACTCACTCAAAACAAACACGCATGCACGCATACAAACACAGAAGCACAGAAGTTATAATATTAATAGACAGAGGACATACGGTTCACTATAAATCAACACCTGTGAAAAGAAGCCATGCCTTACGCCATATGCGACACGTCAAGCTAAATTGTCTTCGAATGCGCATGATGATCTGGGCCTTCGCTGTCCTTTCATTCCTCGAACACACACACACACACACACACACACACACACACACACACACACACACACACACACACAGAGCTTATAAAGCTATTAGAGGACACGCGGTTCATAAAAGTCTTCGAATGCGCATGCTGATCTGGGCCTTTAGTCCCTACGAAATTCTTCCGATGGATCAAGAAAACAAATATTTAAGGAAGCGTTCGTATTTCATTATAAAATTGTATGTTGTGTGTACTCATTAGAATCGCCTCTTCGAGGCGATTCTAATGTGTACACTCAACATACAATTAATGTGCAGAAGATCGATAGATTTCCCAGAATAAGCGGTATTTGCTTCCCGACTTTAATTGCGCCACGATTTACCTCCATTGGCTCGAACTACCCATAGCTCGAACAATTTTCCATGAGTCCCAAAGGTGTTCGAGCCATTGAAGTTCGACTGTATTAGGCAGAGGACACGCGGTTCATAATTTAACGTCGTAATTTAATAATGTGACGAGAACGCATGCCTTACGCCATACGCGCCGATCCATGCGAAAAAGAACTTCGAAAGATATAGCGAAAATGCAGGCTGAGATCATCCTGTGCATCCTCTGTCCGTTGATACATGTTACAATATATACTGCTTTTGAAACAGGACAGTGAAAGCCCTGATCAGAATGTGCGTACAGGGTGAGCTGAACCTTTACTGTCTGCCCATTCCGCGAACAAGCACACACACACAGAGTACAATGTTAATAGGCAGAGGAAACCTGGTGTCCTTTAATTTGACTTTTTTCAGGAGAACCCATGCCTTACGCAGTATGCGCCTTATTAAGTGAAAATGGTCTTCGAAGCATATGGGGAATTCGCAAATTCAGGTCATCCTGAGCATTCGCTATCCGGTGATATGCTACAATATGTAATCTTGTAAAAGGGCAGCGAAGGTCCTGATCTGGTTGCGCGCATGCGCAGGCTCATCTGGGCCTTCATTGTCCGCTCATTCCTTGAACATGGACACACAAACGCGCACTCACACGCACGCATGTACAAAGAGAGAGAGAGAGAGAGAGAGAGAGAGAGAGAGAGAGAGAGAGAGAGAGAGCTTATAACGTTATTAGGCAGAGGAAATACGATTCACTATAATTTGACCATTGTCAACCCATGCGCCTTGCAATGTGAGGATGGTCTTCGAAGCATATTGGGAAAACGGAAAACCAGATCATCCTAAGCAAAAATATAGGCTGATCTGGGCCTTCGCTCTCCGCCCATTCCTTGAAAAGAGTTATATTCCCAGTAAGCATTCTTTTTAAATCTATTGCGGGCCGTTATCGGCCCGTCAGGGTAGCTGACGGGCCGATAACGGCCCGCTGTAGATTTATAAAGAATGCTAGCTGGGTATTAAGCAGAGAACACGGCCATTAAAATGTAGAGCAGCTAGTCTGCTGTAATGAGAGATAGCAACAATATTTCTATTATCTCCCTTGACAGGTAAAGTCCAAGGTAGATCAAATACAAATCAGGTCCTTCTGATTGGAATCCTCTGCTTTTGTCATAGGTCATCAGTGGAATTTAACAAATTCTTAACTTTACATTTCTCCATATCGACATGGAAGATTAATTAATATAATATATTTCATTGCAAAGAAAATGTTTCTTTTAAATATTTTGGAAGCTGTATTGGCATATGATCATGTTAAAATTAGATTTATTAAGAAAAAGGAAGTAATACTTAATGGAAACACTAAAGATAAAAGCAGGGGAATCCAATTAATTGGACCTGGTTATTTATAGAAAGTAATCAAGGAAGTTAACTGATTGCTTTCTCCTATTAGAAGAGAACGACATCAGCCAATTGAACAATAAGTTTACAATCAGCAATACCCATATATGCAGTGCTCATGTTAGCTATGTCGCTGACACTCCCCTCAATATGAACTTCTCCAAAGGCCATAATGCTTAGAGTTAACCGTCATCTATTTTTTTTTTTTTTTTTTTTTTTTTTGTCGCTGAACTATCTTCAAATCCTCCAATTTTGTCGGTGATTTGTCTCGGAACCATCCGTGCTAACTTGCTGACGATTTTTTTTTGGCACCCGCTACCTTAACATTTCCAGTTCTCTGATTCTCCACCTTCACTGGAGCTGTCTTACAAATCGGAAACCAGTACCTCGTAGTCTATCACTGTCACTTCCGGGAATAAGTTTGGGCACGGTATCCAAGTGAAACACTGAAACTTTCCTCTGTTAGTACATTCCAGTTCTACTGGGTAACATAATGATACTCCTTAATTGTCTGTTCATATACTTCAAATTAATTGGCGTCGTGCTTCCAAAGGCAAATGAATTATGGCCACCGTCGTATGACTAATTTGGTCAGGATGAAATATTTTCGGACAACACTAGCCGCAGGAAAGCACAGGAACTTGACATGATGTTTTGTCGAAAGCGTGTGAAATATAGCCATCGATCAAAATTACCTTAAAATCAGCAATTTTAGAAACTTTCCCCATCTTTATGACAAAGAGCTAATCACACACTTTAAACAAATCAAGCTGAAATACCACCTGTGCTAGAAAGGAATACCGGATAACTCGGCCCCTAACAAATTTGGCCCCGATCAGTTGGTCCCTAACCAACTCAGCCCCCACAAACTCGGCCCCTAACCAACTCGGCCTCTTACCAACTCAGCGCTTAATATTAATGATCATTAACAATGTTTTACATGGAGGAGCATGTATAGCCAACTACAGGAGCGCCTTCAGGAACTTTGGGATACTACACCAACTATGACATGTGGATCATAGTTGCTGAAGGAGTGTACTAAGTTCTACGGACTTGCCAATGGTTAAGTGACATTGGGTATACAATGTTAACAAGATGAAAAAACCGTTAAACCTCCTTTATATGTGAAAAACCGTGGAGCTTACAGGATCTTACAGTGGTGTACAAAGTGCAATGTATTTTCCTTTTTTTTTTTTTTTTTTTCGTTCTAAAATGTAGAATTGTGCATACTGGTTAAAACTGCCAACAAACTATGTTTAGAGCATTAACACGAAAAAATGATTACAGTTTATATGATAACAAAGAATGATCACAATTTAAATGATCAAAAAGTCTATTATATGAACACCCCCTGTAAATCCCACTTTATATTGGGAAAAATGAGGTTTACCGGGGATAAGTTTGACTTCTTTATTCTTGCTCTAAATCATATATTGTGGGTACTTGTTAGAACAACCGTCATCAAATTTTATTTGAAAACCACCATTTTTACAGTCACAAAAATAGCATGGCAGTTAAGAGGCGTGTTATCATAATGTACATTAAGCTTTTTTCTTTGCGAATGAAGCATGGCAACAAATATGTTCATTACTGTTATGGTAGTGGGTAAACAAAACCATTAAATTTTCACCAATTACCGCAGATCACTGTATTAAACTTATGCTCAGACCTATCTGTTAGCTAAATGAGCCATCCATTCCAGCTCCACCCACTATAGTCTCAGTCAGTGAATGGATTAGAGGACACTTTCATCTATAGATCAGTTTAAACACTACCTCACACATTCAAATCATTCAAAACCTCTCGGTTTTTAATGGAGGACCTCGTTCTGGTTTAGATGGCAGAATGTTATTTATGTTTATTGGACATTGAAATGGCCAATGTTTTTTCAGAAAAATAAAGCAGCTTTCTTTCATCAAAAATTTATTTTCATAAGAGGTTCTCGTTGACTGATCATTTATATGCCATAAACTCAAATATTAACACATATTTTATCTATCATCTAGCTAAAACTAGGCATTAAAATGGTCACCATAAAGCCAATATTACGGTTGGGAACATGCCTGCTGATACTGGAAAATATCATTGAAACAGTTGTAGTTATTTTAGGAAAAACAGTCAAATTGCTTCTTAAAGCTGTATTTTAAATTACTAGATAAAATTAAATATTGAATATTAACCAACAGGAATTTATTATCCAAGTAAAAGTTGGCTTGAATCAACTGGTATCAATGGAGCCGGAAATGTGTTTGCCATCCACAATTTTTTGTCAAGTGGCATAACATTGTAATCACGTGGTCAGTACCCAGGATGAAAACAATAATTTAAAAAGGTCTGTAGAAATAATAAGCCTGTTATATAGATTGTTGATCTAAAAAATGAAGTGTCCTAATACAATGTATAACTTATTAATTGCAGACATTTAGGACTATGGCTAAGGCATGTTTTGGGGGCAGGGTCCAATGAAAAACAGACAAAACATTTTGTGTTTAAATACAGTGCAACTATCCACCAAAGAAACAATATTTTAAGAGGCTGAATTGGTCGGGCCGAGTTGGTTAGAGGCCGAGTTGGTTGGGGGCAGAGTTTGCTAGGGGCCGAGTTTGTTAGGGGCGGAGATGTCCCCGAATCCTGAAAAGCATAGGTTCATCTTTTCCACCACAGTGCTCCTGACTTGACATGGTCTGGGTCGGAATCCCACTAGAGATGGATTTCAGCTCATGACTTCATGGTAATGTAGTGCACGGAGCCTTTCATTATGCACCATTCATTTTGCAACCACGGCCCCCATGTGGTCGGGATAGCTTGGATATTGACTTTTCACTCTGCAAAGCCCTGGTATATGCCTTACACTGTGGGGACATTTTTTATGTCAAATCCCAGGTAAAGGTCTCAGTCCCTAGATGTTATAGCCAGTCCTATCATATAAAATAAAATCCATTTTCTTACAATATGAACTTATGCAAGAAATGAAGTTTTCAATTACTGCCAGAAGTGTCCAATATTAATCTCCTTAGATGTCTAATCTAGTAGAATAAACAGCCTGCTCAACATGACCTTGTTGCTGACAGGGTCATGACATTCTTTATATATTTTCCTGGCTGTTTTGCTGGGAATCAAAATCATGCTACTTAAGCACCACTTAGGCCCCGCTATCACAGGCTGGCCCCTTAGGGGCTATAGTTGCAAATGACTGGTGCATTACATGTATCAGCCCCTTATCATCTCGAACAACATGTAAAGCCCCAAATCACCTACACTAAAAAAGGGTTGGAAAAAGAGACATTTAGTAAAATATATAGATGATGCAACATGGGATGATCATCACAGAAAAAGCATTGGATTCTTCTGTTATACAAGTCAAAATTATATGTTACTGTCACATTTGCTTAACCCGTGTCATGCTGAATAAATTAAGATTCCACGCCCACTTCCATTTTTCAGCCATTCAGATTGCTTGATCTGAATTGTTGCTATAAATTCATATACTTAATGGCAAACATTGCAGATCTAGACCAGTTGGCTTCTTCAGAAGCCAACTGATCTGGATCTACACTGTTTGCAAAGGCAGGGTATATCGGGGTTCAGCATGACATGGTTTAAAAGTAAGTGGATGCAATATCATGTTTACAAAAATCTATAAACATTTGGAAGGTCATATGTATAACAATTGTGTGTACCGTATTAAAACAGTTTTGAAATCATTTAAAAAACACCAAGACAAGAAGAGTGAACTGGTGTTATTTAATGCTAACAAGGAAAATGATCTTCTGCCATATCATTCAGTAATTTGCATTATGAGAACATTTTGGAGGGGTAACATTAGAACATTACAGCTGTGTAATTGCCAATTACTTTGAAGATGCCACTGTACTGGGTATTGGATTGACCCATTTCTGATTGGAGCAGATATTGAGGGGACATCTCAGAGATGACATTTCATGATTGCCTGACTGGCAGAACTGAAGTGCTGGTAGTTTGATACTCTGAATTCTGCATCTAAACATTTAAATGTGATAGCCCTAAATATACGTGTCCAGTTTTTTGTCCATCAGTCAACATTCTCAAACATTTTCTCCTTGACTTGCGTATTCGAACCCTGACAAGTTTTTTTTACAGAGATTTGATCTTGAAATATTTTCTACTGTCATTCTCTCCCTTCTGCTGATTCAAGAAGGGCAGTTGTCAGTTTCTGGCGAAAGAATGTGCACAATGCTGGTTAACCGCTTAGAGGACTAAGTCTGCCCAGTAAAAGTGTGGTCAGGTTAACTGACCGTGCTCAACATGATGCAATGGGTTGAATGGGCCATAAAACCTCAACACAAAACAAAAAACATGGAATCAAACAATGTGGTATCATTTTACAACCATGACCTATTTTTCATGATTTAACGACTTTACTATTTTTGTAAGTCAGCCGTTGCATTTAGCTCAACTTTTTATTAACTGTAACACTGATCATTTGGCAAGTGTTTTCTTCCTAGTCCCGAGCATGGACTAAAAAAAACTGTAATGTCATTTTGTGATCATGACACTGTTTACTTAATTAACCCTTGTCCTGCTGAACCCGGATATACCCTGGCTGTGCTAACAGTGTAGATCCAGATCAGTTGGCTTCTTCAGAAGCCAACTGATCTGGATCTGCACTGTTTGCCATTAAGTATGTGAATTTATAGAAGATTCCAGTTCAAGTAATCTGATCGGCTGAAAATTAGAAGTAAGTTGGCATCTTAATTTATTCAGCAGGACAAGGGTAAATCAAATTATGCTATTATATTCAGTATATATGGTACTACTGTATTTACCCTAAGTATTCAGACAGGCCTGCATAAATAGTGTAGACCTAGATCAGACACAGCAGAACATGATTTCTGACCAGAATCTGCAATGTTTGCCACACATCCAGCACTTTTTGGACATTTAACCCTTGTCCTGCTAAATAAATTAAGAAGCCACACCCATTTTTAATTTTCAGCCAATCAAATTACTTAATCCAGATTGCTGATATAGATTTACATACATAATAGCAAACAGTGCAGATCCAGATCAGTTGGCTTCTTCAGAAGCCAACTTATCTGGAGCTACACTGTTTGCAAAGGCAGGGTATATCCGAGTTCAGCAGGACAATGGTTAATAGTAGGTTGTAAAATGGACTTTTGTAAATTTTATGACCAGACTGGTAAGGAATTGAGGTGTCTGAATATATACTTTTGGGTAACCATAGTGATTTGTTTTATATTTCAGTGGCTGTATAAGACTGGTCTTAGAGGGCATACTTGGATCACAGAAACATGGAGATTTTCGGATGAAAGACTTTTATCTGATAGATAAATGCCTGGGCACCTACCTCGCTGTTCATTAAAGTACTGTCTCATTCGCTGTATACATTGCTGTCAGCGGTGTGCAAGATCGGCAGTAATGAATTTAAAGGATCCACGTGTACAGTTTACCATGTTATCATTCAGCTACCTGCCTGATGTAATATTGTTAGTTGCTCTAGGTTTAGGGCTATACACACAATGGATGTACACAGAAAATATGGCTATTATTGGAATAGCCTTGTGTGGTTTGCTTGTTTTTGGAATTTCCTGTGCATTGCAGTATTACTTTGATTATCAGACATTTGGAAAAGCATTGCTCCACATTTGGCTGGGTTGTATCCTCGGAATTATCATTTTTGCCAATCAGGAAGAATACAAGTTTGTTTCAACACAAGAAGTAATGGATATCCTACTGCTTACCAGTGCCTTAATGGCAGCATTTTGGAGCATTTGTGAGAGATGTATGCACATCACCAAGTTTGAGCCACAGATATTTTCAGTGACAGAAAGTTTGGAAAGTGTAGGATTAATAGTAGCAAGTATTGTCACAGGGTTGGATGCCTTGCCAGTATCATTTCTTGTTGTTGCTTTTGTTTTCAATTTAGTGGCACTTCGTTTTAAATCCATTCTTGGGCTTTTCAGTACTCTCGGTTTGATATTTGTAGCAGCATTTGTTTTTTTCCCAGTAATCTCTCTTAAAGTGAATATTTATGGATTAGTGTACTTTGTTAGTAGGCATTTAACTGAACCTTTTATAGACTTGTATTTTTCTGGACTGTCAACACTTGAAAGATGGCAGGCATTTTTTAGTCAGTCAAAACTTATAAGGCATTTAGTTGTTTTAGCAATATTCATTTTCAATGTAGTGACAGGTGTGGAAGTTGGAATCTTATCCACGGGGCATAAAGAGTGGTATGTTGTTGTGCCATTGTATATTGCCTTTGCTGTAATATGGTTATGTTTTCATGTGATATTTTTTATATCGGTCTGGAAACTAATGTCAAAGATTACGGACTGCAACCAGACATTTAGCAGTATTTCTGACGATCGGAAAAGCATGAATAGGATCATGGCATCGAAAGGAATTCGACACTTCAGTTTGATCTCACAGCGATTAATTTGTTTCTCTCTCTTGACTACATTTATCCTGTTTGGCATTGGTTGGGAAACAAAGACAGGCTACAGTATCAGTATGATCCTGGTCATTGTCCCTCTGGAGTGTATGACCTTGAGCCTCTTTTGGGAGCTGGGCGATAATCTAGGAGGAACCTGTATTGGATATGCCTTGATTGCCCCACACACTGGTCAAAGGTGAGTTTAAAATGAATAGGATACATCTGAAAGATTTTAACAGCATTTTGCAAAGGGAAAGAACATTTCAGATGGGGAAATTTGAAACTTTACTAAAAATGAAAATGAGGGATACTCTTAAAGGAAAGAATTTGCTCCTCTAGAGGAGCAAATTCTTTCCTTAAGACTATCCCCCAGTGAAGGATAAAGGAGAGGATTCACTCCTTTAGAGGAGCAAATTCTTTCCTTAAGACTATCCCTAAATGAGAAGGAGGTCAACATTTTCCATGCCAGAGTTATTAACCTTGGTGGTGCATTCATTCTCTTTAAAATCTTGTTAGCTTTTGGAATGTTGCTTGTTAACATTAGTCCTGCTGAACCCGGATATGCTCTGCCATTGCAAGCAGTGTAGATTCAGATCAGTTGGCTTCTGAAGCCAACTGATCTAGATCTGCACTGTTTGTCTTTAAGATGTGAATTTGAATTAATAACCTGGATCATGTAATGTGATTGGCTGAAAATTAGAAGTGGCCGTGGTATCTTAATTTATTCATCATGGCAAAGGTTAATGATTGTGTAAGCTATATTTACTCTTAAATATTGAGACAGACATGTCCAAGCAAACAGCATAGACCAGATCAGTTTCATTTAGGTCAGCACTGTTAGCTAGTCTCGATTTACATTTTTTAGCTTGCCTGTACGAAGTACATGGAGAGCTATTGTAGTCACCCCGGTCGTCCACGTTTGCGTTTGCGTTCCCGTTCCCGTCACACTGCGTTAAAGTTTTTCAAATGCTTATATCTCAACAGTCACTCCTCACAGAGGCATCAAATTTGGAACTTAGGTACCTTGGAGGGTCTTCTGAGATTCCAAGAGAATAAACCCCTGGGTTCATGCCCCTGGGTGGGGCTAGGGGTCAGAATCTAGGACACCTTTGTAATACTGTGTTAAAGTTTTTCAAATTCTTATATCTTGACTTTCACTCCTCATAGAGCATTCATATTTAGAATTTGGGTACCTGGACGAGTCTTCTGAGATTCCAAAAGAACATACCCCTGGGTTCATACCTCAGGGTGGGCCTTGGGGTGGGGCTAGGGGTCAAAATCTAGGACACATTTGTAAAATCTTATATGCCTACAGGTTATAGACACAACTGGTTATACATCAGCTAACTATGTGACATCAGTTTAAGTGTAAGAGAGTGAAGGTCATGGTGACCTACATTTTACGGTCCAGGTCACCTAGATTTCACGGTCCAGTGATTTTGCCTTATATCTTGAATACTATTTGTTGGATAAATGTCACACCTGGGATATTAGTTCCATGTGACCCGATGAATGACCACTTACTATATCTAGGTCATTGTGACCTATATTTCATGGTTCAGTGATTTTGCCTTATATCTTGAATACTATTTGTTGGTTAAATGTCACACCTGGGATATTACTTCCATGTGACCCAATGAATGACCACTTACTATATCTAGGTCATTGTGACCTATATTTCATGGTTCAGTGATTTTGCCTTATATCTTGAATACTATTTGTTGGATAAATGTCACACCTGGGATATTAGTTCCATGTGACCCAATGATTGACCACTTACTATATCTAGGTTATTGTGACCTATATTTCATGGTTCAGTGATTTTGCCTTATATCTTGAATACTATTTGTTGGATAAATGTCACACCTGGGATATTAGTTCCATGTGACCCAATGAATGACCACTTACTATATCTAGGTCATTGTGACCTATATTTCATGGGTCAGTGATTTTGCCTTATATCTTGAATACTATTTGTTGGATAAATGTCACACCTGAGATATTAGTTCCTTGTGACCCAATGAATGACCACTTACTATATCTAGGTCATTGTGACCTATATTTCATGGTTCAGTGATTTTGCCTTATATCTTGAATGCTATTTGTTGGATAAATGTCACACCTGGGATATTAGTTCCTTGTGACCCGATTATTGACGTCAAAATATATCTCTGTTGGTGTGACCTATACTTCATGGTTCAGTGATTTTGCCTTATATCTTGAATACTATTTGTTGGATAAATGTCACACCTGGGATATTACTTCCATGTGACCCAATGAATGACCACTAACTATATCTAGGTCATTGTGACCTATATTTCATGGTTCAGTGATTTTGCCTTATATCTTGAATACTATTTGTTGGATAAATGTCACACCTGGGATATTAGTTCCTTGTGACCCGATTATTGACGTCAAAATATATCTGTTGGTGTGACATATATTTCATGGTTCAGTGATTTTGCCTTATATCTTGAATACTATTTGTTGGATAAATGTCACACCTGGGATATTAGTTCCATGTGACCCAATGAATGACCACTTACTATATCTAGGTCATTGTGACCTACATTTCATGGTTCAGTGATTTTGCCTTATATCTTGAATACTATTTGTTGGATAAATGTCACACCTGGGATATTAGTTCAATGTGACCCAATGAATGACCACTTACTATATCTAGGTCATTGTGACCTATATTTCATGGTTCAGTGATTTTGCCTTATATCTTGAATACTATTTGTTGGATAAATGTCACACCTGGGATATTAGTTCCTTGTGACCCGATTATTGACGTCAAAATATATCTCTGTTGGTGTGACCTATATTTCATGGTTCAGTGATTTTGCCTTATATCTTGAATACTATTTGTTGGATAAATGTCACACCTGGGATATTACTTCCATGTGACCCAATGAATGACCACTTACTATATCTAGGTCATTGTGACCTATATTTCATGGTTCAGTGATTTTGCCTTATATCTTGAAAACTATTTGTTGGATAAATGTCACACCTGGGATATTAGTTCCTTGTGACCCGATTATTGACGTCAAAATATATCTCTGTTGGTGTGACCTATATTTCATGGTTCAGTGATTTTGCCTTATATCTTGAATACTATTTGTTGGATAAATGTCACACCTGGGATATTAGTTCCTTGTGACCCGATTATTGACATCAAAATATATCTCTGTTGGTGTGACCTATATTTCATGGTTCAGTGATTTTGCCTTATATCTTGAATACTATTTGTTGGATAAATGTCACACCTGGGATATTACTTCCATGTGACCCAATGAATGACCACTTACTTTATCTAGGTCATTGTGACCTATATTTCATGGTTCAGTGATTTTGCCTTATATCTTGAATACTATTTGTTGGATAAATGTCACACCTGGGATATTACTTCCATGTGACCCAATGAATGACCACTTACTATATCTAGGTCATTGTGACCTATATTTCATGCTTCAGTGATTTTGCCTTTTATTTTTATTACTATTTCATGGAGAATTGTCATACCTGGATTATTATATCTATGTGACAAAATGATTTACATACAAATACATCTAGGTCAGTGTGACCTATATTATATGGCTTAATGATAAAAATGTTACAATATAAAATGTACCCAGCAGGCGAGCTCGCTGTCCTCCGACAGCTCTTGTTTCTAATGGAACAGTTCAAATTTTTGGATAAGCATGGTGAGAAGTTACATTGTGTAAGGTGAACAAATATTTAGGGTATTTATAATTTATGGGTGATTTGTGGTACAGTTTGTTTTGCCTACATGTACAACCCATTGTTCTTAGCAACAGATAAGAGGAGTAACCAGATAATTATTTTCTTATTTCTCCATGAAAACTCTAGGAGGCAGTTATATTAAATTAGTGCCCAGAATACATATTTTTGTGGAAAAATAAAAAAAAAGTGTAAAAATATTCTGATTGAAACAAAATTGCCTTATTTAGAGCTATGACTGTGTTGTGTTTTCAGATCTGGAAGTGGAGCTAAGCTGCTTTCGGCTGTTACTGTGCAAGAGATTGGCTCCAGGGCTACAGCTACACTAAATAAGGTAAGAGGTCAGCATGGTGACAAAAAGTACTTTATATTATAGTCAAACAGCATGATCTTATGGATACTCTAAGGAGCTTTCAATGAGTACACTTACGGTATGGTTTGGTGCAAAAATAACACACAAGAAAACTTCTGGGCCCAGTTGTTCAAAACTAGCGATGTTGTTAGTTAACATATCATCAAAACTTTGATCATTAAATATGGCATATACGCTAATATTTTTTCAGCAAAAATACCTGTGAATCAGATATCGTATTTACTAGAACAGTTAACATTTTGACCATTAACAAGCTCATTAAGCTAATGATGCTTTGAACAACCGGGCCCTGATTACTAGCCAGTCATATAATACAAGTCATGTACATACTACCGGTACATATGCCCAGTCCAGCTTTTAAGTAAGGCTAGATGCCATTAAAACCAGGTGACCATTCCCAGGGATATTTGAGCCAGGCACGACAAAACCTACAATAAGACATGTGTGACCAGCAAAGACGCAGAACAGCCTGTACTGCCACCCAGTATGGCATGAGTTCTTGTTTATCTGTGTTTGGATAGCCTGGCAAGTGTAGAAGACACATGGAATCAGCAAGGACTGTAATCAGACTGCATGGACATGCAGGCTGATCCTAGTCTTTGCTGGGCGCACAAATCTTATTGTAGGTTTTGTCCTGTGCTGGCTCATATTTCTGGGCCCAGTTGTTCAAAGCTAACGATGTCGTTAGTTAACGATTCGTTAAAATTTACATCGAGTGATACACAAATATTCTGAAATTTTTTGCTGAAAAAATGTGAGTAGCTTTTGCATTGCAAAAGCTACTCACATTTTTTCAGCAAAAAATATCAGCATATTGTATATTGGATCTGCTAAAACAGTTAACGAAATGACCCTTAACGAGATCGTTAAGCTAACGAGGCTTTGAACAACTGGGCCCAGTTTTATTCTTTTCATTTTGCTCATTCTATTTTTGGATGAAGTGCCATTTTTATGATGCTGTTTTATATCATTCAGCATCTTTAAAGGTCCGTTTCCTGTGATTTAGGATTTTTTTTTTGGTATCTCCATGAGGTTCTGGCTCCCCATTCTCATCCATTACATTAACCCTTGTCCTGCTGAATAAATTAAGATGCCACGCCCACTTCTAATTTTCAGCCAATCAGGTTACTTGATCGAGATTGTTGCTATAAATTTGCATACTTCATGGCAAACAGTGCAGATCCAGATCAGTTGGCTTCTTCAGAAGCCAACTGATCTGGATCTACACTGTTTGCAAAACAGGGTATATCCGGGTTCAGCAGGACAAGGGTTAACAAGTTTACTGATCCTGAATTACTCATATCTAGTACACAAGCACTTTTATCTTGAAATCATACTGACTTATTTTCCATTGAATCTTACACAGGTGCAAGAGTTTTTCAATTTCAACATGATAGAGAACTTTGGCTGTGATTTTTTCTCAAGTGGTCTGGGACGTGACCTCTTAGAGTCTAAGGTGAAGAACTTCTTTGAGAGGAAGACTTCGGATGGACCACGCTACGACACATATGTGCTCTACTACACTGGAGATGTCTATGATTCAGGAGACTGGGCACTCTCAGGTACTAGTACCTCATTACCTATTTACCCTGAATATTTTTAGTCGGGCCTAAGCAAACAGTATAGATCCAAATCAAACTGCTCCTAGGAGCAGTTTGATTTGGATCCATACTATTTGCTATTGAGCCAGCACATTTAAGATACGTGTACATCAGCAAGTAGCCAAATGGGTTTATTTAGTGGAAACATCATGTGACAAATCTGCTTCATGTCAGATGCAAGCAGCAAAGGCCATTCTATGTTACTACTTCACATGAAACTTCCTCATCAAGTCCTCCTCCCCACGCCCTCTCCCCCATGAACGTAGGAAAAAAGTCACAGGAAAAAAGTCACAGTCAAAGGGAGCAGTGTCTTTTTTGTAAGAGTACACCACTTTTTAGAAGGGAGGCAAAGCAGTTTCTAAAGAGTTGTCTTCCTAGAAAGTGTATGAATTTCCCTCATTACAAAATCATCCCTATTCAAATATATTGAAAATTTCAACACCAAAAACTGAAAGTTTTCAGATAAAAATTCTGGGCCCAGTTGTTCAAAGTGTCGTTAGCTTAACGAGCTAGTTAAGGCATTTCGTTAACTGTTTTAGCGGATTCAATATACAATATTCTGATATTTTTTGCTGAAAAAATGTGAGTAGCTTTTGCACTGCAAAAGCTACTCATTTTTTCAGCAAAAAAATTCAGCATATTTGCGTATCACTCCATATAAATTTTAACGAATCGTTAACTAATGACATCGTTAGTTTTGAACAACTGGGCCCAGATAATAGTCATATTTCTGCACAAAACATACAGGTAGATTGTGGGTACTCATTAGAACCTCCTCGCCAAGACGGTTCTAACGAGTTCCCACAATCTATGTTTTTGAGCAGAAATGAGAAAAATAATGTATACCCCTGTAAACCCCAGTTTTACTATATAAAAGTGCAGTTTAAGGGGTTCAAAATTACATAGGTATGTTTTCATGATGTAAAACTTAGCTTTTTGTTTTTTGTAGATAATCAAAACTTGAAGCTGGATACTCTTCTTGAATGGTGGTCAGCAAAGAACTCTGATTCTGGTTCCCGCCTTATTCTGGTTTTAGACTCCCAGCATTCATGGAACTGGGCCAAAGCAGTTTCTCAAATCACAGATGCATATATAGCCATTCAAACTTGCAAATTTACTCGTCCCCCAGACCCAGAATTTGGAGGAAAGAAAACTGTAGGAGCATTCACTGATGATTGGGTTCAGTATAATCAGGATGGAGAGATGGAACTAAACTGGTCAGACAAAGAAAGAACTGTTCGTGCTGTTTTCAAAGTTTCAAAAATCTGGACGGACTTCTCGTTTCATCTGCCAACAAAAGAGGATATAGAAGATCACTGGGATATGAATTTTCCCAAATTTACAAAGCCGTTAGTGAAAGGTGTAAATATTGTAGGCAACAGAAGTCTTTGTTGTTGTTGTGAAGCAGTTACAAGTTGCTGTAAAAGATATAGAATGAAATGGCTGCCACCAAAAACCACTGATACAGGTCATGGATTCAAATTGGTCAGATCATGACTATAACCATTACTAATCTCTGGGTTCATTCAGCAGATGACAAATTGATGATATTTTTCTTACTTTTCCGATTAAACAGGATTTGACATTTCATGCAAATTGTCTCCTTTGTCTTGGGAAACAAGGAAAATATTTCAGTATGTTGTCTGCTGAAAATTTTACCCAGCATGCTATATGTTAAAAATTCAAAAAACCATAATCAGATGCTGAAGCAAAAAGGTTTCTTGATGTGTTTGTGAGAGCATCCTGCATAGTCACAAAACCCACAACATCAGAAATCATACCTTCTATCATGTGTGCCCAGCAAAGATTCAAATCAGCTGGTGCAGTCAAACAGTCTAATCAGAATCTTCACTTGGCATATTTTGTATTGCCCATGATGACAAGTGTCTTCATGAGCACAACAAAGACTGATCAGACTTGAAGGATGTGCAGGCTTATATAAGTCTTTGTTGAGTGCATTTCAGAAGTTACCTTTTCTCACATTGAAGCTCAGATGTCCAATCAGTCCTTGGTTGTCTTTTGACATAGCAACAGATAGGGCGCTTTTTTCATCCGAAAAATGCTGATATCTTTCTTATTACTCCACGAAAACATATTTTGTGGGTACTCATTAGAATTGCCTCAGCGAGGCGCTTCTGATGAGTACCCACAACATATGTTTTTGTGGAGAAATAAGAAAATTATTATGTGGATACACCCTCTTATCTGTAGCTATGTTTTGATACTATTTATAGTATTCAGTAATTTTCAGTTAATGTGGAAGGGGAAGTCAAATATCTGACCTCAGTAAATGTTCTAAAAATGAAATGGAGAGGAAAATAATTAGTCTTGACTTTGTTATGGCTCCTGACCCTTGAATTACATGGTAGTAACAATTTTTACTTCACTTAGAGAATTCTTAACATTTTTTCCTGATGAAATTAAGATTGTGCTCTTGAATTTTTTAAGACATTTTCTGCACATGGCTGCAGAGGCTGGGCAGGATCCTCATTATCCACAGGTACATGTACTTTCAAACTTGAACATGTCTTTTTTTTTTTTTTTTTTTTTTTCAAGTTTTGATATTTTAACATTTCAAGTTCCAACTGTTTTGAATCTCATCTGAGAGTGAGAACAAAGAAATACATGTATTTTACGCATTAAAATTGTACAGATGTTGGCAATGTATTTAAAGTGCTTTAATTGATCACATAATATATTCATAGCTCTAGAGAAGGTGGTTTTTTTTTCAGCTGAAAAGTACTGATTTTTTCCTATTTCTCCATGAAAACATATCTTGTGGTTACTCATTAGATGTGCCTCAATGAGGCACTTCTAATGAGTACCCACAACATATGCTTTTGTGGAGAAATAAGAAAAATATTACGTGGATACCCCCTCTTATCTAGAGCTATGTATAGACTGTAATAATTCAAAGTCATTTCACATGCAGTAACAGCTCCAGATAAGAGAGGATATCAGGTAAATATTTTTCTTAATTCTCCATGAAAACGTATGTTGTGCATAGTCATTAGAAGTGCCTCAGTGAGGTGCTTCTAATGAGAACCAACAACATATGTTTTTGTGGAGAAATAAAAGAAATATCAGTTATACTAATATGTTTTCATAGCTCCAGATAAGAGGGTATCCATATAATATTTTTCTTATTTCTCAATGAAAACATATGTTGTGGGTACTCATTTGAAGCGCCTTGGTGAGGCGCTTCTAAAGAGCACAACAACATATGATTTTGTGAAGAAATAAGAAAAAAATTGTTTCTTTTCGTTTGAAAAAAAAACCACCTTATCTGGAGCTATGTGTTTTGGTTGTGGGGGGGGGGGGTGGGGGGGTGGGGAGGGGGCGGAAGTGCCTTATCTGGAGCTTTGATTCAGAAATGATTTGGAAATTATTACTACAGTCAAGTTTTACTTTACATTCCTTATAGCCCCAGCTAAAGATGAAATTTAGAAAATTTCTTCTGTAATTTTATTTTAGAACAAAAATAAGATACAATGTATGTTATGGGTAGTCACTGGAATTTCCCTAGTAGGGTAACACTTAATAATAAGTCAGAATGCTATATGTTTTGTTGTAAAAAAAACAACAAAACAAAACAAAACAAAAAAAATCATAACAAAACTTGTTTTAACCCTTCTCTTGCTGAACACGACATGCCCTGTCTTAGCAAACAGTGTAGATCCAGATCAGTTGTCTTCTGAAGAAGCCAACTGATCTGGATCTGCACTGTTTGTCATTAAATATCTGAATTTCTATCAAAAACACGGATCAAGTAATCTGGTTGGCTGAAAATTAGAAGTGGGCATGGCATCCTAATTTATTCAGCAAGGCAAGGGTTAAGGGGACTGGATACACTTCATAGATTTTCTACCATTATTTACAAGGGAGACAAATATTTGCAATTTCCTGTTGGCTTTCTTGCTATCAAAGCACCTTCTGAAAGGAATCTGCTCTAAAAGGAAAGAATTGCTGCCCAAGGGAGCAAATTCTTTCCTTTTAGAGTAAATCTCTTTCAGAAGGGAGACAAAACAATTATGACAGAGTTTCCTTCCCTGAAATGTGTTTGTTCCCATGAAATAGCCAGTTACTCTCTTACCTGCAACTATGATGATTCCAAGAATCAATACTACCCTTAATTAAGTTAGACTTAAGCAGTAGTTCAAGCTATAAGTGTTTCAGATAGTAAGAGTCAACTGAATTCTATAGGGGTATGTAAATGGATAATATAGTTATGCTTATACAACTTCAGAGTCTGATCTGCAGATATGTGTTCTGTGTTTGTCACATCAACAATCTTATTGTTAAAACACCATTGTTTTAACCCTTTTTATGCTGAATAAATTAAGCTGCCACACCGACTTCTAATTGTCAGCCAATCAGATTGTTTGATCCAGATTGTTGATACAAAGTCACATACTTAATGGCAAACAATGTAGATCCAGACCAGTTGGTTTCCTCAGCAGGCCAGAGGTAATAGTTTTTGTACTTTTTTTGGATAAATTTCCTGTATTTTGTGGGACATTTTGTGTATTGAATCAAATTCATTAAATTTATTTATTTCAGTTTTATTTGTTAGTGTTGTCTACAAGATTGTGCTGTATTTTGTTTGGTTCATATTTATTTATTCTAAATATTTGGACAGAAATGCTTCAGCAAACAGTACAGACACATGTCAAACTTCTCCCAAGGTGTGGTTTTATCTTGATCTGCACTGTTACTGTTCAGGCAGCATCATTTAGACATATCTTCTGGTAATCAAATTGACTTAGGGTAAATGTCCTAAAATTTCAAATGCTTTATTCCATGCTTTTTTTGCCTAAATTTTGCTTCTTATGCAGTTGTTTCTTAAAAGTGGAAGGGCAGACAGTGCAGACTCAGATCAGACTGCTCCTTCAGGAGCAGTCTGATCTGAGTGTGCAATGTTTGCATGTGTCATTTCATTAGAAAATGTTGGTGTTGAAATTTTAGAACATTTACTATATTCAGCTTTTAGAAGTAGGGAAAGGAGGTACTGTCCGAATTTTTAGACTGTCTTTAAAAAGATGTTGAGCCACATCAGTTCAAAAGGTGGTTCAGGTGAATGGAAACACCTGAAAGGTTTTTCTGCTATTTTTGTAAAGGGAAAAAACTTCTGTAAACAGGAAGTTTCCTCCCTAGTGTTTGAAATCTTTCCAAAAGGGAGGGCTATCCTGAAAGGAAATGTGCTCCCTCTAGGAGCAAATTCTTTCCTTTAAGGGTAGCCACCCCACCCCCTCTCTCCCCAAAGAGAAGTGCGGCAAATATTTCCATACTAGAGTTATTTCCCTTGGAGGTTTTTCAGCATTCTCCTTAATATATATGTGAACCATGATGGCAAAAATCTGAATACTGACCGGGTACTTAGATTCTTAGCCAGTAGATGCTAGAATATTAAGATATTCCGCAAGAAAAAAAGTAAAAGCCTTCATCAGACTACACAGATCATAGCTACAGATAAGAAAGTGTATCAGATAAATATTTTTTTATTTCTTCATGAAAACATATGTTGTGGATACTCATTAGAAGCCTGGGTGAGGCGCTTCAAATAAGGACAAATAAGAAAAAAATCAACAATTTTGGGTTTAAAAAGCACCTTATCTGGAGCTTTGATAGATGCACAGACTGATATGGGCCTTGGCTGTTGGAATATGCTTTAAGTATATCATGGTTCGAATACATGTAAACTATGAATCTTGGGATATAAAACATTTTTATTTTTGTTGTTGTTTAATATTGTTTTCCATGTGTCTTGGACTGTTGAATTGAAATGCAGTTGTCAGTGGTTCCTTTTGGTATGATTTAATACTCTGTATGTTAATGTATTCTTAGGAATTAAAAGGAGGTATTAACTTTTTTTGTGGGGCATAATATTGGTATAAGTGTCTATCTGCTTTTTACATGGCTTTAACTTAAGTAAGTTGCTTTTGGTTATAAGTGAAACAAATGATGGCTGATGGACAGTGTAGGAAAAGAGCACCCATGAAATATAGATGATGAAGGACCAGACCAGCTTGTGCAGCTGCACTGTCTGATCAGGACCTTCTCAGTTTATTGGTATTTACCATCAGTATTGGACACACAGGTCTGAGCAAACAGTGTAGACCCAGAGCAAATGCCACAGAGTGTACCATCTGATCTGGGTCTACACTATTTGCCACTCTTCCAGCATTTTTAGACACAAAACAAGTAGTAAAATGGACTTATTCAAATATTATGACATGACTGATTTGAGGTTTCATGACCCAGTCAACCCATTAGGGTCATGTTGAGCTGGTAAAATATAGTAAGGAGTTAAGGTACATATCTGGGCCCAGTTGTTCAAACTTAACGAAGATGTTAGCTAACATGACATTGAAATTTCTGTCTTGAAAATATGGCAAATATGTTGATATTTTTTGCTGAAAAATGTGAGTAGCTTTTACAATGCATTGCAAAAGCTACTCACATTTTTGCAGCAAAAATATCAATGTATTTGAAAATACCTTAGCTACAACAGTAAGGAGTTTGTCTTTAACAGGCTGGTTAAACTAATGATGCTTTGAACAACTGGGCCCAGAATATTTAAGGTAAATAGTGTATAATAATCTTAAGTAGCCAGTCATTCTGTAAGTGGATAAGAAGACCCTGATTAGTCAGGTACTACAATTGTGCAGGATATCACATAAAGACCCTTTCTTGCATTGCCCATACAATGATTCTAAATCGTGTTTTTTTGTTTTTTGTTTTTTAAGAGTTCATTGTAATTAGATTTTAAAGCATGCATTATTTTTGTGACATCTTAAAACCTGTTTCTTTGGAAAAGTAACATAGAAAATCTGGAAACCATTAATAATAGTTCCAGATTAGGGGATAACTTTGTAATTCATATTCATAATTTTTGAACCAAGATACTAGAATCAGCTCAGTTAAGAAATTCCTAAAGGTAGACAACTTTTGTAGACAGGAAGAGGTCTCCCTTGTATTTGAAAGCTTTCATAATGTGAGTCAGCTCCCAAGGGAAGATTTTGCTCCCAAAAGGAGCAAATTCTTTCCTTTAAGAGTATCCCCTTTAGAAGGGAGGTAACTATATCCATGTGAGCTGTTTCCCTTGGATGTTGTCTATTCCCCTTAAGGTATCTAGATATGTAGGGTAAGAATATGGTATCCCCTTTTAACTGGAGCCTCTAGGTTGTAAGAGTTACTTGTGCAATGTTTTGTTCCAGGATTATTATCACTAATGCAAGAATCAAATTTCTGCGGGAAGGGTTTGCTGCCGGGATAGTTCTGTTGATAGAATTGTTTGCTAAGCAGTGATAAGGTTGTAGAATTGGGCTAAATTCCAGACCAAGTAATTTCTAAGGCTTTTAGGGACTTGATACATTTGGTAGATTTTGTACAGGGGAGATAACTTTTGTGACTTCCTGTTTGTATTCTTGCTCATGAAGTCCCTTCTGAAAAGGGGTATACTCTGAAAGGAAAGAATTAATCCAGTTGGAAGCAATGATTTTGCCTCCCTACAGAAAAGGGGTCTTCTCTAAAAGGAAAGAATTTGCTCCCAACTGGGAGCAAATTCTTTCCTTTTAGAGAAGACCCCAATTGGGAGCAAATTCTTTCCTTACAGAGAAGACCTGTTTTCGATAGAGAGCTAAATACCTCCCAAGAAAGTGTATCTGTTTACTTTAAATTGGTTGCAGGAATGAGAGTTGGTTCCTAATCAAGTCATTCCAATGTATATTAGCTTAGCTTGTTGCTTAGTATAAAGGAAGTAGAATTTGGACTGGTCAGCCTAGTGTTGGCATAATGATAGTATGAGGTATAGTAGGCCTTGTGTCTTTGTCTGTTTAAATGAGGCAGCAATATAAAATTAGCATTAAGGCCTTTGTCATGGCTAAACATCATCAGCATACCTACTTGGTTGTGTTCATATACACATGTACACATACAGACATTTTCTGATTGGAGAATTTTGTGTACTTGAAAAAATGAAATTCAAGATTTGCTACCATTTAAACATTTTTTGAAGTCCTTTTTTTGCATATTGTGAAATAAGTTTGATAATACATTATTTACACATTTATTAATAATTACTTCCTTTTTTTAAGAAATAATATTTCTCTACTGTGAATTATCGTGAATAATATTGATATTAGAGGGCAGATTGCGGAGTATTAATGCACGATGGCAAACCCCAAGTTATTCCCTGTCAAGAATCAATATTTGCATCTGCCTGACAACACAATGGGTTAGTTGCAATAACTCACAGCAGAGAAAAACTATTTTGGTTCTTACATGATACAGAAAGGAAAATTGACATTGTTGCAATGTTTTCCAAAGAACTCTCTTGCAGTAGACATCATGAGAAGTGAATGTTTACATGTGTTGTCATCAAATTCTCCCTTTTGTATACACAATGTAGAGGTAGTGGATTATTGTAGTTTGATCATGGTGATGTATCCATTAGGTTCAATGGGAAAACGTTAACCTCATGTTAGAATAAAAAATAAAAAAAAAATTCAGTTATTTCTACCAATTTTTTTTACACAGTAGAGTTTTACAATTTTAGAACATATACATATTGTTGTATTATTGGTGCTTTCCGTAATTTTTTTTTTGACTGTAAGTTAAGACAGTAAATTGAGTAAATTGTTATGTACTCTGTTTATTTTTGTGTATAAATCATAAGTACATGAAATAATTAAATGTAAAATTGGCTTGAATTTTCATTTAAAATAACTTGCGATATAATTTGAATGAAATGTGAATAAAACATACAATGTTTATCCTAAATATTTAGACTGAAATGCCTGAGCAAACAGTGTAGACCCAGATCATCTTGGGTCTGCACTGTTTGTCATTCAAGCAGAACATGAGACACTTCACTTGTAGTTACTGTAAGTGGACTTGTTCAAATTCCAGGATTTAGTAGCATGATGAGTTATATTGTCTAAACCTTTAACAGGGAATTAACCCTTTCAGATCAGCAGACTGAAACAGATACAGTGAACCCCCGTTACAACGACAGCATTTGTTCCCAAAGATGTTGCCATTATAATGAATTAGCTGTTGTATAGAATCCTTAATGGACAGAATGACATGTACTAAACACCTTGTTTTATTCTTATTTTCTCATAGAATGTATGTTTTGGATATTTGTTAGAATTGCCTCTGTGAGGCAATTCTAACAAATATCCAAAACATATATTGCTTGAGGTTTTAATGCAATATTCTTGCATATTTTGTCATTAACTGTCACCTCTTGAGTGAAGGTTTTGTGACATTCAAATTGTCATTATAATGAATTATGTCATTGTATCGAGTGTCGGTATAAAGAGGGCCAACTGTACATGTGCAAACAGTTTAGAGCCAGATGAGATTGCTTGTGATGAGCCATCTCATCAGGATCTACTCTGCCGTTCTGTCTTTATTTTAAACTGAAAGCCTTATGAGCATTAGTGGACATGTCCAAATGCAAGGATTGAAGAGTCCACTTCAGAAACTTGGGGATGAAACGTTAAGGTTTCACTCATTTATTTAATTAATTATTTTTTTAAAGGGTTGTTTAAATTTGTAACCAATGACATTATATAGATCTGTATTTCTTTCTTCATTAAATAAGGCTTGACACTTCATATATGAATTGTCTGCTTAGCAAAAGGTTCCCATGAAATGCCTTATTTCATTGGAAAAATGAATATAAGATCTATATAAGAATGTCCTCTGTGCTGTTGTGACATAGCTTTAAGTGTTAAATTCTGCACAAAAATGACTTTTAATGTTTATTTTAGGATGCATTTTCAGCCAATTATTTCCCAAGAAATTCATGATCTGGATGCTCATTGGAATTACCTCACGAGGCAGGTCCAGTGAAATCCCACAACATATGTTCTCATTGAGAAATATAAAAAGAATATCAGCATTATGAAAACACGCCTATTCAAATACATGTATATTGAAAATTTCACCACCAAAAACTGAAAGTTTTCAGATAAAAATTCAGATATTTTTCATATTTCTGTTCAAAACATAGTTTGTGGGTACTCATTAGAACTGCCTTGCTGAGCCGGTTCTAACAAAAAATTATATAAGTATGTTTTCGTGTGGTGGGATGTCCCTCTTATCTAGAACTATGTACTTGCAACAGAGATTTGTGCAATTCTGCTTTGAATTTCACTTTAACCCTGTCATCCACCCTGGCCAGTCTGGCAGCATTCTTTCATGATGATTGATCATGAAATATTTTCTATGGTCATTCTCTCCCTTCCACTGATTCAAGAAGGGCAGTAGTCAGTTTCTGGCAAAAGAATGTTCACAAATACTTGTTAACTGCTTAGAGGACTAAGCCTGCCTTGAAAAAAGTGTGGTTAGGTAATCTGACCGTGCTCGACATGACCATAATGTGTTGACTGGGCCGTAAAACTCAACACAAACAAACAAAACCAATCATCCCTGAGTTCCTGAAGTGGACTCTTCCATTATTGTACTTGGACATATCCACTGATGCAAAAAAGGTTTTCAGTCTAAAGTAAAAATATGAGTGGCAAACAGAGTAGATCCTGATGAGACGAGCCATCTCATCTGTATCTACACTGTTTGCATATGTATCTGTTTTAGTCTGCAGAGCTGATAGGGTTAAGGGGAATTGATACACTTTCAAGGGAGATAATAGTGTCGTAATGTTTTACCTGTCTTTTGAAAAGGTTTCTATTCTAAAAGGAAAGAATTTGCTCCTGGAAACAAATTCTTTCCTTTTAGAGTAAACACCTTTTCAAAAAGGGGTTATATATGCAGGAAAGCAAACAGAAAGTCACAAAAGTTTTCTCCCTTGAAAAAATGTGGCAGAATTTCTACCGAGTACAAGCATCCAGTCCATTGACATTTCTTTTAAAATTTGTCTTATGTTTATTCATCTATAGAACTTTAATGGCATATGTACTTATGTCAGTTATTTTTTGGAAGCTTACATTGGAACTACATGTAATCTGAGTACCGTTGTGATAAATATCAAGGTCAGTTTGGAGCACTGTGGTCAATGATAAAGCATCGGACTCGAAATCGAGAGATACCAGGCTGGATCCCCACTAACAGCAAGTGTTGTTTCCTTGAGCAAAAGACTTTATCCACATTGCTTAGTACTGGTTTCTACCCAGGAAAGATTAGTACTAGTTTACTAAATATGTTACCTTGTATAAATAAAGTTGGTTAAGTTGGTTATCTCTGCAGATTAACTCTGAAAGTGCCAATCTCAAATGTGGCAGATGAGATTTTGAAACATTTTTTTTTAAATTAATTTTCTTTGAAAATAAGCCTTGATACTTCAGGTAAATTGTAAGATTTGCAGGAAAACAAAAAAAAACAACAAAACAAAACATGAAATATCAAAGCTTATTTCAAATCTCTGATTTTTTTTTTTAAAGATAAGACTCTCATCTGATACAGTTTCACTTAGCACTTTCAGGATTAAAACCCCATAATTGTTGCAAATGACATTCTGGTCTGATTTTTTATTTTTCAGAGAAAATAAGGCATAATATTTCAAGTGAAATGTCTGTCTAGTAGATAATTCACATGAAATATCAAGCCTTATTAAATCTGATAAAAAAAAGTGCAAACAAATTCTGAAAACTGATATCTGCTATTATTGTGACTTGACTTTCTAACCTTTACCACGCTCTTGGCTAATTCAGCAGATGACATATTGTTGATATTTTTAACTCACCTGAGCCAAAGGCTGAAGGTGAGCTTTTGTGACCGGTCTTCGTCCGTCTCCATCTTGCATCTGTCAGCAATTTACTTAAAAGACATCTCCTCCTAAACTGATGAATGGATTTTGAAATAATTTTACAGGAATGTTCCTTGGGTGATCCTCTACCAAAATTGCCTAAATGGTTCCGCTCTGCTAAACAAAATGGCCGCCAGAGCTAAAAATATAAAAACCTTTAAACGACATCTCCTCCCAGGCCAATGGCCTGATTTCAAAATAATTTTACAGAAATGTTCCTCTCATGCTCCTTTACCAAAATTGCCTAAATGGTTCTGCTCCGCTAAACAAAATGGCTGCCAGAGCTAAAAATAGAAAACCTTTTAACGACATCTCCTCCCAGGCCAATGGCCCGATTCCAAAATAATTTCACAGAAATGTTCCTCTCATGCCCCTTTACCAAAATTGCCTAAATGGTTCCGATCCGCTTAACAGAATGGCCACCAGAGCTAAAAAAAGAAAAAAAAAAACCTTTACACGCCATCTACTCTCCTCCGAGGCCAATGGCCCGATTTCAAAATAATTTCACAGAAATGTTCCTCTCATGCCGCTTTACCAAAATTGCTAAAATGGTTCTGCTCCGCAAAAACACAATGGCCGCCAGAGCTAAAAATAGAAAAACTATTTTAAACAAAATTTTCTTCTAGGCCAATAGCCCGATTTCAAAATAATGTCACTGAAATGTTTCCCTAATGCCCCTTTACCAAAATTGCTAAAATGGTTTGGCTCCACTGAACAAAAAGGCTGCCAGAGCAAAAAATAGAAAAAAAGCCTAGACTGTCATGCATTTGTCAACAATTTACTAAAGAGGCATCTTCATCTAAACTGGTTAATGGATTTTGAAATAATTTTACAGGAATGTTCCTTGAGTGAGCCTCTACCAAAATTGCTAAAATGGTTCCGCTCTGATGAACAAAATGGCCAAATATAAATAAGCTTAAAATAGAAAAACCTTTTAATGACATCTCCCATGCCAGTGGCTCGATTTCAAAATAATTTTACAGAAATGTTCCTCTATGCCCCTTTACCAAAATTGCTAAAATGGTTCCACTCTGCAAAACAAAATGGCCATCAGAGCTAAAAATAGAAAAACCTTTAAACAACATCTCCTCTTAGGCCTGTGACCGGATTTCAAATTAATTTCACAGAAATGTTCCTCTTATGACCCTTTACCAAAATTGCTAAAATGGTTCTGTGTGGCTGAACAAAATGGCCACCAGAGCTAAAAAAAAATAAAATAAAAGAAAAAGGGCGTAGATTGGCATGCATCTGTCAACATTTTACTTAAGGGACATCTCCTAAACCGGTTAATGGATTTTGAAATAATTTTACAGGGATGTTCCTTGAGTGACCCTCTACCAAAATTGCTAGAATGGTCCTGCTCAGCTGAACAAAATGGCCACCAGAGCTAAAAATAGAAATTTTTTTTTTAAAAGGACATCTCCTCCCAGGCTAATGGCCCGATTTCAAAATAATTTCACAGAAATGTTCCTCTCATGCCCCTTTACCAAAAATGCTAAAATGGCTCTGCTCCAATGAACAAAATGGCCACCAGAACTAAAAATAGAAAAACCTTTAAACAACATCTCCTCTTAGGCCTATGACCGGATTTCAAAATAATTTCACAGAAATATTCCTCTTATGTCTCTTGACCAAAATTGCTAAAATGGTTCCCTTTGGCTTAACAAAATGGCCACCAGAGCTAAAAATAGAAAAGGGCATAGACTGTCATGCATCTGACAACAATTTACTTGAAAGACATCTCCTCCTAAACCGGTTAATGGATTTTGAAATAATTTTACATGAATGTTTCTTGAGTGACTCTCTGCCAAAACGCTAAAATGGTGCCATTACGCTAAACAAAATGGCATCCAGAGCCAAAAAAAAAAAAAAATGAAAATAATTAAACAACATCTCCACCTAGGCAAAGGGCCCAATTGCAAAATAATTTCACAGAAATGTTTCTCTAATACCCCTTTACCAAAATTGCTAAAATGGTTCTGCTCTGCTGACTAGAGCTAAAAATAGTAAAAACTTTAAATAACATCTCCTCGGCCTATGGTCTGATTTCAAAATAATTTCGCAGAAATGTTCCTCTGATTAAGTCCTTGAGTGCTATGATACTCAGGTGAGCGATATAGGGCCATCCTGGCTCTCTTGTTCTTATTTTTCCCAGAAAACAGGATTTAACAATTTGCATGAAATGCCAAATCCTATGTTCTGGGAAAAATAAGAAAAACTATTTCAATATGTCGTATTACTTACTTACTCTCCATATTGGGACAGTCAGACAGGCCTGAGCAAACAGTGGAGACCTTGGTCAGATACCAAAGAATGTGGCATCTGTTCAGGGTCTACACTATTTGCAACTCATACAGCATAATTCAGACACTTCAACAGATAGTAGAATGTACACATTTTAGGACAAGTATGATAAGAAATTTAGATGTCCCAATATTGAGAGTAAATTAGGTACCACAATTTTTGCTTGATTTTTGTCGCACCTAGGAGTTCAAATGTCTGTCCATTCCTCCATCGGTCAGTCTTTCAACAATTTACGTCAAGTCTAGCATTAAAGTGCATTTCTTTAAAGCAGTGATAGCTGTGAGTTTCAAACCTTGCATAGTAATTGCCCTTGACATACTCTTCAAGCACGTACTATATACTATGAACCGTTGCCCTTGACCTAGATTTTGTGCTTTAGTAACTTTGTCATGATTTTACGTCCAGAAAGGATTATTCACGGTGAGTCTAGCATTAAAGTGTATTTCCTGAAGTGGTGATAGCTGTGAGTGTCAAACCTTGTATAGTAATTGTCCTCAACATACTCTTCAGGCACCCACTATGACCCAATACCCTAGACTAGAGTTCGTGCTTGAGTGATTTTGTCATGATTTCATGTCAAGTCTAGCATTATTCAGGTTGAGTCTAGAATTAAAGTGTACATGTATTTCTCTCAAGCGGTGATAGCTGTGGGTGTTAAACCTTGCATAGTAATTGTCCTCAACAAACTTTTCAAGAATGCACTATGACCCGGTGCCCTTGACCTAAATTTCATGCTCCATTGACTTTATCATGATTTTATGTCAAGTCTAGCATTAAAGTGTGTTTCTCTGTAGCAGTGATAGCTGCGAGTGTCTAACCATGCATAGTAATTGTCCTCGACATGCTCTTCAAGCACGCTCTATGACCCAGTGCTCTTTGATCTAGATTTTGCACTCAGTTGACTTTGTCATGATTTTACTCGAGTTTAGCATTGCACTGCGCTTCTCTGTAGCTGTGATAGCTGCGAGTGTAAAACCTTGCATACTAATTGTCTTGAAAATTCTCTTCAAGCACACACTATAACCTGGTGTCCTTGACCTAGATTTCATGCTCCATTGACTTTGTCATGATTTTACATGGAGACTAGTATCAAAATGTGTTTCTCTGTAGCGGAGATAGCTGCGATTGTCTAACCATGCTTAGTAATTTTTTGTCCTCGACATACTTCTCAAGCACGCATTATGACCTGGTGCCCTTGACCTATATTTCACACTCCATTGACTTTGTCATGATTTTACGTTGAGTCTAGCATTTAACTGTGTTTCTCTGAAGCGGTGATAGCTAGGATTGTCAGACCTTGCATAGTAATTGTCTGCAACATTATCTTCAAGCATGCCCTATAACCTTGTGCGCTTGACCTAGATTTTGCACTCCAGTGACTTTGTCATGATTTTAAGTTGAGTTAACCATTAAATGTGCTTCTCAGTAGAGGTGATAGCTGCGAATGTCAAACCTTGCATAGTAATTGCCATTTACCTAGATTTTATGCTCCAGTGACTTTGTCCAGTGCAGGTGCGACATTGACTTCCATAGAATTCTTGTGCATAAAGAGTACTGAAGGTTAATGACAAACAGACTGCTTTTAAAGGTATGCGGATTTGAACTTTCACTAATTACTCATTTCACTAATTACTCATTCCATGAGGCAGCTTATCTCTTGTAAAACATCTCACTTCATGTAACCATTTCATTCCATTAACTATTATTATGTTAGGTTTCTGTTTGCTTCCATACCCAATATTTTTCGTGTATTATTGGGTATGGAATTTTCAGACACCTGAACTCCTTACCATGTTATCTGTGTTCACTGTTGTAACATATTTTGTTGTTTTCTTCTCCAAGAACCTTATTTAATGGTTCTGACAGAGACTTTTTGTATCATTGGAATCATCAACACTAAACTACTTATAGGCTTTTTCACTTAACTCTTGTCCTGCTGAACCCGGATATACCAAGCCTTTGCAAACAGTGTAGATCCAAATCAGATGGCTTCTGAAGAAGCCAACTGATCTGGATCTGCATTATTTTTCATTAAGTATGAGAATTTATAGCAGCAATGTGGATCTGATTAGCTGAAAATTAAAATGGGCATGGCATCTTAATTTATTCAGCAGGACAAGGGTTTATTTGTTTTACTTTGTAATGGTCTGCCATTGCTTTTATGGTAAATGTTCTCAGATTTTGAACACTACATTACATACTGTTGGACTCTATTCTAATGCCTTTGTTTCATTAAATATTTCGTGGAATGGCAAACAACATAGAGCCGAATCATACACCTTCTTCAGAAGCTGTTTGGTTTGAATCTGCATGGTTTGCATAATTTATGCAATTTTTAATCTGAAAAATTTGTGTGAAATTTTAGGACAATTACTGTATTGGAAGAAGGGCTTTCACCGCAGTACATCTTATTTATTGTTGAACAGAATAAAAAGTATTAATGTATCCTGTTTTCAGTTTCTTTTTTTTTCTTCATTGATCAACATAATTTGACCATTACTGTACCTTTGAATAAGCAGTTGTTTTAACCCATAAGGTGCCATACAAAATTGTAGCATATGATATTCTATTTTATTGCATGATCCATAAAAAAAACTGACTGATTGAAAGGCTGACTTTCGAGGAGTGCCATGTAATCACCATGTGAGTCTGCTGCCTGTCCATCCGTGGTAAGTTAGCAAAAATGGCAATAGCAATCAAACCACTGGGAAAATTTTGATAATTTTTGGCATACTGATAGATACTGAGCCAATACACTTGCCAATTGCAACTTTTATTTGACGAAGGCAATACAGAAGCAAAAAAATATAAAAAAAAATATGGAAATAGCCATAGGTCTTCAACCATAAGGTATATTTTAATTAAATTTTGTATACCTTACGAAAACATGCCTATGAAAATTTGACCCCTGTAAACCCCACTTTTATATAATAAAACTGGGGTTTACAGGGGGTATACATTATTTTTCTTGTTTCTGCTCAAACACATAGATTGTGGGTAATCGTTAGAACCGCATTGGCGAGGCGTTTCTAACGAGTACCCACAATCTATGTTTTGAGCAGAAATATGAAAAATATCTGAGTTTTTTAGCTGAAAATTTTCAGTTTTTGGTGCTGAAATTTTCAATACATTTGAATAGGCGTGTTTTCGTAATGTACTGCCAAATGCCACTTTTCTTTGACTGAGGCCAAAATGAGACATCGAAAATACCCATAACTCTTGAAACCTTAGGAATACTTTGATCATTGTTTGCACACAGATTGATACCGACAATATCCAGCCAATGGTCTTGCCAAATGCCAATTTTCACTGACTGAGGCAATGTCAAAGCCAAACTATGGAAATAGCCATATGTCCTCAAAGATGGAATATATTGATAAAATGTACACACATTAACCGATTTATGCTTAGCCTCCCATAAAAGGGACATATGCAAACATTGTAGACCCAGATCAGACGTGGCTTAACCGGGTCTACACTGTTTGCAATAACATAAGTTTCAATAATAAAAGACTATCACGAGTTCTATACAACACCCCTTTGACTATACAATGGACCCTTCCAGGTTCATGATGGGAGGGTTTATTGAAAATATACAGGCATAAATGGGTTAATATTGAAAACGTCAAGCCAAAAGCCCAAGGCTAAGTAGAGCCACAGGCAAGAATGAGCAGGTCTTGCATCTTAGTGATACTGGATTATTATTCATTTTTATGAGAATATAAGGTTTGACATTTCATGTGAATCGTCTGCCAGGCAGACGATTCACATGAAATATCAAATCTTATTTTCTCAGAAAGTTTTGCAAAAAAAGTAAAGAAGATACTCAGGAAGTGTCATAATCACGAACATAGCTTATCAATGGCACCAAGAGGAAGAGCAAACAAACCTTGATGGACAGCAAACAATTAAAAGGAAGCAAAGAGCAATGACCTCTGACACTGACAGACGGGGCCCACCAAACATAACAATAAGACATTGCAAATGTCTCTGGGTATGATACTATATCCTTAGACAAAAAGTCTCTGGGTACAGCACCGTACCTGGAGACCCACAGTACCTGAGACAGTTCCTACCGTACCTGAAACAATTTGTGCAGGACTGTCTCCGGGTACGGCGGTACACAAAAAAAAAACCTTTAAAACTTCAAAATTTAGCGAATATTGTTTTTGTGTGTGTGTGTGTGTGTGTGTGTGTGTGTTTGTTTTTTTGTTTTTAGCTTTTCTAAGCGTCGTATTCCTCGTCTTCTATGAGATTATGCAAGAGGTATCTCGTTGTATAGTAAATGGTTAAATAAATGTAACGAATTCCCCAAGGCCCACAAAGAATGACAACTCAAGAATCACCGCCTTCGTTTAGCGCTAAAAACTACCGGGGTTGTGGGCGGGGTTAAATAAATTAAGTCTTCACATTAGGTTCAAATGTAAAAGTACAAAAAATGTTCAGCCCACATAGTGATTCCTCAAGTGAAGATTACCATCATTCACATGATATACAACTTTTGTTTCCCCGACTGTTAGTTTCATCCCGAGTGTCACTTTGACAAGGGAAGCAAAAAAATATGGAGTGCTCTCTTTAATAAGCATTTATCCACTTTAACCTATTTTAGACTGAATAAACATGCCCAAACTATACACTGAAAGAGTCGAATTTCAATTTTAGGTATTTCAGGTTATGCGATTCAGATCTCAAGGACAGATTCAGAGGAGCTTCGTGGGGTTCAGCCGAAGCCCCATTTTAACTCAAAATTTCATTTTCATAGGACGTTTTAAATAAATTTGATGAATTTGGATATCATATTTACCCTAAATATTCACATCCCTTACTCTTTACTTATACTTCTCTTAAACAAGTCAATTTTACTATAGTTAGGGATCAAAAGTTATTCCACAGCGTCAAAAATCCCATAGAGTTAATGCATTTTCATGTTCACGAAAAAAATAAATAAATAAATAAATAAATAAAAATAATTGTTTATATCTTTATAACATTTACATCATTTGAAAGCTGGCAGATTTATGTAACATACATTGTGATTTTCACTGGATTTTCTCTATACAAACTTGAGAAACAAAGAATTAAATTTTGTGCAAGACATTTTGGGCAGTTTTTGAGCGATGCCAACACTGATGTCAATGGAAATCTGCCATTTTTAAAATATCCTCTTGATTCAAATTGTTGTATCTGAGAAGACAGACATCAGATATTTATCAAAGTCATATATTTTGGGCATGCATCATTTACCTTACCAATTATTACAGAACATCAGTATTTTCTTTACGATGTTACACAATATTCAGTATCTTGTAAACATTAAAATGCATTAAAGTCTATGAGAGAATATTTTTGTGGAATTTTTTTGGCTTCTGACTGTACTTATGAATGTGTTTAAAACTGCTGTATAAGTGACAAACAGTTTAGACCCTGATCAGACGCCGCTTTCTGCGGCGTCTGACCAGGGTTTACACTGTTTGCTCAGGACTATCGGAATATATAGAGTAAGTACAGTAGGTTGATCAAATCGAACCCCCACCCCCGCAGAATGTTTTTCCTGGACCCGCCACTGGATATTCCTAATGAAAAATGACTAAACTGTTTGCAAACAGTGGAGACCCTGATTCGACGTTGCATTCTGCAGCATCTGATCTGGGTCTGTACTGTTTGCCAATTACGCTTTTGGGGTCTCCATACGGTTAAACTTCAAAAAGCACTTATTTAACAAGAGAAACAAAGATTAAAACAGTTGTTTAATATTAGAAATAACATGTTACAAGTTATGCAGTTTCTGGTTTTTAAATATATTTTCTTTAATCAGCCCCTAAAGAGTCAAGCAAAACTGTAGCAGACGACAATATCATTTTTTTTTTTTTTTTTTTTTTAGAGAAAATAAGGTAGCATTATGTTTCAAAATGTCATCTGCTGCAGTTGTGATAAACGCTTTAACGATTAATTACTGTATCAATCCACGTTTTCTATGTCTGTCGCGAGCTTGGTCTCTGGAATTTTGACACAACGGAGGCGCAGCTTATCCACCTGGTTGGATTGGGAAGATCTTGGACTCCAGACAACCACAGTGCTTGCAGGGTGTCGTAACATTCGATAGACTGGAGAACTCGGTCTTCTGTCGATGAAACCCCTCCTACTATATATATCCTCTCACCTGAAGAAGAAATAAGCAGCAACGTCAGGAAACAAACCTTCGGACATGTGCGCCCAGAGAAGATTCTGATCAGACTGCGCATACGCGCAGTCTGATCAGAATCTTCACTGGGCGCATTTTGGATTACCAAGGACGCAAAGTTTTTTCATGCAGACAACGGAAACTTTATTTATTTATGTATATTTATTTATACAATATTTCAAGGTTTCACATTTAGCTAAAATGCCAGTCTACCATGCGGCCCTCATAAAATACAACATATCACAACATATATACATAAGATGAATTTTAAAAGTAGCGTCACGCTTAAAGATTTTAATTCTCATGCATTTTGATACGCCAGAGCGAAATATCTTTTAGCTGGACTGTTGGTTCATGCATTGTATCGACTGGGCCCTGAGCATTTCCCTTGCCGAGTTCTGGTGGCGAAGTATGCTGTTTGAAAATTAGTTTCCTCCACATATCTCTCGTCCCCACGCTCTCGGTGAGGTATCGCTTATTATTGCTGCTTGCTGATAAGATGTATGCACTTACCATAGGTGCATCTAAACTGTGATATATATCGTCTTACAACGATGATCTTAAAAGCTGTAATTTGCTGTTATTGTCATTTTATATTTACAGCATTTGAATAACTATTGTTATTTTCATGTCACCTGGTTAGTAATAACCATGTATTCTTTTGTATATATGTTGTTTGTATATATCATTGTAGAATAGATTTTAGAAAGGGCCACATGGTAGACTAGCTGTATAGCTAAATGTGCTTACCCTCTTAAAATAATGTATAGATAAATAAATAAATAAATAAATAAATAAATACATACATACATACATTTAACATTGTTTTGTTATCACAAATGCAGAAAAAAAATATGCTAAAATATTGATAAAATGCAACAATCAAGGGCGCATAAAACTTAAAATTATGATTGAACGTTTAAAATATTATTATTATTATTATTATTTGAGGAATTGAGATGGTCTTTCCAGTTCTTTTAAAACATTTAAGGATGGTACAATTCTGGCGGAGTCAAAACTACTTTGTAGTTTTCCTACTGTCCATTCCAAGGCGGTTCCTCTGTTGTCGTTTTTTTTTTTTTTTTTTTTTTTTTTTTTTCTTCATCAGTGGTTCCGTTTGTGGGGTTTGTGTTGTCCTTATTTGTTCCTCATTCCTCCTCCTTTTGGTGCCTCGGGTGGGCTGTACTTTTTGATTGTGGCATTTCCTGGATAATTTCAAATATATTTTATCAGACTGCGCAGATGCCCACACTGATTTGTGTCTTCATTTGTTGCACCTGTCTGAAGGTCAGTTTTCTCCGGTTGCATCACGAAAACATACCTATAAAATTTTGACCCCCTTAAACCCCACTTTTATGCAGTAAAACTTGGGTTTACAGGGGTATACATTATTTTTCTTATTTCGGTTCAGAAACATAGATCGTGGGTACTCGTTAGAACCGCCTCGTCGAGGCGGTTCTAACGAGTACCCACAATCTATGTTTTGAGCAGAAATATGAAAAAATATCAGAATTTTTATCTGAAAACTTTCAGTTTTTGGTTGTGAAATTTTTAATATATTCGAATAGGCGTGGTTTCGTAATGTGCGGCTCAAATGCATATTGGCCAATGCAGGATACTGAATTTATTCGAAAAGTGGCGGTCTAACCAGCTTGCACATTGAACATAATGGTCAGGTATTTTATCGTTTTATATGGTTACGCCACAACGTGAGAAAATATACCTTATAATGTGTGCCAGTCAAGACTAAGCTTAGTCTGTTCATCCGCGAAAACTTAATCAGTCTTCGACTGACGCTCTGAGGTGCCTTAATTAAACTTAATACATCATGCCTTATTTCCAAAATCAATCAGTGAAACATCAGAGAAAAGACGTGTAAATCAAACTAAATCACTGATGAAACAAGGTTTGGCTCGTTGTTATCACTAAATACATTGACACCCAGAGCAGTTGGCATCACGAAAACACGCCTATACAGTTTTGACCCCCTTCAACTCCATCTTTATACAGTAAAACTGGGATTTACAGGGGTATGCATTAATTTTCTTATTTCTGCACAAAAACATAGATTGTGGGTACTCGTTAGAACCACCTCGTCGAGGCGGTTCTGAACGGTATCCAAAATCAATGTTTTGAGCACAAATATGAAAATTACCAGTATTTTTCATCTAAAAGTTTTCATTTTTTGGAGGTAAAATTCTCACTAAATTTGAATAGGTGTATTTTCATAATGAAACAGGGAGGAACTGAACGAAGACATCAGGCATCGACCTTCTAATGAAAGGTTAAGGTCGACACCTTCATACCGACCCACCATCGGGCAATTAAAGAAGAAAGCATAACTATCAATATGATTGGGTTAAAAACTAAGCATGCAGTCTGTCGCGTAATATCCAAGTTATATCCAAGGCTTCTATAACCGGGTAATATTGATTTGAATTCTTCTAAAAATAGATTTCCCAGTACGTTTCCTAAATTTATATATTAGGTCATCGTACTTTTGTTCGTTTGACGTGGTGCGTATACACTGCTTGGCTTTAGATTGTTCCTCAGGATTGTTCTCCTTATATATTAAACCCAAGAAGCATAGAACATCGCAAAAACGTCGTTTCAAGACTGCGGCGACGTCGTAATGACGTAATTATAGCACCGTGACAGAGCATACTTACCTGCTACAGTGACACCTGCGTCGTGCCTTGGGATAATCATATCTGTCCTGTGACACCACATGTTATGTTCCGCGATATACTCGTCCAGGGAAGCGACGCTGATCAAAACGGAGTTCTTGTAGTCATAGGAACGGGTGGCACCACCGCACAAGAAAAGCCGATCTTTCACATTAACAAGGGAAGCATTACATCGAGGAAATCGAAGATTACTTCTCGGGGACCAGCTGTAAAAATGACAATACAGTCAACCCTCTTTATACCGACACTCAATACAACGATAAAATTCATAATAATTATAACTAGACTGGCGCAAAACCTTCGCTCAAGAAGTGACAAGTTTACTCAGAAATTATGCAAGAACATTGTATTTAATACTTCAAGAAACATGTTTTGGATATTTTTTAGGATCGCCTCAATGAGGCAATTATAACAAAATATCCAAAACATGTGCTATGAGGAAATAATTATAAAATAAGTTTTTTTTTTTGTTTTTTTTTTTTTTTTTTTTTACATATCATTCTGCTGTTTAAGGATTCTTTACAACAGCAAATTAATTTTAACGGTAAGATCTTTGGGAACAAATCGAGGGTTGAGCGCAAGACTATGGTACGAGCAATGGCACCTAAATTTTCATTGTTTGCAGAAAGAAATGTTGTAATCTTCATAACGCCTTCATGGTGAGGAGATTAGGTTTGGGGAAAAACAACCATCTGACTTACGCCAGTCTTGCGCTCAACACTCGAAATGCTGTCGTTGTAACGAGGATTTACTGTATGTTTTTTTTTTCTTAGCAATCTACTATTGTAAGCTATAGCAATAGTGTTAGTTTTGCTATTTTCTATCTTTTGTTTTGATTTATATTTCCAAGGATTCCCATTTCAGACTATTTTGTGAGTGAAGTGCTTGTGTCGTTAAGTGCTTGTGTGAAGGCCGTAAAACGTCACCCCATACTTCGATATAGTGCTGATATTATTACATTTTCTTGTCCTTTGAGATTATTGAGCTAATACATAACACGTGGTCTGAGTTCCGATGAAAAAGCTGCTAGATGGCATGGAGCTTTGTTTTTCATTGTGCCACATGAATAGACTCAATAAAACCATGTCTTCTATTTTCTTAGATTTGTTATTGACTCCGCACTCAGATTATAGTAAATCTTCAATGACTCGAACACCGATGACTCTTTTACTGTAGCTGATTCGAACTGTTTTTGACTCCCTAGGAAATTCTTCCGATAGCTCAAGAAAACAAAATTTAGGGAAATTTTAGAGAAATTAGCTTGAAAATGTTATGTTGAGTGTACTCATTAGAATCGCTTCATCTCATCGAGGAGATTCTAATGAGTACACTTAACATACATTATTTTATAGAAGATCGAAAGGGCATCCTTAAAGAATTCCCATTGCCTCCTGACCTGGCATTATGTTTAACCCATTCTACCATAACTCTTTGAACAAGTCCATTTCATACACAACGGGTGTTTCGTTAGTTTGTTTTATTATAAGCGTGTTTTGTAAAAAATTCTGCCTTAATGCAGTGTCGACCCCGATCGGACGCTGCGTTCTGCGTCGTCCGATCTGGGTCTACATTGTTTGCCACTGTCCCTTTTATGGGACGCTAGGCTTAATGGGACGCTAGGCTTAATGGGTTAACTGTCAGTGGTTCGAACTACCCATGTCTAGAACATTTCTATGATCCCAAAGAAGTCCGAGGCACTGAGGTTCGACTGTTGTTTTGTTTACATCCGGTAGATGGTCTATCAGTCTGTAGCAAATGCATGCAGCAAGTTAACAATGAACTGTTCTAACGAACAGACAATATGAAAAATGTTTGCACCGTTGCTGTTTGCATATGTCATGCTGGCTTTTTTTCCTATAACGCGGTTCATAATAACATTTTTTTATTAAAAATGTGACTTTATACAACCTCAAACATTCTCTATCCTATTCCTGCATAAAATCTTATTTTACCTGTTTTGTTTTGGATCAAATACTTCGACTGTATTCAGAACATTCAGTGTTGAAGGAACACCATTGCTCGCACCCTGACCGCCAACCACAAAGATTTTTTCAGCGAGTGTGCTGGCAGCGGCGCAAGAGCGTGCTCTGGAAAGAGGTGCGACAAAGAACCAGTTGTTTGTTACGGGGTTGTAGCATTCTACTGAGCCAAGCGTACTGAAAATAAACAAAAATAGCATTAGACCCGCTTCCAGCCCACCCCACTTCCCCACCCCCCACCCTAAAAAAAAAAAAAAAAAAAAAAAAGAGAGAGAAACAAATGTTGTCAGAGGACTTATTTGGGAAACGCATCTGGTGATAATAAGCGTATTTTGTGGGTACTCATTAGAAGCAGCTCGGCAAAACATAATGAGTATCCAAAACATGGAGAACTTGAGAAAATTATCCCAGAATTATCATCAAATACTCTTCCCTGGCCCCGAGCTACTGACCGTTCTAAGGCTGTGGTCCCGGTGTTAGTCTTACTCTTTGTTGCTTTGTGGTTTATTCTACGAGGCAATTTGTTTTATGTCTTACCTTGTGTTATTTTGTTCTTATGTTTTTCAGTCCTTTTAGCATTGCGATTACCTCGCTTGGGGAAGAGAGAGCTAATCTTAGTGCTTTTCGTACGTTTGTTCGATTTGCGCTTGTTTGGTTTTGTCTGTTTCCTCTTCCTCTTGGTGTCTGGGAAGGGCTGCGGTTTGTGACTGTGGCACTCCCTGGGCTTTTCTCTTACCTTTTTTTTTCTTATAAATCTGGCATGCTCAACTCAGCTGAGCATGGAATTTTCTATGCTAATAAATATGAAAATGCCAACAATAGTTGGCATTTTCATATTTATTAGCATAGAAATTTTCATGCTCAGCTATGTTTAGTAAGAAAAATTGCAATTGTTAGTAATTTGAGATTTAGTAGCAGGACAAATTTTATGCTCAGCTGAGTTGAGTATGAAAAAAGTTTTGTAACCTCTGGGCCTGGCTGTCATTAAGCATACACGGAATGTGCACAGTTAGATTATTCTGCAGAACTGCTCAATCGCATTGGTACCTCTGCTCGCAGTTGGCACATTATAAGATATCAAATGCCATGAGAAAAGCAGTCAGGCCAGCCAGCTAAGCCACACATTCTGACATCACGAAAACATACCTATATAATTTTGAACCCCTTAAACCCCACTTTTATATAGTAAAACTGGGGTTTACAGGGTATACATTATTTTTCTTATTTCTGCTCAAAAACATAGATTGTGGTTACTCGTTAGAACCGCCTCGGCCAGACGGTTCTAACGAGTACCCACAATCTATGTTTTGAGCAGGTATATGAAAATAGAACTTTTATATGAAAATTTTCAGTTTTCGGTGGTGAAATTATCAATATATTTGAATAGGCGTGTTTTCGTAATGTAAGACCTTTTCTAGACACCGATATATTCTACAGTATCCACTGATTCTGTAAGTTGACAGTGAAGGCCCTGATCAGACTGCGCACAGTATGATCGACCATTCGTTGTCCGCATTTGCACAGAATAGTCTTTTTCCGAAGTGCGGCTCAACTAACTCTTAAGTGTTGTTGTTGTTTTAGTTTACTTCTTCAGTGCAGGGGGGTCCCAGGGTATGAAACCATACCAGGCACAACCCTTGCACCTGCGTCCGTGCGTCGTCTAGCGTCTGTTAAATTTTCGTGTCGTCCGTCTTTCTTGCATTAGTCGAATCAGCAAGTGGGAAAAGGGGATATATACTTGTTCGTCTGTCATTACTGACAATAACCAAACCTAATCAACTGTGTGATGTGTTATTATTTGTGTGTTCTAAGATGGCTGATGAGACCAATCTTAGCTCTAAACTGCCTGTTGCAGATAGAACAAGAGAGGTCTGAGGAAGAAAGTTCTGTTGGTGATGCCTTAGCTCTGGCTTTCCGCTGTGCACGTTTCTGCTCGGCTTTGCTGATTCTTTTTGCTTCGTATTCACCAGCTTCCCTTTTTATGAGGCCTCGCCACTTTGTACGATCTTGTGCAATCTTTTCCCATGACTCAAGAACCAAGCCGCCTGTGTGCAAGTCCGCAACTACAGCTTCCAGTGTTTCCTCACCTGCTGCTTCGCCGCTCGCCCATCGACACAGGGCTTTTGTATGATTTGCATATATGTGCGTGCTGTGACTGTGTGTTGCTGATTAAGATGACATGCACTGTGAATTGAATTATAGTGAGGGAGAGGCGCGCAGTCAACCTCAATCTCTCATCCTGACCTAGCTGGACCCAGAGGCAAGACAGTGTCAGGACATCTGGAGCTAAGCCCGGATGCAGTGGATGACCATGACTTCTTTTGTGCCTTGTTATGTTCTCCATGCTCCACAACATGCTGCTGCATCGCTATTTGGGCCGTGGAATCATAGTAATGATTTCTTCCGCCCCAGCTGCCGAAGCAGACTTTACATAACTGGAACAGGCAAATCCAGGTATGCAGGTTTTTGTTTGGAGTTGCCAACTCCTAGATGGATTGCCGACAAGGGCTTCATAGCTCCATCTACCCTAGATATTGCTACACAGATTCTGTTAACAGCTATATAGAAGCAGTAACTTAAATGTCTTATGTAGCGTAAAGGGGAAGAATTATTCTGTAAGTGGACATCGAAATTCCTCAACTGTGCATACGCCTCGAAGACCTATTTTGCCTGGCGAGGGTCATAGATTGAGCTGTTTCATGGAGAACATCACGAAAACACGCCTATATAATTTGGACCCCCTTAAACCCCACTTTTATATAGTAAAACTGGGGTTTACAGGGGTATACATTATTTTTCTTATTTCTGCTCAAAAACATAGATTGTGGGTACTGTACTCGTTAGAACCGCCTCGGTGAGGCGGTTCTAACGAGTACCCACAATCTATGTTTAGAGCAGAAATATGAAAAATATCAGAATTTTTATCTGAAAATTTCAGTTTTTGCTGGTGAAATTTTCTATATATTTGAATAGGTGTGTTTTCGTAATGAAAAACCATAACCTGTTTGCAAACTTAGAAAGTTTAGATAAGAGTGTGTATCTCCACAATCTGATCCGGGCCTTCGTTGTTCACATGAAGATGTCTGTATTCAGATAAAAAAAAAAATCCCAAATTTGATGTTTGACCCTGGTTCTGCTGATCCCGGATATACCTTGCCTTTTCAGTTGGCTTCTGAACTGATCTAGATCTGCACTATTTGCCATCAAGTATGTAAATTTATAGCAACAATCCGGATCAAGTAATCTGATTGGCTGAAAATTGGAAGTGGGCGTGGCATCTTAATATATTCAGTAGGACAAGGGTTAATACACGTATCTCTATTTAAATTAGATATATGCTTAATTAGAAGCATATATCTCTATTTTAATTAAAGGTTTCTTTCATTAAAATAAACGTGGCTGGTTTATGTTTGAATAAAACTATAACGGCATTTAAATGAAACGTTGATGACCTACGGCCTCGTGCTCAAACAACTTCCTCGGAACCCGTCAGATGTAAATACGTAAACTATGTTAAAATATGTGTGATTCTTGTACTGAAATGAATTACAATGTCGCAAGGTGAAGAGTAATTCTGTCGCATGATTGCACATTTCTCATGTTGATGCTCTGATCCCGCTAGCATTCTGCTTTAATTTATATCGGACCGTTATCGGCCCGTCAGGAATCATGTCGGGCCGAAAACGGTCCGATTTAGTTGAAGCAGAATGTTAACTGGACTAAATATACTCGTACATACTTATCATACATTCCTTTTCCACCGATTGCGTAAATCAGTCCTAGTAAAGTGCAAACGCAATGGTCCATTCTAGGTACGTTCAAGGCACAAACTTTCCGCCATTCTTTGTTGGATAGGTCCAGCATGAATGTACTCTTAGTTGGTACCGGTGCTGCGCCGGGAATCCGAGGATCGCTTCCACCTGTAGACAAAAGCAGGAAAAGATACCTTTAACGTTTTAACTCTTTCACTGCCACAGGTGATAATAATAGGCTTTTGCAAACAGCGTAGATCCAGATCAGACGGCTCGTTGAGCCGTCTCATCTGAATCTATGCTGTTTGATATTCAGTCTTTCAACTTTACTTATAATAATCTTTCCAAGCGGCAGTTTGTTAAAATAAAAAAGCAGACGACAAATGTCGTCTGAAATTTGGCACCGAAAGAGTTAAGCGCTAATCACGACTGCAGCAGACGAAACTTAGATTTCTTTCTTTCTTTCTTTCTTTTTTTTTTTTTTTTTTTTTTTTTTAGCATTTTTCAGAGAAGAAAAGACTTGGCATTTCAAGTGAATCGTCTGCGTAGTCTTATTTTCTCTGAAAAAAAAAAAAGTTTAAATAAAACTTACAATGTCATCTACTACAGTTTTGCTTAGCAATTTTAGGGTTAAAGTGAAAGCCAGGGCCCAGTTGTTCAAAACTAACGATGTCGTTAGTTAACGATTCGTTAAAATTTACATCGAGTGATACGCAAATATGCTGATATTTTTTGCTGAAAAAATGTGAGTAGCTTTTGCAGTGCAAAAGCTACTCACATTTTTCAGCAAAATAAATATCAGAATATTGTATATTGAATCCGCTAAAACAGTTAACGAAATGACCCTTAACGAGCTTGTTAAGCTAACGACGCTTTGAACAACCGGGCCCAGATCAACACATTTCGCCCAGTTAGGCCTCATCAGTGACCTCATAAGTTTTCTAAAATTCCAGAATGGGATCAGTGGCAACAGAGGACCAGACAATATAAATTATGATGAACTACGGGGAGATCTTTGACGGCGCTACACGGCACTAACACCAACTGAGTGAAGACAAAATGATTCTAAAAGAAACAGAACGTGTTTAAAATTATCCATAAGAACCAATGGCATCATTGCTTCCTCATGACTATTAATGGAATGCAAATGAGCAAACATATCAGATCTCAATAATTCTATCAGTATTTGGAATATTACAATGGTTTTTAGCTACAAAATTCAACAGACATTCTTTTAAGTCAATATGAGCCGTCAGGTGAGAAAACCACCTGTCATGCGCGCCCAACGAAGATTTAGATCACCATTTGCATCCGCGCAATCTGATTAGAGACTTCGTTGTCCGCATGAAGAAACTTCGCACCCTTGGGCAACCAGAACGCGCCCAGTGAGGGCCCTGATCAGACTGAGTGAATCTTCGTCGGGCGCACATGCATCACGAAAACATGTCTATATAATTTTAAATTTTATATACGAGTATATAGTAAAACTGGGGTTTACAGGGGTATACTTTATTTTTCTTATTTCTACTCAAAAACATAGATTGTGGATACTCGTTAGAACCGCCTCGTCGAGGCGGTTCTAACGAGTACCCACAATCTATGTTTTGAGCAGAAATATGAAAAATTTAGAGTTTTTTATCTGAAAATTTTCAGTTTTTGGAAGTGAAATTTTCTGTATATATTTGAATAGGCGTGTTTTCGTAATGTATACGAAGATACATTTTTTGACGCTGTGGCGTATTGACATACACAAACAAAACAGACGTTAGGTTTAATCTCTGCTTGAATCTTGTATCTTATCTCTGCGTCGGTGGTTATATAGTGGCATTTGTTTTATCATTATTTGTTCTTTAGCTCTCAGAAAGGCTGTGCTTCATGATTTTGGCATTTTCTGGGTGTCTTCCCTGTAAGCATTCTACATCATCACGAAAACACGCCTATATAATTTTGACCCCCTTAAACCCCACTTTTATATAATAAAACTGGGGTTTACAGGGGTATACATTATTTTCTTATTTCTATGTTTTGAGCAGAATATGAAACATATCAGAAATTTTTATTTGAAAATTTTCATTTTTTTTGGTGTGAAAATTTTCAGTATATTTGAATAGGCATGTTTTCGTAATGTAAATCTATAGCGGGCCGTTATCGGCCCGTCAGGGTAGCTGACGGGCCGATAACGGCCCGCTGTAGATTTATAAAGAAAGCTAGCTGGGTTCACATATTTTTATAATTAATATATACTCTGACAAAACATAATTGAAGCTTACACTTAATACATTGTTTAATTTTATGAAAATTTGGCTATAAGATATACTTTGATATTATCAATAAGACATTCTTTCGTGGAGATTGACCATGAAATACTTTATACGAGCATTCTCTCCTTTTTGTTGCTTCTAGATGGGTGGTTGTCCGTTTCTGGTGAAAGAATGTGCACAGGTACCGATCATCCGCTTAGAGGACTGAGCCTGCTTTGGAAAAAAGTGTAGTTCGGTAAAATGACTAGCTCGACATGACAGTAGTGTTGACTGGGCTTTTAACCCAATGTACGCTATCAATCAATGCAGATTTTTAATGTAGCCGTGCAACAGTCTCATAGGGGCTATGCCACCTATTTATGACGAGTAGATTCTTGTATTTATACACTTTGGATAGGTCCATTTCCTATATAAGGGGTGTCCGGTTAGTTTTATTATTATCATGCTTTGTAGAAATTTCTGAACCAAATGCAAACAGTGTAGACCCTGATCAGACGCCGCGTTCTGCGGCGTCTGATCTGGATCTTCACTGTTTGCCAATGTCCCTTTTAAGGGACGCTAGGCTTAAATGGGTTAAAGTTCAACCAAACCCAACTTACCAATAAGATACAGTTTACTGCCCAGTACGGCGACAGCGTGGTGACGTCTTGGCTCTGGAAGACGACAGAAGTGTACCCACTGGTTGTCCTCAGAATCATATCGCTCTACAAACTCGTCTGGAATAGTAAACAGAACACTGCATAAGTATGCTTTGTTGACCGAATATAGCTATTATAGAATCTTTACATGAGCCCCAACCAATGACGTCAGTGGTTTCCCATGAATATTAATAAGAGGCAAAGAGCAACAACTTCAGATCTCCATCACGAAAACACGCCTATATAGTTTTGACCCCTTTATACAGTAAAACTGGGGTTTACAGTAGTAAACATTAATTTTCTTACTTCTCAAAATAAAACTTGTGGGTACTTGTTAGAACCGCCTCGCCGAGACAGTTCTAACAAGAACCCACAATCTATGTTTTGAGCAGAAATTTGAAAACTACCTGAATTTTTCATTTGAAAGTTTTCATTTTTTTTTTTTTTTTTTTTTGGGTGTTAAAATTCTCAATATATTTAGAGGCGTGTTTTCGTAATGAATAATTCTATAAGTATTTGGAATACTAAAATGGGTTTTTCGCTACATGATTCAGCAGACACGTGTCATTGTTTCTAGTCTTTATAAGCTGAAACGTGAGAAAATGTACCTTCTGACTGGCGCGACAAATGAACTCAGGTCAACCTGCGCATCCCAGTCTGATCAGAGTCTTCATTGACGCATGAAGAAACTATTCAACATTGGCTATCCAAAATGTGTCCAATGAAGATTCTGATCAGACTGCGCGAATGTGCAGGCTGATCTGCAGCGTCACTGGGCGCCATGTCCGAAGGTACGTTTTCTGACGTAGCGGTTCACATGTATACTAAACGTTTAACGCAATATCCACAAATTAGTTTTCATGACGTACTCACAGTCTCTCTGCTACAAGAAAACATTTTTATCGCAATTTTAGCATATCGTTTTTGAATAAAGCACAATGTCAACCCATCAATGCCTAGTGGATGCTTCTGCCTCTTTATTTGGGCAGGCCTATGTCCAACTGAAGGTGTTCTGGTTAGTATCCATTATTATGATTTGTTATAGACATGTCTGTTCTTAGTGCAAACAGCGCTCTGCGGCGTCTGAGCTGGGTCTACACTGTTTGCGAATGTCCCTTTTATGGGACGCTAGTCATAAATGGGTTAATACGTTGTTTTGAATGCTACCCTGGCTACATATAAAGATTATTTCTTATCACCAGCCCCATTCTCTACTGGGTATAAGGGAAACCTTGTTACGAGCCTCTCCAAAGAGAAAAAAAAGCCTTATGACATATATGACCATTATAGACTCAGATAAGCCTGCGTATCAGTGCAACAGCGCAGTCTGATGAAATCACTTGTGTTTTTGTCGGAATATTCTAAAATACCAAAACTTCATGTCAGGAAACTGCTAACTCTTTGATTAGTCCGTGGATGCACAGTCTGATCTGGAGCCCTGGAAACCAGAATACTATTTCATTTTTATCTGATGGCTTGCTGTGAGGTTGAAAGCTGGCTGCCAAAAAATACTTGGGTGTGTGTGTGTGTGCGCGCGCATGCGTGCGTGCGTGTGCGTATGTGTGTGTTTTTGTGTTACAGTCTAGCTTTGTGTTGGGAACATGGAAATTGTTCTAGACATAGATAGTTCGTGCAGCTGAGGGTTAATCCTTAAAGTGCCAATCACAACTATTGTTGTCTGCTTTGTCTACTGCCGGTTACTTTAAAAGTCACTTCTGCAAACAGCGTGGACCCAGATCAGACTGCTCCTTTAGGACACTGTTTGCCTGTAAGCAAAAATAGGTTTGAAAAGTTTGCAAGAATATTCAACAGACGACATAAACAGACGACATTTTGAGATGCAGGTTTTCTTGGCGCTCTAAGGGTTAATCATACTCGTAGCGCGAGGCAGGAAGCAAGTGGTTTATTGAGGGATGTCTTTTTTGATCTATAAAATAATGGTATGTTGAGTGTACTCATTTGAATCGCCTCGTTGAGGCCATTCTTACGAGTACTAACTACATATTCATGTGAAATAAGAAAATTTCTCTAAAATATCCCTAAATATTTGTTTTCTTGGGGACTCAAAAAGAGTTCGAATTAGCCAAGGTAAACGATTCGTCGGTGATCAGGCCCCGAGGTTATAAAACCTTTTTCATGCTCAACTCAACTGAGTATGAAAATTTCTCTGCTAATAAATATGAAAATGCCAACAATAGTTGGCATTTTCATATTGATTAGCAGAGAAATTTTCATGCTCAGCTATGTTTAGCAAGAAAGAATTTTAAATTGTTATTAATTTGTGATTTATTAGCAGGATCAATTTCATGCTCAGCTGAGTTGAGCGTGAAAAAAGTTTTATAACCTCTGGGCCGGGTCGTTGAAGTTTTAGTGTACAAATGGAGCAGCGCTCGACATGACCCCATTGGGTTGACTGGGCCGTAAAACCTCAACACATACAAACAAACAAATAGAGCAATGTATATAGCTACTCTCAAGGCAAGTTCAGCAGGCGACAAACTGATGATTTTTTACTTTACTATTTTTTGTCAGAAAAAAAGATATGACATTTCATGCAAATCCTCTTCTTAGAGACAATTTTCATGAAATGTCAAATCCTGTTTCCTGGGAAAAATGAGAAAAAAGTCGAAATATCGTGTGCTGAAAATTTTACCCAGAGTGCTAAGCGTTAAAAAATACTACCATTTGCTGAGTTGAAGCCACCAATCACCAGTATGTCTATAGCCCTCGCTGGGGATTTGGCTTGGGTTTGGAGTTCTACAGGCAGCATTACTGGTTTCGCGTGTTTCCCTGATGATGGTTGTTTTGGTGTTGACGTCATCACCGGGGAAGATCGGGGAGTATGCTCCCCTTCCAGTGGTGTGGTGCTTTTTAAAATTGAGTCCGGCAGAAAATTATCTTTGCTGCTATTCGTTCGTGCTGACGTCATCGGAGGATGCACGGGAAAAGGATGCCTTTCCGACGTTGCTTCCGGTCGAATACTATCTTTTCTGGTAGGTTTTGGTGTTGACGTCATCTGTGGAGAGGGCACGGGAGCATGTTGTCTTGTCGATGTTGTGGAGAGTTTTGAAGTTGCTTCCGGGCGAATACTATCTTTCCTGGTATATTTTGGTGTTGACGTCGTCTGCGGGGAGGGCACGGGAGAAGGCTGTCTTTCCGATGTTGTGGAGAATCTTAAAATTGCTTCCGGCGCAAAACTGTCTTTTCTAGTATAGTTTGGTGTTGGCGTCATCAGTGGGGAGGGCAAGGGTGAATGCTGTGTTTCCGATATTGTGGTGGGTTTTGGACTTGCACCCGACCGAATACTATCTTTTCTGGTAAAGTTTGGTGATGACATCATGAGCGGGGAGGGCATGGGAGAATGTTGAACGTCCGACGCTGTGACAATGTTTGGAAATCCTTTCGGTGGCAAATTAATTTTGCTGCTGTATGGCTCTGGGTATTCATTCGCCTACAAAATAGAAATAAACAGTTTGAACAACAGAACGTCTTAGGCACACAGATTGAGATGCGTATTCCTATGTGATAATTTTGTCTTGTATTAACCTTTACCACTCCCTGGGCAGATTCAGCAGACGAAAAATTAATACTTTTTTTTTTCTTTTTTATCCAGAAAACAGACTTAGACATTTAATGCAACTGTCTCCTTAAGAGACAATTTGTATGTTATATCAAAACCTATTTTCTTGGGCATATAAGAAAATTATTTGAAATATCCTCGGCTGAAATTTGAAATTTTACCCAGCACGCTAAGCGTTAAATATAGTTTTATTTTTACAATATATTGTACAATATTTACAATATATTGTACACCTTATACTTTCTAAAATCCCTCTCTCTCTCTCTCTCTCTCACACACACACACACACACACACACACACACACACACACACACACACACACACACACACACACACACACACACACACACACACACACAAATTTTACCTTGTTAAAGTGTGCCCTGTAGCAGTGTCTAGGCGAAGGTATCGAAAACTGGAAGGGATCATCACGTTTCAACAGACGTGTTGTTAGAACCCTGTAGACAGTAAGATCGGATATTTATAAGATGAGGTGGCACATGAAGTGCAATAACATCACAAAAACATGCCTATACAATTTCAACCCCCTTAAACCCCACTTTTATACAGTAAAACTGGGGTTTACAGGGGTATACAATATTTTTATTATTTCTGCTCAAAAACATAGATTGTGGGTACCCGTTAGAACCGCCTCTGCGAGGCGATTTTAACGAGTACCCACAATCTATGTTTTTAGCAGATATATGAAAAATATCAGAGGTTTTTATCTGAAATTTTTCTGTTATTGGAGGTGAAATTTGCTACATATTTGTATAGGTGTGTTTTCGTAATGAGCCGGGGTACAGCATTTCTTACAAGACTGCATGACGTGCATGAGCGCCCAGCGAGACTCAGATCAATCTTCGTTATCCGCCAGAAGATGCTTTGAATCCTTAGCTACACAGATACTGCCCTGTGAAGGTTGTAATTAGTGTGATTAGACTGCGTGGATTCGCAGATGATCTGAGGTTTCGCTGGGCGCACATATAATCTTTTTGAAAATACCTTGCCCGGCTCAAGTATAAGACATAAACAAAAACACAATAGCCTATATTAATTCATAGTGACTTTCACATTTATTTGGTCTTTGTTGTTGTTTAGTTTTATAAACGTATACATTATTCTCATGTCTTTTAGAATACGAGTATTGCTCTTGCTTTGCATTTGCCAACAATACCAAAATAATATTATTTTAAATCTTTTAATATCTATTAGTCCTGTTCTGCTCTTGTACAATGTGCTCGTTATCATATTATAAATCCTTAAAGAATCTGGTCTTGCCAACAATGTGATGTTATCATATTTTAAATTCTTTAAGAATCCATTTGTCTTATTCTGCTCTTGCCAACTAGGTGGTGTAATAATATTTTAAATCTTAAAAGAACCTGTTGAATTTGCTCTGCTCTTGCCAACAATGTGATGTGATCATCTTTTGAACACCTTAAGAATATTTTGGTCTTGCTCTGCTCTTGCCAACAAGCTAATGTAAACATATTTTAAATTCTTTAAGAACCTGTTGGCTGCTCTGCTCTTGCCAACAAGGTAATGTAATCACATTTAAATCCTTTAAGAACCTGCTGGCCTTGCTCTGCTCTTGCCAACAACGTGATGTAATCATATTTTAAATCCTTTAAGAACCTGCTGGTCTTGCTGTGTTCTTACCAACAATGTGGTTTAACCATACCTTAAATCCTTTAAGAATCTGCTCTTGTAAAAATGTGGTGTTATCGTGTTTTAAATCCTTTAGAATTATGTTGGTCTTGCTCTGCTCTTGCCAACAATGTGATGTAATAATATTTTAATGCTTTAATAATCTATTGGTCCTGCTATGCTCTTGCCAACAATGTGATGTAATCATATTTTAAAGCATTAAAATTTAAAATGCAGGGTGCATTGTAACAGCACAATTATGTAATTACAGCGCAAAATGTAATAATTATTACATTTCGCGCTGACAGATTTACTGCAAATGCAAAACGTAATAAAATTTTGTATCACAATCTTTGTTTGGCAATTCTTTAGATTGCCACGCAGGTTCAAAATACAGTGATACAGACTCAAACCATTAAGCCGTGGAAGACATATGAAAAAAAAATATGACTTCCATGGTCGAATGATTTTAGACTATGTTGATGTATATGTGACCCAGAATGGGAACCAAAAGGGATTCCAAACAAAAATTGGAATACAAAAAAGTTAACCACAATTTGCATTGCGATTGCAGTAAATCTTCCGATTCAAACAGTAACTTTTTCATATGTCTTCCACAGTCGAATAAATTTGGTCTATGTTGATGTATTTGTGAACAGGAGTTGGAATCAAAAGTGTTTTAAACAAAGATTGAGATACAAATGTTTTATTGCATTTTGCGTTGCGATTGCACTCAACGATCAACACAAAATGTACTAACTTTTTTATATGTCTTCCACGGTGGATTGATTGATTGTGTTGGGGTTTAACGACACGTCAACCCTTATGGGTCATTTTGTGTCGTCTCCCAGAGAAAGGGAGAAAAGAGACAGAAGAGATAGCAGAAGAGATGAAAGAGAGGGACAGGGAAGAAAGAGGAACAGGAATGAAAGTGAAGAAACAGAAGAAATGAAAACATCACCTCCCTACCCTTACCTGCTACAAGGATAGCAGGCCTTGCCCAACTGTAAACCAATACCAGCTGGACGCCCCGGTGACATAAGATACATGACACCTTCGCACCACCCGACCACCCCCCTTCCACGGTGGAATGATTTTAGTCTATCATTACGAAAACACGCCTATTCAAATATATTGAAAATTTTATCACCAAAAAATGGCAATTTTTCAGATAAAAAAATCTTATATTTTTCATATTTCTGCTCAGAACATAGATTGTGGGTACTCGTTAGAACCGCCTCGTCGAGGCGGTTCTAACGAGTACCCACAATCTATGTTTTTGAGCAGAAATAACAAAAATAATGTATACCCCTGTAAACCCCAGTTTTACTATATAAAAGTGGGGTTTAAGGGGGTCAAAATTATATAGGTATGTTTTCGTGATGTTTTGATGTATTTGTGACCCAGAGAGGAATCGAAACCGTTTCCAAACAAAGATTCGGATACAAAGGATTTAATACATTTTGCGTTGCGATTGCAGTAACTCTGTCAAGGCAAAATGTAATGACATTTTCATACGTCTTCCACGGCCGGAATAAATTTGGTCTAAGTTGGTGTATTGTGACCTAGAGTTGGAATCATAAGTGTTTCCAAACAGAGATTATGATACAAAAAATAATTATATTATGCGTAACGCAGTAATTCTGTCCAAGCAAAACGTAATGACTTTTTTCATATGTCTTCCACGGTGGAATGATTTTAGTTTATGTTGATGTATTTGTGATCCAAAATGGGAATCAAAAGGGTTTCCAAACAAAGATTCGGATACAAAAATGTTATTACATTTGCGTTGCGATTGCAGAAAATCTGTCAACGCAAAATGTAACAACTTTTTCATATGTCTTCCACAGTCGCATGAATTTGGTTTATGTTCATCTTTGCATCTGTCATTGGTCTATGCATTGGTCGCAAAATGTAATAACTTTTTTTACATGTCTTCCACGACTGAATCAGTTTGGTCTGTTGTGATGTATTTGAGAGCTAGAGTTGGAATCAAAAGCGTTTCCAAACAGAGATTGTGATGCAAAAATTTTACACTTTGCGTTATTTGTGACCAAGAGTTGGAATCAAACGTTTCTGAACAAAGATTGAGAAACAAAATGTATTATTACATTTTTCGTTGCAATTGCAGTCAACAGTCAACACAAAATGTAATAACTTTTTTTATATGTCTTCCACCATCGAAAGAATTTGGTCTATGTTGATATATTTGTGGCCTAGCGTTGAAATCAAAAGAGTTTTTTTTAAAAAAAAAAAAAAAAACAACAAAGGTTAGATACAATGATACAAAAATTTATTACATTTTGCGTTGCAATTGCAGTAAACTTGTCAACGCAAAATGCAATAACTTTTTTATATGACCTTCACGGTCGAATGATTTTGGTCTGCGTTGATGTATTTGTGACCAAGAGATGGAATCAAAAGAGTTTCCAAACAGAGATTGTGATACAAAAAATTACATTTTACGTTGCGACTGCAGTAAATGTGTCAACGCAAAATATAATAACTTTTCCATATGTCTTTCGCGGTCGAATGATTTTGGTCTGTGTCGATATATTTGTGACCAGGAGTTGGAATCAAAAGAGTTTCTAAACAATGATTGAGAAACAAAATGTATTATTGCATTTTGCGTTGCAATTGCAGTCAACTTTTGACACAAAATGTAATAACTTTTTCATATATCTTCCACAATCGAAAGAATTTGATCTATGTTGATATATATTTGTGACCTAGCGTTGAAATCAAAAGAGTTTTTTTAAAACAAAGATTAGGATACAATGATACAACAATTTATTACATTTTGCGTTGCAATTGCAGTAAATCTGTCAACGCAAAATGTAATAACTTTTTCATATGATTTTCACGGTCGAATGATTTTGGTCTGTGTTGATGTATTTGTGACCAAGAGATGGCATCAAAAGAGTTTCCAAACAAGGATTGAGATACAAAAGTTTTACTACATTTTGCGTTGGGATTGCAGTCCTCGTTCAGCACAAACGGTAATAATTATTACATTTTGCGTCTTCATTATACAACTAATGCATTCTTTTGAGGTAACCATCAGGATTTGTCAACCCGAGGAAGTGATATTCACCGAAGCAAAGCCGAGAGTTGACAAATCCTGATATTAACTTCTAAAGAATGATTCAATTGTTTTGTGATATATGACTTATTTATTTTATTTTTTATTATTTTTTTATCCAGTCTCAATATAGTTTTTCTCAAAATGCAATGCTGGAAAGAATCTGCTTGTCTTACTAATGTCACTTTACTCATTTTAACGATTTTACAAAGGTCAAAAAGCTTTGGCTTGGTTAAAATTTGCAATAAAATATTTGCAAGACATCTATAATAAAAAGATCAAATTATAGGAAAAGTACTTGTAATAAAAAATGAAAACTAAGGAATCAAATAAAATTAAACAATGCAAATAAACAAGTTGTGAAGAATTATTACAAAAGTCGAACGTCAATGACTCGAACATCGTTGGGACCATGGAAATTTGTTCGAGACATGGGTAGTTCGAGCCAGTGAGGGTTAATCATGGCGCAGGTCAGGAAGCAAATGGTAATAATTTAGAGAAATCTTTTCGATCTTCTATACCAAAATGGTATGTTGAGTGTACTCATTAGAATCGCCTCGATGAGGCGATTCTAATGAGTACACACAACATACAATTTCATGATAAAATAACAAAAGTTACTTAAATATTTGATTTGTGGAGCTATCGGAAGAATTTCGTAGGGACTCAAAACAGGTTCGAATCAGCTATGGTAAACGAGCCATCCGGGTTCGAGCTATTGAGGTTTTACTGTATACAAGAACATGAAGATCATGCACACCATGCAGCTAATCTAAAATTATCCCTCTGATAAGTGCATTACGAAAACACGCCTATTCAAATATATTTGAAAATTTCACCACCAAAAACTGTAAATTTTAAGATAAAAAACTCTGATATTTTTCATACTTCTGCTCAAAACATAGATTGTGGTACTCGTTAGAACCGGCTCGTCGAGGCGGTTCTAACGAGTACCCACATTCTATGTTTTTGAGCAGAAATAAGAAAAATAATGTATACTCTTGTAAACCCCAGTTTTACTAAATAAAAGTGGGGTTTAAGAGGGTCAAAATTATATAGGTATGTTTTCGTGATGGAAAATTGTAAGGCTGGCACGATTAATCGGATAATGGATTAATTGATCGATAAATTCCACAAAAATGACTATCATTACTGATTTGCTAATAATCGATCATTTGATTTCTGTGTTTGTTACTTTACCGTATTTACCTTTAGTATTCAGACACCTAAACTCCTTACCATACTTAATCTAAACTTTGAACAAGTACAATTTATTACCTATTGTTGTATCTAAAAATAACTGGATGGGTGGCAAACAGTGTAGACCCTGATGAGACGCCGCATTTGCGGCGTCTCATTAGGGTCTACACTGTTTGGTCAGACCTGGCTGACCAAATATATGCAATAAAGTATAACATATGGTAAGAGTCATGCTCAGACAGGTAAAATTATGACCAAATATTCAGTGATTACTAATCGATTATTGATCACAATGGCAGGACTGATAATCGATTATCTCTTCAACTCCGATTAGCCAGCCTTAGAAAATTGTGATGTTGGTTTTACCCAAACTATATTTAGCTGTCTGGCAGCAGTGACAAAAGTGATGTTAACCTGTTCTTGACCTTAGTAGGCTTAATTTACTACAAGCCGCAAAATTTGTTAATTAGGGTGCATTCCACAGTTTCGCACTTGTGAACCTGGGGCAAAAATGTCAATAACTAGGGGTAGGGCTAGAAACCAGTCTGAAAGTACTTTTTGCTGCACATTTTGACCAAACCTGAAGTTTTATACTTGTCAGTTATTGTTAACACTGAAGAAAAAGACTTTTCTTGAGGTCACATGACTATACTATAAAACAGTGTAGGTAAAATACGAAACTGTTGAATTCTGTCTGGTACCCGGTTTTACCTTGTCAAAAATTATAGCATGCTTTTCTGTGGATTTTATCTTGAAAACGAGATGGCTTACAGGCATTGATTTCTGGATAAAAGTAATATTCTGTAGGCGCTCTGTGAAATTTTCAACTGTTCCAGACCAGTGCATTGTCCTGGAGTTGATGATAATTATTCGAAAACATTAGTGCAACAGCAGGTTTTCGTACATTGCAGTTATTTTTATGATGATTAAATTATTATTTGGTATGTTTGCAATTTATTGATACAGTACTTAATGGACAGGTACTGTTATATTTGCTGTGATTGCATTTTATTTGTGTGACGGCTGTAAACAGATAGAAATGGAAGTCAAAACTATGGAGTGCACCCTTATCAGGATTTGTGATTACCAATGGGAGCCACTTTCAGCCAAAGAAGGATTTTGATAGCAATCATATAACAACACAGTTTAACTCACCAACATAACAGTAGGATAAGTCACTCTACTTCTGTAGATGTAATATCGACGAATCTCTGGTTGAATGATCAGTTTTGTAACAAGAAGGATCAAACTTGAGTGGACGCCCGTGCCAATATTTGTTTCAGTCTTTTTTTATAAGTATGGGTGGGTGCAGTAACAACACTGTTGAGCAGCTCGTTCCACGAATTCACAACCCGATTACTGAATGTGTTAGCGCGAAGCTTTTTGCGTTGTAACCGTGTGTAAGGACCAATGCAATAAGGGCAGAGCTTTGTACTAGCAAAGCGGTAACTTTACTTTAGTCTGCTTATATTTTCTAGTCCTTTGGGATCAGTATCTCATTTAGATTTCTTTGAAAATAAAATTATTAAGGATTCGTTTCATTACGAAAATACGCCTTTTCAAATGTTTTGAAAATTTCACCCTCAAAAACTGAAAGTTTTCAGGTAAAAATTCTGATATTTTTCATATTTCTGCTCTAAACATAGATTGTGGGTACTCGTGCCGAGGCGGTTCTAACGAGTACCCACAATCTATGTTTTTGAGCAGAAATAAGAAAACTAATGTATACCTCTGTAAACCCCAGTTTTACTATATAAAAGTGGGGTTTAAAGGCGTCAAAATTGTAAAGGTATGTTTTCATGATGGAAGTGACACAAACGTTAACTCTCAATTGGGTTCACTAGACTTTAAAGGATTTATGAAAATTTGCAGCAGACGACATTTTTGAAACTCATTATGTTATTTATTTATTTTTTTTTAGAGAAAATGAGGCTTGACATTTCATGTGATCCGTGTTCCTAGCAGACGATTCGCATGAATTGTTATGCCTGATTTTTTTTTGGGAAACAAAAACTAAAAAAACCCCACTAGAAATGTGTTTGTAAAACACTATGCCATCATCCTTGCGCTTGTCGATACAAAATGCCAAAGTTGAAAAGGGGCATAACTCTGACCAAAGTAATCTACAGTTCACCAAACTTTCAATCGGGTCATTTGCACACTGATTCCAAACTGCTTGCAAATTTTTATGAGCCTCCGAAGTGGTTCCTTAGATAATGTGCTTAAAAAATGTTAATTTGCTTAAGGCCTCGATGGCTCAGTTGGATGCGCCATCCGACTGGAGACCAGGAGGTCGCGGGTTCAACCCCCACCGTGGTCGGCAACATTCTTTCGTGGAGATTGATCATGAAATATTTTCTACGGTCATTCTCTCCCTTCCGCTGATTCAAGAAGGGCAGTTGTCAGTTTCTGACGCAAACAAACAAACAAATCATTTGCTTATGTCTGAAAAAGGGGCTTAACTCCACCATAAAGAATCTGACAGAAAAGAAAAAAAAATACAGGTCAGCTAATTCTTCATAGCAATGCATATTTGAAAATTCAAAATCGTAGCATACATGGTTCCAAAGATATGAATGGTCTCAAAAGCGTGACGTACGGACAAACGAACAGACGGATGGGAAAACCGAAAGCAATATGCCCTCATAATCAGAATGTCGACTGCTGCTGTTGTAATTGGTGCTTTGAGGTTTAAAACCTACCAGTTTGCAATGAGAACCACTTCTCTAAATTTGTCATATCCTCTTATCAAGCTTGTTGTTTCTGTACAGGTGAACAACTCCTCTGTATTCATGTAGTAGAACCGAACCAAATTCATAACCCTGGTGGCAAATTTGAACCGTTCCTCAATGTTGTGTGCGAGCCATCTCACAGCCATTTGGAACACCTCGTACTCTGTCTGCACGAAGAGGTCATCCGAGGAGAGTATCTGACATAGAGTGTCAATGTCCAGTTCAAGAAAGCCTGGAAGTTGGCTTATTTCTGTAAAATTCTGTAAGATTCTGTAATAAATTTTAGTAAAACCTCAGAATTTTGTCAAAATTGAAAATCTCATTGTTACTGAAAATAAATTTCTTTCCTACGATGCACTATTTTATTTTGCATAAGGGGTTTAAAGGCTCCAAATTCCTCAGAACAGACATTTTATTATCCAAGAAAGGTTTAATAAATATTAATATGGTATTAATACCATCATAAAATGTGGTACCTGACAGCCTGTAAAATTATTTCAGTTAGTCTCTCGTTCTTGAACTGGATAAAAAATGAAATGATTTTTTATCGTATCTCTGAATTAATGTTGCCAACATTGATTCAGAGATATGATTAAAAAATCAGTTCACTGAGTTTTGATCCAGTTGACTAAATAAAATTTTACAGGCTGTCAGATGCCACATTTTATGATCGTATTAATACTACATATCAATTTATTAAACCTTTCTTGGATTAAAAAAAAAATGTCTTTTTTTTTTGAAGAATATGGAGCCTTTAAACTGTAAAATGAGAATATAAATAGAATATTTCCGCCATTGAACTGTTACTAAAAATGTATTTCTCCCACAATACACTATAATGTAGTTTGAGTTTAAAATGTATACTAAAAACTTAAACCGTTTATCTTGATCCAATGGGCCGTGCCAATGCATTTTCTTCTGAATTCAGCCAGAACAGGACAAAACCTACAATAAGACTTGTGCGACCAGCGAAGACTCTGATCAGACTGCGCATCTGCGCAGTTTGATCAGAGTCTTCGCTGATCGCATGTGCCTTATATAGCCTCCAGGCTATCCAAACAGGGATAAACGAGAACCCTTGCCATACTTGATGGTTGTGCATGTTGATCTGAGTCTTTGCTGGTCACACAGGTCTTATTGTAGGTTTTGTCGTGCGCTGGCTCAGTTACATTGAAGCACATGTAAGAAGGTACATCTTTTCACGTTGTAGCTCATTTTTTTCTGACAGTTAAAAGAAGAAATGATGATGATGGTGATGATGATGATGATGAACGTTTCGACTATACTAATATAATGATACTGTTGCTAAGCCTGTTATAATAGCTTGTTGATGGAAAAACCAGACATGTCATAGTCGTTTAGGTACTGAGTGCTATACGTATGTTGTCCACCTGATACTCTGTATATATACCCATCTGTTTGTCTGAGAAAAAGTTGGTATAAAAGCGATCCAAACAGCACTGTTTAGGTCCTTTTCCTATAAATACAGTCGACGCCCGTTATCTCGACTTCGCTTATCTCGAATAACTGCTTATATCGAAGTGAAAATCTAGTCCCTGTTTAAACGTAGAAATATAACAACAGGTAAAAAAATATTGTGGAAAAGAGGAGAAATTGCTCCTAAGGAGCAATTTCTCCTCTTTTCCACAGTATTTTCAATATATCTCTTACTTCAGGAGTCAAATTACATATTCATTTGTGAAATGTGGTTGTTTGATTTATTTTTTCCTCAATTCTGCAATTCTGATATGTCGAGGTACGGATATCTCGAAGTATTTCAGAGAGTCACTTGGACTTCGAGATAATGAAAGTCGACTGTATTTCCGCACAAGAGAAAAAGAGAGTTTTGGGGTGAAACTTTACTGTATGTGCGTGTGCCTGCATGCGTGAAAAAGGTGTTTGTGGGTAAATGACTATAGAAAATGTACCTTCAAACACGTGCGCCCAGAGAATACTCAGGTCGACCTGCGCATTCGGGCAGTCTTTTGAATACTGAACATGCTGCACAAAAGCGCAGGCTGACCTTAGTCATTGCTGAGCGCACATGTCGTTTAAAGGAAACATTTCATATAATGCTTAACGTCCTTCTTTTTTCATTCATGGCTTGATAAAACGAAGAAAAAAATAAAAACAGAAAAAAAAAATCAATTCTTAAATGAACCCCCTAGCGGGCACGTGACGTTTATACAACGTCGCATTACAGGTGCTTGTAGTTTAGTCCCTCAGCCGCTAAAATACCCTTATCCTACAGAAAGTCTATAGGCGTTATTTCGTTAAAGCTATTTAGAATCTACTTTTGGGTTTTTATATGGGTTTAAGGACTAAATGCCAACCCAGCAGGCACACAATATCAAAATGACGTCGTATCTACGTCGATGCGACGTGATCACGTCGCATCGACGTTGATACGACGTCATTTAAACGTTGTGTGCCCACTGGGAAGCGTCTGTGGTCGCACCAACAGGACGTTGCATGGACGTTGATAGGACGTTGCATCGACATTGATGTGACGTTGTCTTAACGTTTAGTGCCCGCTGGCCCATTTACTTCTGGAAAACAGTTCTGTAGATTCTAGTACAGCAGTTTCCCTGGTACTTCACAACTAGTTTCAAAGCCTGGTCTAATGGCAGATTCTCTGTTAGATCGCTGCAGCGCTGTTTGAGGGTCTCAACTTTCAGAAAGTCGGCTATAATGATCAGATCTGCGGCAATGGCATCATAAATTTTAAGCTGTCCTGAAAATAAAAGAACAAATCGAGGGTTGAGCGCAAGACTATGGTAACTCAAACATATTTTTGAAACCCTTGTTTAGGGGCAACTTGGACCCCTTTGTAAACAATGCAAATTTAGGTGCCATTGCTCATACGAGCAATGGCACCTAAATTTTCATTGTTTACAGAAAGAAATGTTGTAATCTTCATAACGCCTTCATGGTGAGGAGATTAGGTTTGGGGTAAAACAACCATCTGACTTACGCCAGTCTTGCGCTCAACCCTCGAAATGAACCACAACGTCAGAAAACGTACCTTTCAGAAGATTCAGAGCAGCCTGAGCATTTGCCCAATCTGAACAAAATCTTCACTGGGAATATTTTGATAGACAAGGATGCCAAGTTTCTTCACGCGGACAACGAAGACTCTGATCAGGCTGCGCGGATGCGGATGCGCCGATTTGAATCTTCTTTGGGCGCATTTGTCAGAAGGTACTTTTTCGCAAGTTCTGGTATAAAAATAATATCATTATTTTTCTTTGGACTAAGACAACTTAATTACACTAATATTTCATCCAATTTTCGAACAGTATCATCTAATTACTTGGAGATGTGTTTAAAGCGAAGGACTTATTAAAGAGGAGTATTTGGTTAGGCAGGAGATTCACATAACAAGAGGGCCAAGATGGCCCTATACCGCTCACCTGATTACCAGATAAATCGGCCTTTCAGCTCAGGAGACAAAGTGCAAAATAGATTTCCAAGATAGCGGCCATGACGCCATTTTGGATTTCTGATCGGAACGATTTTAGCTCTTTTTTTTTATCTACAAGCCACCCTGATGCTTCCTACCAAGTTTGGAGTCAGTTGGCCTTTCGGTTCAGGAGGAGAAGCGAAAAATAGATTTTTAAGATAACAGCCATGGCGGCCATCTTGGATTTCCGATCAGAATGATTTTAGCTATTTTATCTACTTGTGACTCCGATGCTTCCTATCAAGTCCAAGACAATCGGCTTTTTATTTCAGGAGAAGAAACGAAAAATAAATTTTCAAGATGGCAGCCATGGCGGCCATCTTGGATAATCCATCGGAACAATTTTAGCAATTTTTTTATCTACAAGTCACCCCGATGCTTCCTGCCAAGTTTCATGTCAATTGGCCTTTCAGTTGCCCCCGATGCTACCTGCCGAGTAACTAGTCAATTGGCCCTTCGATTCAGGAGAAGAGGCTGTGGCGGCCATCTTGAATTTCCAATCGGAAAGATTTTAGCTATATTGATCTACAAGTCAACCCGATGCTTCCAACCAAGTTTCGAGTCAATTGGCCTTTTGGTTCAGGAGAAGAAGCGCAAAATAGATTTTCAAGATGGCTACCGTGGCGGCCATCTTGGATTTCGGATCAGGACCATTCTAGCTATGTTCGATCTATAAGTCACCCCGATGCTACCTACTAAGTTTCAAGTCAATTGGCCTTTTGGTTCAGGAGAAGAAGCGAAAAATAGATTTTCAAAATGGCCACAAGGGCGATTGTCCGATCGGAACAATTTTACATACATTTGACCTACAAGTACCCGATGCTTTCTACCAAATTTCAAGCCAATTGGCCTTTCGGTTCTGGAGAAGAAACAAAAAAAAAAAAAAAAAAAATAGATTTTCAAGATGGCCGCCATGGCGCGCGGCCATCTTGGATTTCGGATCGGAATAGTTTGAATTATTTTTTATCTACAAGTCACCCCGATGCTTCCAACAAAGTTTCAAGTCAATTGGCCTTTTGGTTCAGGAGAAGAAGTGAAAAATAGATTTTCAAGATAGCTACCGCGGCGGCCATCTTGGATTTCCGATCAGACCCATTCTAGCTGTGTTCGATCTATAAGTCACCCCGATGCTACCTACTAAGTTTCAAGTCAATTGGCCTTTTGGTTCAGGAGAAGAAGCGAAAAATAAATTTTCAAGATGACCACAAGGGCGATTGTCCGATTAGAACAATTTTACATACATTTGACCTACGTCACCCGATGCTTCCTACCAAATTTCAAGCCAATTGGCCAATTGGCCTTTCGGTTCTGGAGAAGAAACAAAAAAAAAAAAAAAAAAAAAAAATAGATGGCGGCCATCTTGGATTTCGGATCGGAATAGTTTGATTTATTTTTTATCTACAAGTCACCCAGATGCTTCCTACCAAGTTTCAAGTCAACTGGCCTTACGGTTCAGAAGAAATAGCGAAAAATAGATTTTCAAGATGGCCACCACGGCGGCAATCTTGGATTTCCGATCGGAACGATTTTAGCTATTTTTTTTATCTACAAGTCACCCCGATGCTTCCTACCAAGTTACAAGTCGACTGGCCCTTCGTTTCAGGAAAGGAAGTGAAAAATAGATTTTCAAGATCTTGGATTTCTGATCGGATCGATTTTAGTTATTTTTTATCTACAAGTCACCCCGATGCTTTTTACCAAGTTTCAAGTCAACTGGCCCAGGGATGTAGGAGGAGTAGGCATTTAAAGCAATTGTTGACAACGCACGCACTTCGTGCTCAGGTGAGCTAAACAGTCAGTTCTAATTTTTCTCTCAGAAAGAAATCAAAATCTCATCTGCTGCAGTTGTAATTGGCTTTTTAAGGGTTGCAGTCTACTTTAAGTCTATATCGGACCACTATCAGCCTGACATGTTTCCTGTCTCGCCGATAACAGTCCGATATAGAGTTTTGTAGAATGCTAGCTGGGAAGCTGCTTATATCCAACCTACCAGTGTAAATGAATTCTAGAAATACAGCGAAAGCCTCTGGTGCGATTCCTCTGAGCCTCATCTCAAAAGGTATCTGTTTGCCCTTGTTGCTACTGAAGAGTTCTTGAAAGTATTCACTATAGCAGCTGAGTGCCACTCGGTGGGCGGCGAAGGTTCTGTCTTTTACATGCACTGAAACGTCCATCAACTTGTCTTCCTCGTACAGGTAGCGCAGGTATTCACCTACACTTATATAGGAACTGATTGTTTCCAAGGGTAGGGTGACAATCTTGTCACGAACGTTTTGACATTCACGACTTGCAACATGGATGGCTTTATCAACAACCTCATCCGCTGCTACGTCAACAAGATATTCGGATAATTCCGTGAAACTCTGAAAGTAAAAATTATCATTACGAAAACACGCCTGTTCAAATATATTGAAAATTTTACCACCAAAAAACTGAAAGTTTTTAGATAAAAATTCTAATATTTCTGCTCAAAATATAGATTATGGGTACTCGTTAGAACCGCCTTGCCGAGGCGGTTCTAACGAGTACACACAATCTATGTTTTGAGTAGAAATAAGAAAAATAATGTATACCCCTGTAAACCCCAGTTTTATTATACAAAAGTGGGGTTTTAAGGGGGTCAAAAATATACAGGTATGTTTCGTGATGTGAAAGTTAAAAATGGTATTGGTCAGACAAAAGATAATTCGCAAGATGCGATCAGCTTCAGGTGGTCAGAATCATATTTGTAGAAAGTTTTATATAAAAAAAAATCCTTTGAAAACTCAAGTAGGCGTTGTCGTACCAAATCATTAAATAATGCCTTAACATAATCTTTTTATGTTGTCAGGACAACTTGTTAGTGATGCAAATACATGTATTATGATACCGGTTAGATAGGTCAAAGGAATCATAAATATATTTAGTATACAGTAGGACAACAGGATTATAGTGTATTTGGCCATTTTTGGTTCTCGCGGCGCAGATGGCGGTCCCTACTCTTTTAACACACTTTGTTTCTTTTCTTTTGTCTTTTTTTCTGCCCTTTCGCTCCACCTCAGGCCACTTCTTCCATTTTTTTCCTTATCATTGATAAAGTAGATTATTATTATGTTTTTTTTTTTTGTTTGCTTTTTTTCTTTTTCCTGTTCTTCTTCATGTTTGTTATGTTTGAACATATAAGGTTCTACTTTCGCTATATAGTAATCGAATGTTATAATTAGCATATATTGGTAGATATGTCGCATGAAGATGTTAACATATTTATAACCTTGTGCCGTTATCGGATATATTTAATTGTATGTATGAGGAGAGGAACTTTATAAGCACTTTGCCTTCGTTGCAATCCTAATATTTTGTATGTTGTTATATTTATTGATGTGCCATCAACTCTGAATAAAATATGTTTAAACTAACTTGTGGAAAAGTTAATCAACATTCACTGAAACTGATAAAGGGATAGCGGTCGCAATATATGTGTCTTGGATCAAAAGGACGATATGCTAACAATAAAATATGCAGAGTAACGTTGGTAAAATATTATCAACATCAGCGCAGGTGGTGGCAATAACTTCCATAAAAATTGAGCCAGCGCATGACAAAACCAACAAAATAGCATGTGCGCCCAGAGAAAACACAGATCAGCCTGGGCATCCGCCCAGTCTGATCAGAGTTTTCGCTGTGTTCTCAATGGGTAGCTAAGGACCCAAGCTTTTTCATGCGGACAGCGACAACTCTGATCAGACTGGGTGCACATGCAAGTTTGTTGGTTTTGTCATGCGCTGGCTCAAATATAAGTGAAAATACCCAGGGAAGGTCACTAAGCATAGCTTACGCTGGTTACCGAAAAAAAAGAAAATATAAGGACAAAAACACAACACATGAAACCACTCACGTACTAACAAACAGAGGAACTGTACTGGAACGATCAGTAGAAAATCTACAGCGTGCTTAAACCAGTTACGGTAAAAGTCCTAAAATTTCGAACACTTTAGTCCATATTTTTTGGTTTTTATTATGAATTTTGCTTTTTATGCACTGTTTCTTACAATCCTTAGTGGAATAGCAAACAGTGTAGACCCTGATCAGACTGCTCCTTCAGGAGCACTCTGATCTGGGTCTACTCTGTTTGCATTGGTCATTTTGTTAATGCGTTTAGTGTACGAAATTTTAGGACATTTACCGGGCCAGTTAAAGGAGACTAGATACATTAGATATACTTAAAGGCAAGCAACTGTCAAAATTTTTTTGTCTCCCTTGTAAAAACATACCTATTCTAAAACGTAAGAATCTGTTCCCTATTGTTTTCTTTCAGGGCAAACGCCATATCAAAAGGGGTTTGCTGTACAGGAAACCAAAGGGGAAGGCACAGTCTAAGAAATGACGAAAAATCTACAAAGTATATCCCGTCCAGGTTTTGCTGGACCATGTTTGACCATCTTGGTCCAGCAAAGATCTATGTCTGCCTGCGCATGAGTGCAGTGTGATCAGAGATATATCCAAATATACATTTTCTCACGCTCTGCTAATTTATCACGAAAACACACCTATATAATTTTTACCCCCTTAAACCCCACTTTTATATAGTAAAACTGGGGTTTACAGGGGTATACGTTATTTTTCTTATTTCTGCTCAAAACATATGGGTACTCGTTAGAACCGCCTCATCGAAGCGGTTCTAACGAGTACTCACAATCTATGTTTTGAGCAAAAATATGAAAAATATTAGATTTTTTTTATGTGAAAATTTTCGTTTTTTGATGGTAAAATGTTCAGTATATTTGAATAGGCAAGTTTTCGTAATGTTTAGGACAGCACACCATTATCATTCCATTTAAAGCTAATGCTCTCAGCCTTAGAGTCATTGACTATTGGACAGCCTTCCAGATTCTGTAGTTTTAGCCACCTCTCTCAACGACTTTAAGAGTCGACAATGAACACTGGAAGTACCACCCAAGCCAATTCGAGCCTGCTTGCTACGACCCCGGAGCTACAACAGCCGGATTAAAATACAGTTGAAATCCACCTATAGAGGTTGTTTGACAACCTGCAACGGAAGACTGGTGAGTCTTGTTAAGCAAAGAATCAAAGTCCATATTTCCAAAAACAATCAAGACAAACCCCCAAATCTCATATGAAAAAGGTAATGAAAGTACCACCCAAGAAAAATCGAGCCCGCCTTCTACGACCCCGAAACTACAACAATCAGATTGAAATACAGTTCAAATCCAGCTATAAATGTTGTTTGACAACCTGTAACGGTGTGAAAATTGGTAAGCATTATGTATAAGCAAAGTATCAAAGTTCACATCTCCAAAAAACAAGACAAACCCCAAATCTCATATGATAAGTGAAGTGCCTCCCAAGAAAATTCGAGCCTTCCTGCTGCGACCCCGAAATTACCACAATCGGATTGAAATACAGATTGAAATACAGTTCAAATCCAGCAATAAATGTTGCTTGACAACCTGCAACGATGTGAGGATTGATAAGTATTGTTAAGAAAAGTATCAACGTCTATATCTCAAAAAAAAAAAAAAAAAAAAAAAAAAAAAAAAAAGCAAGACAAACCCTAAATCTCATATGATAAGTAACTGAAGTGGAAGTACCACCCAAGAAAATTCGAGACTGCCTGCCACGACCCCAAACTACAACAGTCAGACTGAAATACAGTTCAAATCTACATTACGAAAACACGCCTATTCAAATATGCTGAAAATTTTACCACCAAAATTTGAAAAAAATCAGATAAAAAAATTCTGATATTTTTTTCCTATCTCTGCTCAAAACATAGATTGTGGTTACTCGTTAGAACCGCCTCGACGACACGGTTCTAACGAGTACCCATAATCTATGTTTTAAGCAGAAATAAGAAAAATAGTGTATACTCCTGTAAACCCCAGTTTTACTATATAAAAGTGGGGTTTAAGGAGGTCAAAATTATATAGGCGTGTTTTCGTGATGAGTTATAAGTGTTGCTTGACAACCTGCAACGGTGTGAGGATTGGTAAGCATTGTTCAGGAAAGTATCAAAGTCTACATCTCCAAAAAAAAAAAAAAAACATAACAAAACAAAAAAAAAAAAAAAAGCAAAAAAAAAAAAAAAAAAAAAAAACACCAAGACAAACCCCACAAATCTCATAGGATAAGTGAAGTGGAAGTACCACCCAAGAAAATTCGAGCCTGCCTGCTACGACCCCGAAACTACTACAGCCAGATTGCGATACAGTTGAAATCCAGCTATAGAGGTGTTTGACAACCTACAACGGTGTGAGGATTGGTAAGAATTGGTAAGCAAACTATTAAAGTTGACATCTCCACAAAACAAGACAAACCCCAAAATCTTATACGATAAGTGATTTAGAAGTTGATATAAAAGTATTCTCCTAAATGAAAAAGTGGTATAACTGACCAAAATCCAACTATAGTATTGTGTGGCCATTTGCATAGAAATCACAATTATATTTACGCTTAGCATGCCGAGTAAAAAGGTCAGCAGGCGACATTTCGAAATATCACCAGTTTTGTCACCTTTTCATTAAGCAAAGACAGTGCTAAAGGTTTAAAAGATCTAATCATACACAACTAAAACTATGTAAAATAAAAAAAAAAAAAAAAAAAAAACAACAAAAAAAAAAAAAAAAAAAAAAAACATCACGAAAACATGCCTATATAAAATTGACCCTCTTAAACCCCACTTTTGTATAGTAAAACTGGGGTTTATAGGGGTATACATTATTGGTCTTATTTCTGCTCAAAAACATAGATTGTGGGTACTCGTTAGAACCGCCTCGGCGAGGCGGTTCTAACGAGTACCCACAATCTATGTTTTTGAGCAGAAATATGAAAAATATCAAAATTTGTATCTGAAAATTTTCATTTTTTTTTGGTGGTAAATTTTTCAGTATATTTGAATAGGCTTGTTTTCGTAATGAACAAGCACATTACCTCAAATGCCTGCAATCCTTTTGTTTTTTCATTGATATAGAAAATGTCAAATGGTAGTTCACCCTCTATATTCCGTGCTAATTTTGAATGAGCAGTTTCACCAACACCTGTAAAAGCAAAAAAAAAAAAAAAAAAAAAAAAAATAATTGAGCATTGTCACACAAAAAGGAGTGTAAGCCTACATCTAGACATTTGCTGTTTGTCAGGAAAGTTAATATTGTATGCAGTCTTTTCATTAAGTTTGGAAGTAGGAGGTTAAAATCCATAAGTAGAGGATATGTCCTATACATATCATAACGAACACACGCCTATTCAAATATATAGAAAATTTCACCTCCAAAAACTGAAAATTTTCAGATAAAAAAAAAAAAAAAAATCTGATATTTTTCACATTTCTGCTCATAACATAGATTGTGAGTACTCGTTAGAACCGCCTCGATGAGGCGGTTCTAACGAGTACCAACAATCTATGTATTTGAGCGTAAATAAGAAAAATAATGTATACCCCTGTAAACCCCAGTTTTACTATATAAAAGTGGGGTTTAAGGGGGTCAAAATTATATAGGCATGTTTTCGTGATGTTTACAAATGATCCATTCAGCGCTTAGCATGCTGAGTAAAACTTTAAGCAGACTACATTTTGCAATATTTTCCTCATTTTTTCCTGAAAACCGGCTTTGACATTTCATGCAAATTGTCTCCTCAGGAGACAATTTGCATGAAATGTCAAAGCTTTTTTCTTAAGTTTTTTTCTTAAATGCTGACTTTACCCAGAGAGTGGGGATATTAATGTAGGTTAAAAAGACTTAAAGTAGAAGGCTATCGTGGAACAACAGGGCAACAATTTAGCCTCCTGTCTTCTATAAATGAAAAACCGCGTATGATACGCGAATCGATGGCTGCCTAAGGAGGAGAGATTAAGTTTCCTTTCAAAAGGAAAGGCTTGCCAAGTTTTATTAGTGACCTCTCTCTGTACATGTTTATAGGAATGCAAATGCTACAAGCCATGATCCTAGTTTGTTCACACAGTTCCCTATATTCCAAAATAGAGGCGACACCTATTTAACCAACCAGGTATCATCAAACTATCTCAAAGTGTACCGCAGTTATCGAGCGTACACAATTTCATAGCTAAATATTCCAAGGGAAAGTAACTCGAAAACTAAGGCAATGTGAATTACCATTCGAGAAGTAGAAAAAAAAAAAAAAAAAAAAAAAAAAGATCCATATACACATGCAAGATTATCCTTTCTATTTGTTTGTCAGATCTTGTACCACTCGATCACCCGTTCTGCTCCCACCGTGTTTGCCGGTATAAATCTGAACTTCATGCACTCAGCCATTTTGCGCAATTGCTCGCATCACGAAAACATGCCTATATAATTTTGATCCCCTTAAACCCCACTTTTATGTAGTAAAACTGGGGTTTACAAGGGTATACATTAGTTTTCTGATTTCTACTCAAAAGCATAGATTGTGGGTACTCGTTAGAACCGCCTCATCGAGGCGGTTCTAACGAGTACCCACAATCTATGTTTTGATCAGAAATATGAAAAAGTATCAGAATTTTTTATCTGAAAATTTCCATTTTTTGGTGGTAAAATTTTCAGTATACTTGAATAGGCATGTTTTCGTAATGCTTCCCACACGTTAATTCCAAATTTTGCCGGTTTTGCCGGAACTACTACTAGAACGTAATTCTGCCCTTAAATGCCATCATCCTATCGTAAGCTGACTGCTCTCTGTGTCGGAGGCCCGTAGTTATGTAAACTTGACCTTAGAAACTGCATCCAGTAATGTCCTCAGTATCGTTAACAGGCTGGTCTACGAGGAGAATTTCACTTGTGTCATTCTTGGGCATTCATTTTTTTTTCTTCAAAGCATGTCCTTGTTATTATTTGGGATATACAGAGAATAACAAAAAGGTAAATGAATGTCACGTAATGTTAAAGAACGGAAATTCATCCAAACAGTAGGTGCAAGTCGAGATATTTTATGCCGATGAATGAATCTGCTTGGTTGTCCGATACAGCCAAACGGCCGTCACATTAAAACCAGCCAGTATAGCGGCTCTTGGATATAACAATTATCGAAGCTTTGTCTCTTCAGGTGCATTCGACGTATCTTTACAATGTTTTAGTTCACCGAGACCTTAAAAACATTACGCAAAGCTTCTTAAGGGAAAAGTTTTGAAAGGTGGCCGATATTCCCCGGCCCTGCTCTCTTTTTTTCCGATAGCATGCTTTCTAGTCGATCCGTTTTCAGTGAGTAATGGGTTTTACTACAGTAAACATGATAAAAACGGGCACACTATGTAACGAAACTAATTATGGAACAGAAAAACAACGAAAACAAGAAAAAATATAACATGAAACATCATATTATACAAAGGCGTTGCTGATAGTAAATTCATCTTTTTAAAGAAGTATTTGGTAAAATCTTCAGGGAAAAAGAACTGTTTATCAGATGTATTAAGAGCAGATAATTAAGAACTTAAATGACCAGAGTAGTGGCCCTTGGCATTAGTAGTCTTTACAGTGTAAAATTTTATTAGGATATTTCATAAAAGAACTTTGGTAAAACTGACCTTTTTTTCACATATATTAAGGTTAGATAACCAAAACACCAGAATATGCAACTTACGAGTATAGTATTATGTACATCTGTAAAATTTCATCAAAATATTCCATATCGTAATCGAGAAACTAGTCAAAATTCATGTTTCGTAAAGGGCTCCGTGGCAGCAACCGCTGGTTATTCACCCGTAAACACCTTATACACCAGGCAGCCGTGTGAATATACACGGTCGCCGTATCAATGGCCTTTGACGGTACTGGGCGGGTTTTCTGACTATTGTTGTTTCTAAAGATGTCTTAGCCCTGAAAACGGGGACATTTACAGACTAAAACCGGAACGAGCTTTCCATTCCAAATACGCGCAAATTTAATTTGAAGAAGACAGTAAATGCACAAAGCTTTAAAGTAGAGGTGGTTTTACCGTTAAAGTAGCATGCGCATTTCTCTTCTTTTTTTTTTTTTTTTTTTTTTTTTTTTTTTTTTTATTATTTTTCCGTGAAAATAAGGCCAGGCAGCCGATTCACATGAAATGTTAAGACATATTGTTTTTGAATAATAATAATAATAATAATAAATATTTGAAAACGGCGTCTGCTACAGTTATGATTGGCACATTACGAGTTAACTCTTCAATGATTAGTGATATACACGTATGAGCAGAACCAAGCGAAACTCACAGGGAACATTTCATATATAGAGAAAAAGAGAGAAATATCCCTTACTTGAATTTGCATTTATCCGTTTGCTGGTCATATGCAACAGGGAAAGAAAGAAAGAAAAAAAAGATCGCATCCTGCATCTGCATATAGCCGAGTGCTGAACATACGTAAGAAAAGAAAGAAAGAAAGGAAAAGAAAGAAAAAAAGGAAAAGAAAGAAAGAAAGAAAGGATGCTCGCTAAAATGAATCTGCATTTATTCGAAAGCAACTCATACGAAAAAAAAAAAAGATCTCTTAAACGAATCTGCGATTTTCGAGTGCATTTCATACATTTTGTGCTCATTTACTTCACCAGAAAATGTATCTGCATGCATCACTCAACAGTCTGGGAACTATACTTACTTTCTGACAATGGTCCGTTCTCTAGTTCCGTGCTAGTGCAGTCAACATGACATCTAGTAACGTCCACGTCTGCCAGTGCGGTGCTGGTTCCTACAGGATCGGTCGCCACAGAAGGCACAACTTGTATCCCTGAATCTTGCATACTAATAGTTTTAAAGCACGGAACTCCTTCTCTGTCAGACTCTATCTGAACGTCATTATCAGAGTCTGACGACTGTACGCTCGCAAACCTCCGACGGTATTTTATCTTTTCAATGAAACTTTTTTCTTCATCGACCGGCATTTAACAATCATTTCCTACATGTTGGTCGTCACGTCAAGGTTTCGTTGCCATGATACGCAACAGCGTAACGTCGTGGCGTCGTGACGTTGCATCACTCTTTATCCACTCTTTATACTTTTTATTCTTGTGCCGCGTCACGTTGAGAGGTCACTTGAGGGGAACGGGTTTACATTCAGGGGCGGGAGGGGGGTGGGGGGCAACTCGGGTCAAAGTTGCATTTCCTCCTTTCTGAAAAGGGGATCTACTCTAAAAGATCGAAAAGAAAAGGCGTTGGTCCCTTTTGTCCCCTTTTTGAGTAGAACTTCTTTTCAGAAGGACTCGTTTTGCCTCACTTCTGAAAAGAGGTCTATTCTAAAAAGAAAGAATTTGCTTCCTTTTAAGAAGGGTTATCAGGAAAACAAACAGAAAATCACAAAAATTGTCTTCCTGGTAAAACCAAAGCAGAAAATCTACCAAAGGTATCCACTACCCTAAACCTGAGGAGTCGCTGGGCAAAATAAACAGACGACAAATAGGATACCGTAGGCCTAGATAAGAGCGGGTATCAGGTAAATAGTTTTCTTATTACTCGCCAAAACATATGTTGTTGGTACTCATTAGAAGCGCCTCGTGGCGCTTCTAATGAGTACCACAACATATGTTTTCGTCGAGAAATAAGAAAAATATAGACATTTTTTGTGGAAAAAAGCGCCTTATCAAGAGCTATGAATAATTTTTCTTCTTTTTTTCACAGAAAATAAGGCCTAACATTTCATTCTCATTGTCTGCAGGAAAGACAATTTGAATGAAATACCAAGCCTTATTTTAGGTGATATGAAGAGAAACATGAGAAAAATTCCTAATGCTATACATGAAAAGCGTAGGTCAAGATCAGCTTGCAGCACCACATAGTCTGATCAGGACCGTCTCCGTTCGTCCGGAACTATTTTAAGCAATTGTAGTCTGGAGACCCCTAAAAGGGTATTTGACAAACAGTGCAGACCCAGATCAGACGCGGCGTCTGATCAAGGTCTCCACTGTTTGCAAATAGTTTAGCCAATTTTTTTCTAGGAATATCTAAGCCTCATGGCCGGACATACAATGTACCTAATATTGAAATTGGACTCTTCCAATATATAGTGTGGGAGAGTTTATTCAGTATACAATGGGTTAAGGTATTCATTGATTCTGTAAGGGACAATCGAAGAAGTGAAGGTGCCCCAATATTTAGGGTAGTGATATGCTGACCATTACACCCATAAAACATCCCGAGATTGGCGTCTTAGCTACAAGCAGCCTTGTGTCTTGATGTTGTCATGTCTTTACAAGTCCCTTCTAAAATCGTTTAACGGGGCGGGGCGCAAATTCTTTCCTGTTCAGTTAGACCCCCTTTTCTAAGGAAAGCAAAGCAATATTGTCAGAGTTGCTTCCCATGAAAGTGTATAAAACCCCCTAAAGCTGAAAAAGGTTAAGTAATGCTTAAGTAAGCTGCAGCCCTCTCGAGAAGAAATCCTATAAAGAACCAACTATCGCTTGGGTGCACCTTGGGACGCCATAGTTGTTTTACGAGCTTAAATTTGATAATTTCGGGTGCTTTCCTACAATATACCTCTGTCAGTAAAATTGGCATTTGGCAAGACCATTGGCTAAATTTTGTCAGTATCAATATATGTGTGAAACATATCAAAGTGTGTGAAACATATCCGAAGATTCCAAGAGCCATGGTATTTTCGCTAACTGTCACATTTAGGCCCCGGCATTGCCTCGGTCAAGGAAAAGTGGCATTTGGCAATTCCTTTGTCGGGATCTTGTCAATATTCATGTGTTTAGAAAGCATTGTCAAAAGATCTCATGTGGTTGAAGACTTAGGGCGATTTCATTATGTTCACATCTTTTGCTTCGGCGTTACCTTGGTCAGTGAAATAGTGGTATTTTCCAAGCGTAGTGGCAAGATCATGTCAGTATCTATCAGTATGTCAAAATGTATCAACTTTTCACATGAAATTCGCTAACTGACCATGGACGGACTGACAGACTCACAAGGTGACTGATTATTAGGGCAATCTTCGAATGTCAATTTCAGTCGGTTGTCTCTTCAAAATGTTTTTGTTTTATTTCATTTATCCTAAATATTGAACATCTTATCACCTTGTCACACTTGTCTTAAAATCTGAACAGGTCTGTATTACTACCGGTTGATATGCGGCTTTCTGATCTGAGTGTAAACACATAGTTCAGCAATATATCCTTCCGGTGTGGACTAACGAATTTTAGGTCTCCGAAAAACGGAGCTGCTTTGCTGTCCCCCTGCTGTCTCGAATTATGTTCCTTTATAACCTTATACTCTCTCTCTCTCTCTCTCTCTCTCTCTCTCTCTCTCTCTCTCTCTCTCTCTCTCTCTCTCTCTCTCTCTCTCTCTCTATCTATCTATCTACTTACCTACCTAACTGCCTACCTACCTACCTACCTGTATTTTTTATATGAATTATATGGGCTCTCCAGTGAAACCAGGAACTACGCCCCTCAGATACGTATTGTTGCACAGCTGTCTATGATTTAGGATATGTTTGAATACATTTCATTTGAATAGAGCTTCAAAGTTTGAAAATGTGCCTTTGGGGTACATGCGAAGCGCAATGTCCCAGATCAGACTGCCCACCTACGCAGTCTGGTCAAGATCTTCGCTGTTCGCTTACACATTTATTGCATGCTGTAGAATATGATCGTGCAATTGGTTTTGTTTGAAACACCAGGGATCTCCAGCTGTCTTAACATGATGTTTCTACTGAGTCCTCATATTTGTCATTATAGGCTCTGTGTTTGTGTGTGTACGTGCGTGCGTGCGTGCGTGCGCGCGCGCGCGCGTGTGTGTGTGTGTGAACAGAATACATGAATATTTATCTTTATACTCCACTTAGCTAGGGATATGTTACCATGGCATTGTCGCCGCATTTTACGGTATTTTATGGGAGTAATATGCGTTTTACCGCATTTACTCTGATAAGAGGACATCTCAAGTCCTTACCATACTTGTCCTTAAATTTGTATAAGTCTATTTTACTGCCTGTTGATGTTTCCAAAGCTGCTGAATGAGTGACACACAGTGTAGACTCTGATAAGACGTTTTCTGGCGTCTGTTCCGCGTCCACTTTGCCTGTCCCAATACTTAGGATTAAATTGGGGTATACATAATTTAAGGTCAGATTTTTTTCCAAATAGTGTTGATTTTTGTCTGCTACACACACACACACACACACACACACACACACACACACACACACACACACACACACACACACACACACACACAAGAAAGCGGCGTCTGATCAGGATCTACTATGTTCAATATTCCACTAACATAGACATATCACCAGCTAGCCAAATGGACTTAAAGTCTATAATAAGGAGTTAATAAAGTGTCTGGATTTTAATGGCAAATACGATAAGTGAAATGGGTAGATGAGCCGAATCCGAAGTTGTGTCTGAGTCATTACTAAATCGTGTAGCAGGAACGGTGTAGACTCAGATCGAACGCCTTAGAATGCAGCATCTGATCAGGGTCTACACTGGTCGACCATCACGAAAACACGCCTATATAATTTTGACCCCCTTAAACCCCACTTTTATACAGTAAAACTGGGGTTTACAGGGGTATACATAATTTTTCTTATATCTGCTCAAAAACATAGATTGTGGGTACTCGTTAGAACCGCCTCAACGAGGCGATTCTAACGAGTACCCACAATCGTCGAGGCGGTTCTAACGAGTATCCATAATGTATGTTTTGAGCAGAAATATGAAAAATATCAGAATTTTTTATCTGAAAATTTTTCATTTTTTGGTGGTAAAATTTTCAGTACATTTGAATAGGCATGTTTTCGTAATGACATTCCTCAACCACCTTTTAGACACATCACCAGATAGCCAAATGGACAGCAAAGTTTAGGTCTAGAATAATAAGGAGTTGAAGTGTCTGAATATTAAGAGCAAATGTGGCAGATGAAATGGGTAAATGAGTCGAATCCGAAAAGGAACGATATCTGTTACTTAGCGCCTATTATGTCCGAATCATTCCGAAATCGTGTTGCATCTTTTCAACTAAAAGAACGAATTAGCCTCAAAAACTAGAAAAAGGTAAAAACCTGCTACGGTTGGTTGGTTTTATTGTTCTTATTCATAAATTTTATATTAACTTTCCGGAATTTTATTCATTTTTCCAGTCTTTTGTTGGAAAATAGACAATACTTTATTCAAATTCTCCCAAAGTACCACCTATAAATAGATAACGTGCACATTTGCCTCATCTAAGCATAGACGGGTGCGTATTTATATGACTAAACGTTCCATATTCCCCGCGTGGCGTAATAGCCAATTAATACATTGCAGCTATGCTTCTGAAAACGACAAAGGTGTGAACCGAATGGAAGAACAAGTACGAGAACGTAATGGCATACTAATTAAGAATCTTTTTTTGTTTTCTTCGGAAAAAATTATTTATTCAAACTGCATTGGAAAATCTACCCAATAAATATTTTAATTTTGGTCAGTTATTACTGTCCTCTGTGATAAATATAGGTGAATTGTTGTATAAGCACTCCTTTTTCGAACCCTCACAAACACTGCTGGGTCAGTCCGAAACCAGTCTGATCACCATCAAATTCGAACTATTGAGATTCGACTAATAGGTTCTAGCGGCAACTGCTTATATGAGCCGACGCATGGTAAAAAATCAACAAAATGACGTGTGACCTGTGTATCTGCCCACTCTGATTCGTCTTCACTGTCCGCACGTAGAAACCTTGGACCTTTAGCAGCCTATCGAGTGCGCAGCCAGACTGATCAAACGACAAATATCTATGTTGACCTGACTCTCCCCTGGGCGCCAAGTCATTTTGTTGGGTTTGTCATGCGCTGGCTCATATGGTTAAACCGTCCAAAATCAGCAGGCAGATTACCTACAAATCTACCGCCGCAGTGGCTAAGTTGCTAGAACGTCCACCTTGCATTCGGTAGGTTGTGTGCTCGATCCCCGGCCAAGCCATACCAAAGAATTTAAACATGCTATTACTGTAGTTGTTCTCGGTTGGAGCTCAGCATTGAGTTGGCCTGGTATGACTGGGTGGCATGTTACGTCATGTGTCTGGCGCTGGATATTTTAGTGAGGCAGCACTCTAAAGGTGAATATTGAGCTCCCTGTCATATAAAGACATTGACGTGATATCACTAAAAGATCGTGACGTTGAACACAGGTAAAATTCAATAAAACAACAACAACAACAACAACAACAACAAAAAAAAAAAAAAAACAAAAACAAAAAAAAACTTCGAACTTCTTTTTTTTTTTTTTTTTTTTTTTTTTTTTAGATTGAAATCTGTTCGATGAATCAAAATTTAATATAACAACCGCGCTTGCGCGGGTCCTTTTCTAGTGTTTACTATAAATACCGTATAGTCCTGAGCAAACAGTGTAGACCCTGATCGGACGCCGCAAAAGCGGCGTCCGATCAGGGTCTACACTGTTTTCCACTGATCTAGTCGTATTTTAGACACTTCAACAGGCAGTTTTAGAAAAGTATGGTAAGAAGATCAGGGCCCAGTTGTTCAAAGTTAACGATGTCGTTAGTTAATGAATCGTTAAAATTTACATCGAGTGATACGCAAATATTCTGATATTTTTTGCTGAAAAAAATGTGAGTAGCTTTTGCAGTGCAAAAGCTACTCACATTTTTTCAGCAAAAAATATCAGAATATTGTGTATTGACTCCGCTAAAACAGTTAACGAAATGACCCTTAACGAGCTCGTTAAGCTAACGACGCTTTGAACAACCGGGCCCTAGTGTCCGGATACTTAGGGAAAAAACGGTATGCGCCGAGAAACATATTTTCTCATGACGAGGGTTCTAAATGTTCTACTGTCGATGAAAGTCAAATTAACTTTTTATCAGTTGCCATAAGATGCATATTTGCCTGGTGTTGTCAGGTAGTTCCTTCTTTGCTTACTGTCTTCCTTACATTGGACGTTTACGACAATCATATAAATAGTCGGGCTGTTGATCTATAATTAGACGGGAAAATCCCCTTTTTCAATTTCAGGGTAGATAACTGAAGGGAATTCCAAGCTACTATATTATATCCCTTGGAAATTTTGCTGTTTGTAAGCATGCGCAATCAGAAATTCTTCTAGATTTAGAAAACATCTCACTAATTTCTATCTGCTCAGCAAACGTGCTTAGTGACAAAAAATGCTCAAACGGACCTGAATCACTCCGTTTTTGGTATGTGTGTGTTAAAATCTCCTTTCGACAGTTCAGCCATTTCAGGACAATGAGAACCTGATTGTGTGAATATAGCTCAAACATGAGAGCATTCTTATTACCGTACTTGCCCTAAGGCAAGCCTGAAACAATATTGAAGACCCAGCTCAGACGCAGCAGAACGTGATGTCTAATCAGGGTCAACACTCACTGTTTGCCACTCATCGTATAGATCTTAGACACATTAACAAGAAGTAAACGGATATTTCATTTTTTTCTAACACTTTTGGTAAAGCGTTAAAGTATCCTAATATTTAGGGTAAACACGGCCATCGCAACATCGCAGACACTGTTTTTACCCCAAGTAGAAGATCATATGGATTCATTAAAATCCAATACGACTGTGTCAGTTTGATCTGCACTTTCGAAAATTTTAGCCTGATCCTATATGACTGTTACCTGTTGAATTTCTCAATCGAGTTAAAGCGTCCGAATATTTAAGTTATATACGACAGGTGAATTCAGTAAAGGGCCTGTTCCGAAATGAAAAGCTCTATGTAATAAACGTCCATTTTGACACTAATAAATCTTGTCGCAGAAACTTGTACCGTAATAACCCTAGGTTGTGGACAGACAGGCTTGAGCAAACTGTAGACTCCCCAGCTAGCATTCTACGTAAATCTACATCGGGCCGTCATCGGCCCGTCAGCTACCCTGACGGGCCGATGACGGCCCGATATAGATTTACGTAGAATGCTGACTGGGTCTGGGGTATGCGGCGTCTGATTAGGGACTAAATTGTTTGTCACTCAGCCAGCATGTATTTCGGACATATCAACATGTAGTAAAAGAGACTTGTTTAAATTTTCGGACAAGTACGCTAAGGAGTAAAGGTGTCCAATATGTAGGTAAACACGGTAGTGATATGCTAGCTGACTGTTACGTCCATAAAACATCCCGAAGTTGACTCAAGTCTTAGCTACCAGCAGCCTTTTGACACGACGCTGTCATGGCTTTACCAGAACCTTCTAAATGGCTCAACTCTTACGGGTGGGGGCGCAAATTCTTACCTGTTAAAATAAATCCCTTTTTAAGGGAGGCAAAACAATATTGTCAGAGTTGCCTCCAATGAAAGTGTATAAACCCCTCTTGAGCTGGAAAAGGTATAGCGCCCAGTCAGCATTCTACGTAAATCTATATCGGGCCGTCATCGGCCCGTCAGGGTAGCTGACGGGCCGATGACGGCCCGATGTAGATTTACGTAGAATGCTAGCTGGGGTATATTCTTACGCAAGCTGCAGCCCTCTCTAAAAGAAGTCGTATAAAGAATCAACTACCGCTAAAGTGCACGGCCCGCCTCATTCTTTTCTGTATCTCTATTTATAGCCTCGGACTTTTGGCGATTCCTTTGGCTAGATCTAGTCAATATTAAAGTGTATACAACATTTTATCGAAATATTAATTCTATGTTGTTGAAGAGCTATTTCCATATTTTGGCCTCAGCGTTGCCTCGGTCAGTGAAAATTGGCATTTGGCAAGCCCACTGGCTAGAGGTTGTCAGTACCAATATGTGTGCGAACCATTATCAAAGTAGTCCTAAGGTTACAAGAGTTGCGGTATTTTCGCTCACTGTAACATTTCGGCCTCGACATTGCCTCTGTCAAGAAACAGTGGCATTTGGCAAATCCTTTGTCTGGATCTTGTCAATATTAATGTATATAGAAAAAAATGTGAAAATTTGAAAACCTACGGCGATATCCACATTTTCACATTTTTGCTTCGGCGCTGCTTTGGTCAAAGAAAAGTGGCATTTGCAAGCGCATTGGCCAGGTCTTGTCGGTAGCTATCAGTATGCCAAAATTATCAAAACATTCCCAACGGTTTGAGCATGGCCATTTTTGGTCGACTTTTCTACGGGTTGTGCAATCAACGATGAAACAGCTAACAACTGGCCTATACGCGTGAATGAAAACACGTAAGCAGCGCTGTGTAAAAAATAGCCTTGGGGCATGTGCGAACAATGCAGGTCAATCTCAGCCTGCGCATCCTCGCAGTCTGAACAGGCCTTCGTAGACCGCCTACTGAAGCAATAGTACTGTAGAATATATCAATGTAGAACAAAGGCCATTCGCATTAAACACACAACGTCGTTACAACGTCGCTGCAACGTCACGACGTTGCAGCGACGTTGTAACGACGTTGTTGCTACGTTGTGTGTTTGTGGGTTATCAAATTCATTGGCTTTGTTGACTGATCTGAATCTTTACTGTTCGCATACCTATTAATCCTAATTTTTCCAACAAACACGCTTTGGTGAGTAATGTAGCACCCAGATCAGATGCTTCAAAACGCGGCTTCTGATCAGGGTCTACACTGTTTGCCACTCACCCAGCATTGTTTAAATCACTTCAACAGATAGTGAAATGCACTTGCTAAAGTTTTAGGTTTTAAGTATAATAAAATATTAGATTTAGGGATACTTAGGGTAAATATGCCCCTATAGCACATTTCATCATACCGGGTTCATGTATTGCTACAGACAAAAGTCAAATTAACTTGAAATCAGTCGTCATTAGATAGATATTTTCCTACCATTGGCGGGATAATTCAATCTTAGAGCATCCTCGTCCTTACATGGGGCGTTTATGAATAGTTAGACTATTGACATATGAATAGTTAGACTATTACTGCTAATCTGTAAGGGATTGGTCCAGGAGAACTGGAAATATAAGTTAAGCTCAAAAGGCTGGATCTATAAGGAGAAAGTATCATATAAAGTTTTTATCATATAGTCGAACTTCAACTGCTCGAACATCTTTGGGACCACTGAAATTTGTTCGAGATATGGGTAGTTCGAGCCACTGAGAGTTAATCATGGCGCTAGGTCAGGAAGCAAATGGTGATAATTTAGGGAACTCTCTTCGGTCTTCTACATAATAATGGTTTGTTGAGTGTACTCATTAGAATCGCCTCGATGAGACGATTCTAATGAGTACACACTACGAAAATTTTATGATAAAATAAGAAATTTCCTGAATTATTTGTTTTCTGGAGCTTTTGGAAGAATTTCGTAGGGACTCAAAAAGGAGTTCGAATTAGCCATGGTAAACGAGCCATCGGTGTCCGAGCTATTGAGGTTCCACTGTATATGGTCCTATGGACCTCTTTATATTCTTTGCAAGCTTGAAAGATCTTGTCCTTGCGGTTTCGGAGAAGTCATTTGAGTGTTTTACTCTAGATGAACTCGGCTGTCATTTTGTATGTCGGTCCACAGTAACTTTCGCAAACTAGCAAAGGAGCCAGCGCATGACAAAACCTACAATAAGATTTGTGCGCCCAGCAAAGACTCAGATCAGCACGAGTCTTCGCTGTCCGCATAAAGAAAACTTGGGTCCTTAACTACCCACTGAGCGCAGAGCGAAGACTCTGATCAGATTGGGCAGATGTCCAGGCTGATCTGAGTCTTCGCTGGAAGCACATGCCATTTTGTTGGTTTTGTCATGCGCTGGCTCAAATGTGTTTCATACGCAGTTCGGTTACAACTGACGAAGCCCTTTCTTAGAAAAAACAAATGTTTTAATGAACCTTATACATTTTCTATTGTTAGTCTGTGGGACTCCTCATTTGGCCTGAGAACCCATCCCCAAACACGCAAAGTTGAAAGATTACATTCACCAGCTGATGTCCCAGTGTGTGTACGTGGGTGGGGTGGGGGTGGGGGGGGGGGATGGGACGTGTTTTTTTTTTTTTTTTTTTTTTTTTTTTTTGGTGGGGGGGGGGGGGGGGGTGGGGGGGGGGACGTTTTGTATGTATGCATGCATTTGTACAAAAGTGTTTTCATTGCCCTATAATGGACATGTGAGTCCGTCCGTGGTCAGTTAGCGGCAATGGGCATAAATCTTAAAACTTGAACATTAAGAATTATTTGATAATTTTCTGCACACATACTGATAAAGATAAAATCTAGCCAAATTGGTTTGCCAAATGCCATTTCTCATTGCTTGAGACTATGCCGAGACAAAAAATGTCAAAAATTGAAAATGGTTGCACGCCTTGTACCGTATGGGATATTTTGATTAAAATTTGCATGGACATTGATATTGACAAATTCTAGCAAAAAGAATTGGCAAGTATCATTTTTCTTTGACCGAGGTAAAGTCGAGGTCAAAATTCTTTTTTGTAGTCAATCAGTGAACCCATGATCATCTCTGAAATCCTTATGAATTATTTCAATTGTTTTCGCATACAGATTGATATTGACAAAATCTAGCCAAGAGGCTTGTCAAACGCAATTTTTCAATGACCGAGGCTAAGCCGAGTTAAAAAAAAAATGAAAATATGAAAATAGTCGTAACCCTTGAATCCTACGGGATACTTCGTCGTTTTCTATATGGCTTAATATTGACACCTCAGCCTTTTTGCAGGTTTGTGAATGTGGTTATTGTTCTGGGCCCAGTTGTTTAAAACTAACGATGTCGTTAGTTAACATATCATTAAAACTTTGATCATTAAATATGGCATATACTCTGACATTTTTTGCTGAAAAATGTGAGTAGCTTTTGCATTTGCAAAAGCTACTCACATTTTTTCAGCAAAATTACCTGTGAATTAGATATTATACTCACTAGAACAGTTAACATTTTGACCAGTAACGAGCTCGTTAAGCTAACGATGCTTTGAACAACCGGGCCCTGAATGGCTATTCCTTTTAGGATTGATCTGACGTACCAGGTCAAAATTTGAATTTCACTACAGAATATCATAACAGTGCTATGAGAAAAAGAGTATTCTATTGGTCTAAATGCCCTTTTTACGTGTTCGGTTTCATAGACATTTTACACTGTAGCACTCCAAAGACTAAATGATCAGACTGATAAAAATTCGTGATGCTTTCATTATATTTTACAGAAAATAAGGCTTGACAATTATTTCATTTTTTTTTTCTCATTCGAAGACCATTTGAATGAATGATGTCTTTTATTAAACCCTGCTATCTTTACTGCACAACAATACCCTGAAAAGGTCCGCTCTAAAAGCAAAGAGTTTTGCTCCCAGTCGACTCTCGTTATCTCGAACTTCACGGGACCTGATAAAAATGTTCGAGTTATCAGTAGTTCGAGACAACCAAATTGTGACGTCATAGGTATGACGACTGTTCGCCTCTCTGTTCGCCAAACGTGCTTGGAAGGCACATGTATATGGCAATTTAAATAATTTACGCGTACTTCAGTTTGCATTGTTACTGTTTGTTTTAGGAGATGCAATGGTTCTCTTGAAATAATATCATCAATAAATGTTAATAATAATAAATTTCAAACGTCTCTTGTTGTCTTCTAATACTCCTGCAAATTTGGATTTCCATATGAGCTATAAATAAATTACTGGTTTCCGGGTTGCGTTAGCTATACGTTATGAACTGATTTGGATTAGCTCCCTTCGCATAGACGACTCGATAAAGAGTTGACTGGTTTCCGCTTTTGCATAAAACGCTTACAATACTAAGCGGCAGCTGTAAGCTAGTTTGGATTATCTCCCCTGGCATAAACGGGTAAACTGTAGATCCTGCAGAGAAAGCTCGTTATGAACCGTCTCATCTGGACCTACACTATTTGTGCGGGTATCCGTACCAGTCAACAGGGTCGGAAGGGTTAACATCGGTACCCACGTGTAATTCGTCTATTTGAGGCCGTGCACGACAACTCCTATTAAAAGACTGTGCGACTGTCAAAGACTCGGATCAGCCTTCACGCCCACGAATTTTCCATTATACGCACGAGCCTTATTTGGGCTTACCAAAGAGCACCGCCTGACCAAAGAGTAACAAGCGAAGATTCAGACTTAGCTAGCCTGATCAATACAGGCTGATCTGAGTCGGAACCTGTCGCGTACTGTCTTTTCTTGAAGACGCTATATATCATTCAGACGGACAGTACTCAATAGTGAAGAGCATATCTAAACAATAAATTAAAGAAACTTCGTTGATTAATCTTCCATAACACTATTCTGAGCCGCTTTTTATCTTACAAATCAATGACACGAGACGGTGTTGAGCGCCGCGTGTCAAACCCGACTCGACACGCACGTGATTTCATAATTACGGATTTTATACACTGCATGTTTGTGTTGATTGTAATTGCCTGGACAAAGGAGAAAATTAAACTATTGATTTATTTATCAATGGCCTATTATGATTTTCATTAACCGAGAGACCGGCGGCGCCGCATCTTACATTTTTTTTTTTCCTTCGTCATGGTCCGAGTTCGAGATACGCGGTAGTAAAACCTGTGAAAAATATATTCAGGGACTGAAAATGATGGACGAGATAGCCGAAGTGTCGACATAAAAGTAGTTCGACATACGCGAAGCTGGAATACAATAAATACATAGGGAAAATAATCGGGACTTAGAAATCAGTTCGACATAAGTGATAGGATCGAGATAAGAGGGGTCGAGATAACGAGAGTCAACTGTACTTCTCTTCGACAAGTCCATTTTACTACATGTGAATGTGTGTAAAATGGCTCAGTTAGTGGCAAACAGTGTAGACCAATATCAGACGCCGCGTTCTGTGACGTCTGATCTGGGTCTTCACTGTTTGCTTAGGACTGTCTGTCCACATACGTAAAATACGGTAATATGATTAAATCGAACCTCCTCAGAAATCCTCATGGATCCGCCCCTGGCTACACCTGGAGATTTTGTCGTCACTTTTCAAAGTCAGGGATTTAGTTTTCTAGTATTGGAACCTTTCAAAAACGGGGGCTACTGTTAAACGAAAGAACCTGCTTTCAGTAGAAGCATTTGTTTTCTATAGAGTGTCCCTTAGTGAAAAGGGATGTAAACTACTTTCAAGTAAGAGTTATTTCCCTTGAAGGCATAAACAGTCCTCTTAGGGACCCCAATGGGGAAAGATTCTCACACAAGGTAAACAGAGCCTTTTTTGTTTTGCTAGTGGTGTCTCTCTTTGTAAAAATCAATGAGACAAAACATATTATAGCAAAATGCTATCTCTCTCTCACTCTCTCTCTCTCTCTCTCTCTCTGTCTTTGCAATGTGCATGTATGTACCTTAAAACTGAACAGGCATGTTTACCCAGCTAGCATTCTACGTAAATCTACATCGGGCCGTCATCGGCCCGTCAGCTACCCTGACGGACCGATGACGGCCCGATATAGATTTACGTAGAATGCTGACTGGGTATTAAAAGAAACAACGGTTTTGTTTTATATTCGTTTATTATGTAAAGGAGATAAGCATACATTGAGCACTGTCTGGCATGTACATGTAAAGTACTGGATGATTTCATTTTGGCTATGTTGGTATTCAATATTTTGACGTGACGGTAACGCAGCAAATCCACCTGGTGGGGTAGGGGAGATCTTGGACACCATTTAGCCACAGAGCTCGGCGTGTGTCGTAACATTCGATCGACTGGAGAACACGATCTGCTGTAGATGATATCCCTCCTGCTATATATATTCTCTCACCTGAAGAAGAAACAGAAAAAAACTGAGCCGGGGCACAGCATTTCCTATTTTATTATACGTGCGCGCAGCAAAGATTCAGATTAACCTCTGCCTTCTAAAGAATGATTCGTAGTTTGGCCTCCTATCCAGCGCAAAGCAATGACTGATCAGCCTGCGCAGGCTGATCTGAGTCATTGCTTGGCGGACATGCGACCTTGTGGGTAATGCTGTGTCCCGGTTCATATTATAGGACTGAACTTCAATGGCTTTTATCGATGTGTAAAAACCGTTGAATCACTTACAAAGTGTAAAAAAAAAAAAAAAAAAAAAAAAAAAAACCGTTAAAAATGCGAGTCAAATAGCTTATTTAAGAAATCTACGCAAAGATTCCTGTTCAGTGATGCTTTGAAGTATAAATGGCGTTTTGAATTTGTTTTCGACCAATCAAATAGTACTAAATTAGTTGCTTTGGAATTAGAGTGCAGAATACACAGCAAAAGTTAGACCGGCTTACTTATCTGCATAGAATGGCCTGTCCCCGAGGTTATAAAACGTTTTTCATGCTCAACTCAGCTGAACATGAATTTTTTTCCTGCTAATAAATCTAAAATTACTAACAATTGCCAGTTTTTTTTTTTTGTTTTTTTTTTTTGCATAACATAGTTGAGCATGAAAAACGTTTTATAACCTCGAGGCCAGAGTTTTACTGCTTGGGGAGAATGAATACACCTAAAAGATTTTGCAACCATTTTTCCAAGTTCAACAATTTTTTGCAAACAGGAAGTTACCTCCATAGTATTTGAATCTTTTTCAGATGGAGTAAATTCTTTCCTTTAAAATAGTCCTTAACCAGAAGGGATGTGAATATTTTTTTATGTCAGTTATCGTATTCGACCTAATTACCGCACTGTGCGCTTAGGGTTTTTCAAAACTGCTGGGACAACGTGTGGTAAAATATGTATCTACCTACTAAGGGTACACTTGCAAAAAAAGATCAGTAAAGGACTTACTTGATGATGTCTATGCGATTTTTTTTTCCAGATTTTCTTTATAAAAGCATATGTTGTGGGTACTCATTTGAATTGCATTGACAAGTCGATGCAATTCAAATGAGTACCAACAAAATGTATGCCTTTATAAAGAAGTAGACAAAAAGTACACTGGCTGAAATCTGAAGACTAAGGAATTGCTTGACTGTGCACTTATAGGGGTATGTGCGGTAATGAAGTAATTTTCCTTGCCTCTTAATATGTAAGCCGCAACTTGAGATAATGTACCGTATGACAGGCGAGCCAAGGAAAGATTACAGAAGGACGGCGCAGAAGATTTCTACTATCTATCTCCATTACAGCTAATGTAGGTGGCGTGCTGAAGTCGTAAAACGTTTCGCCGTACTTCACTATTGTGTAGCTTATATTTTCTGGTCCTTTGCGTTTTAATGGTTTCTGCTTATGTGTGTACTTGACTCATGTTTGTCCCTGAAGAAGAACTGCTAATATGGTAAAAAAAAACCCAAAAAACAACAACAAAAAAACAAACAAAAAAAAAAAAAAAAACAAAAAAAAACAGGATTTATGTCCGTCTGTCAGCGTTGTTTGATTAATACATTCTCTGCTTATATTATCGCTCTATTGGTCTTGAATCCACTAGGATCCTGTTCCTTTTAGGAAAATTTTTGTTTTGGCATATATATTGATCGAGTATACGGTAACTGTCCCAAAATTTCGTACAATAACCTTTGCGACAAAATTGCAGATACAAACAGAACAGACCAGTCCAGACTGCAGCTTCAGGGGTAGTCTGATCAGGGTCTACTGTTTACCACTTCACCAAGAAATATGTGTAATAAAACAAAATATTAACAAAAGTATGAAACAAAAGGTTGAAATGTTCGGACATGGACCATATATATGACATTGTATGTTTACTGGATATACTACTTACCCGCTACAGTAACACCTGCGTCGTGCCTTGGGATAATCATATCTGTCCTGTGACACCACATGTCATGCTCCTCGATATACTCGTCCAGAGAAGCGACGCTGGTCAAAACAGAGTTCTTGTAGTCATAGGAACGGGTGGCACCCCCGCACAAGTAAAGCCGATCTTTCACATTAACAAGGGAAGCATTACAGCGTGGAAATCGAAGGTTTTTTCTTGCGGACCAGCTGCAAAAATGACAACTCACAATTTACAACTCAGCCTAGGTATAGAATTTCCTTTAAGATGTGCGCCGAGCGAAAACTCAGATCAGCCTGCGCAAACGCACAGGCTGACCAGTCATCGCTTTGGGCTCAATGGGTAGTCAAACATCTAAGCTTTCTTTAGACGGACGGCTGATGTTCTGCTTATTGATGCGCTGATCTGAGTCTTTGCTGGGCGGAAATGCTGTGCCCCGGCTCAATTGTTAGATATAGTTATGAAATTAGGTTTGTAAGTATCCATTTGTTTTGGTATTGTTCGTTTTACGTCCCCTCTTTTCTTCCGTACCTCGGTAAGGCTGTGCTTCCTGGTTTATGACCTTTCCTTGGTAGCTACGTTTATACCAGTAAATGATTAACCAATCTACAGGAAAGTCCCACAAGTTGTCAGTAACTGTTTTAATAAACAATTGAAAAGTTAAGCTAAAACATTTTTTTTAAATATGTTGAGTCGACATAAATTTTCTATATAGTATAAAAGAAAATGCTACTTCATAAGGTAACACTTTGCAAGAAATGTCCGAAAGCCTATTTTCTGTTTAAAATAATAAAAAAAAGATCAAATAACTAATAACAAATGCCAAATCAGCCCAGAGAGTGATAAAGGTTAATCCCAGCTAGCATTATTTATAAATCTACAGCGGGCCGTTATCGGCCCGTCTTCAACTACAGATAACGGCCCCTATAGATTTATGAAGATTGCATACTGGGATGTTACCTGTTGTGCGTTGGATCAAATACTTCGACTTTATCCAGAACATTCAGCGTTGAAGGGACGTCAGTGCTCGCACCAAGACCGCCAACTACATATATTTTTTCAGAGAGTATGGTAGCCGCGGCAGAAGAGCGTGCGGTGGAAAGTGACATCACAAAGAACCAGTTATCTGTTATAGGGTTGTAGCATTCTACGGAATCAAGTGTACTGAAAAGTAAAATTGATAGTACATCATGAAAACACGCCTATATAATTTTGACCCCCTTAAACCCCACTTTTATATCGTTAAACTGAGGTGTACAAGGGTATACATTATTTTTTTCTTATTTCAGCTCAAAAACATAAATTGTGGGTATTCGTTAGAACCGCGTCGTCGAGGCGGTTCTTACGAGTACCCACAATCTATGTTTTGAGCAGAAGTACGAAAAAATATCAGATTTTTTTTTATTTGAAAATTTTCATTTTTTGGTGGTAAAATTTTCAGTATATTTGAACAGACATGTTTTCCGAATGAACCCATTTTAGACTGAATAAATTCCTCCACACTATATATTGGAAGAGTCTAATTTCAGTTTTAGGTATGTCAGGCTATGTGATTTAGATATGCCTAGAGAAAAATGGCTAACTATTTGCAAACAGTGGAAATACTGATGAGATGGCGCATTCTGTGGCGTCTGATCTGGGTCTGCACTGTTTGTCAGTTACCCTGCTGGGGGTCTTCAGACTAACATTACGAATACACGCCTATTCAAATATATGGAAAATTTCACCTCCAAAAACTGAAAATTTTCAGATAAAAAACTTTGATATTTAATCTATGTTTTATGCAGTAAGAAAAATAATGTATACCCCTGTAAACCCCAGTTTTACTGTATAAAAGTGGGGTTCAAGGGGGTCAAAATTATATAGGCGTGTTTTCGTGATGAATGGATAAAATGGACTGAAGCTCACGTTTAGTACATTCAGGGATATAACTGTTTCTGTTAGTTAACGACGAAGTACCTGGCCAGTGTACGTGGATAGGCAAGCTGATCTGGTCCTTCGCTGTCCCCATTACATCGAAGACATACTTTCGCCTGCACTTCTTGTTCCACCTTATTTACATTTGAGCCAGCGCACGACAAAATCTACTGTAAGACTTGTGCGGTCACCAAAGACTCCGATCAACCTGTACATCCACCCGGTATAGCAAGTTTTCTAGTTTGGATAGCCCAGAGGCTGTAGAAGGCACATGCGATCAGCAAAGATTTTGATCAGACTGCACGGATGCGAGGGAGATCTGAGTTCGCTGCTCGCACAAGTCTTATTGTAGGTTTTGTCTTGCGCCGGCTCATTTTAAAACTCAGTATTCTGTAGAGCAGATCATCGGATGAAAAGATGAAAATTAGGAAGGTCACGTGATGGTATCTGTTTGCTAAACGTATGGACCTGGCCCCGTAGTTATAAAACTTTGCAAAACGTATGGACCTGGTCCCATGGTTAATAACTTTTTTCATGCTCAACTCAGTTGAGCAAAAAAATTTGTCCTGCTGATAATTCTCATATTACTAACGATTACAAATTCTTTTTGCTAAACATAGCTGAGCATGAAAATTTCTCTGTTAATAAATACGAAAATGCCACGAAAGTAGTTTACTAACCTCGGGGCCTGATTCCCATTCTGATGCGAGTCTTCTTTGTTTGGCATCACGAAAACATGCCTATATAACTTTGACCCCCTTAAACCCTACTTTTAAATAGCAAAACTGGGGTTTACATGGGTTTACTTTATTTTTCTCTATCTGCTAAAAACATAGATTGTGAGTACTCGTTAGAACCGCCTCACCGAGGCGGTTCTAACGAGTACCCACAATCTATGTTTTGAGCAGAAATATGAAAAATATCAAGAATTTTTATACGAAATTTTTCAGTTTTTGGTGATGAAATTTTTGATGTATTTGAATAGGCGTGTTTCCGTAATGGATTACTGAGGGCCCTTTTATGTCTGAAAAGGCTAGTTCTAGGGGTATACGCAGCCTCGTAAATTACATAGCTGCATATGAATAGTCTTTTATTTCATTTGTGTGTGTGTGTGTGTGTGTGTGTGTGTGTGTGTGTGTGTGTGTTCTTTGTTTCCAAAGGCAACATTTCAGATCTTTATTATGTTACATGCAGCTATAGCTCCTTTCTCATGGCGCTGTCCACCCATGAATGGATAAAGAAGCTGATCAGGAAGCACAGAATGGGCAGGATGACACCAGAAAACACGCCTATATAATTTTGACCCCCTTAAACCCCACTTTTATATAGTAAAACTGGGGTTTACAGGGGCATACATTATTTTGCTTATTTCTGCTTAAAAACATAGAATGTGGGTACTCGTTAGAACCGCCTCATCGAGGCGGTTCTAACGTGTACCCACAATCTATGTTTTGAGCAGAAATATGAAACATATCGCAATTTTTTATCTGAAATTTTTTATTTTTTGGTGATAAAAATTTCAGTATATTTGAATAGGCGTGTTTTCGTAGTGGAGCTGACCCTTTGATATGCATATATATACGTCGTATAAAGAAGTATTCTTCACTTTGCGACATTATCATCCACTTCAATGTATTTTAACATTTTAATGAAAACATCTTGAGAGAATCAAAAGGACGGGAAGCTGAAAAAAGAGGCTCATGTGCCAGTACTCTCACCAGAGCTCAAGAGGTCGAGCATTTTCCACTTCTGCAACCCTTACCCTTTTACACTCAGGACCCTTAAACCATTTTGTACTTTCAATCGGGCAAAAGGCTTCAGAGCTTCAGAGGAGATGTCATTTGACAGTGTGTGTTGATGACGACAAAAGAGACAATGGACCGCTGACTATCCCATAAGCTCCCCTGGAACGTTTCAACTCTGGTGAGCTAAATATCCACTGTTTTTCCTTTTTGTCATACAAAAATCTAAGAGACGTAAACTGGCCTAGCTGTAAAATAGGCCGAAGTCAACTAATGATCATCATTTGAATAAACTAGGTAGAGTCTCTCCCCCCGTGCTTCAAACCAAGGTTCAAGGTCATCAGCCTTTCAGTTTCTGAGATGCAGAATTTCAAATCCTTTATACCATATATAGGCATGACGAACATCTTGGTCATCTGACCCGGATGCAACGAACAAACTTTTATTTAACAGCCCCATTGAAGCTTTATATGCAATTTAGTTTCAACCAGTCCAGCGTTTTAGAGAAGATTTTAGAAATATTGAAATCTGAGGGACATAGGGCCAAGGGCTACTTTTATCCCATGAATTTCTTAGCTGTTAGTTAAGTCTTGTTGTATATATGTATATAAATTTTAGTAAGAGGACCGCAAGGTAGAATAGTTATTTATAGCTAATTGTGTCATCCTCTTTAAACATTGTTTAAATAAATAAATAAAAATAAATAAGGTATTATACAAGGTCATTTAGCTGACCGCATAAATCAACTTTGATGTCAATAGCTTCAGAAATATCCACTGCTTTGCCCTTTTCTCATACAAATGCCTAAGTGACTCAATTTGACCTAGACTTAAAATAGGTCAAGGTCAACCAAGGGTCATCATTTGACGAAACTTGGTATGACCTGTCTCAAGCTGCATACCATGAAACATACTGAATCAGATGCATCCGGGTCAGTAAATGACTGTAAATAACCTTGACCTTTGGTATTTATAAAATTTATTTAGATGACTGCATAAATCAATTTTCGATGCCAGAAAAATCCACTGTTTCGTTTTTTGCCCATTCAAAACCTGTTACCAAATTTGAAATTGCCGTAAAATAGGTCAAGGTCAATCAAGGCCATCATTTGTACAAACTTGATAGGGCCTAAGCCGCTAATGCTCCATACCACGTTTCATGGTCATCGGCCATTCAGTACTTGAGAAGAAGGTTTTTTTTTTCATAGGTTTTTATCATATATGGGCGTTGCGGCCCTCTGGGTCAAGTAATCCAGATCTTACAACCAAACTTTTGTTCCCCAACCCCATGGAGGCCCTTCATGTAATTCGGTTTCAATGGTCCTGTAGCTCATCTAGGACTATTTGTTCTGAGCAAGTTTATGGTAACAATTTTAAAGACTGAAACATAATGGTATGGTAGCCGACACAGTTTGAAAAGCCTTTGGTTTCTGTATCCTATAGTAACTTAGTATGGAATTTAGCATTGATTAATTTGGTGAAACAGAAATTTCACATAAAGTAGTGGCTTTGATGAAGCTACATACCAAATATCAAAGGCCTGGGCCTTCTAATTTCACACAAGATGATTTTTAAAGGTTTCCCCATATGAGTATATGTAAAACTAGTTAACCCTTAGGCGGGGCCATTACTGACCCCAGGGATATAATGTAAACAATCCTGGTAGAGGTTCATTAGATAAAGCATACTAAATATCAAAGACCTAAGCCTTCTACTTTCAGACAAGAAAGTTTTCAAAGTTTTTCCCAGGTGGGCTGTACTTTGAACAATTTATTGGTAAAGGCCTACTAGATGAAGCTACATACCAAATATCAAAGTTTTAGACAAGAAGATTTTTTTTCTTCTATGTGAAACAAGTGAACCCGCGACCGGGGCCAGTTTATAAACCTGGGCCATAATTTTAATAAAACTGATAGAGGTCGATAAGATGAAGGGACATACCAAATATCAAAGGCCTGGGCCTTCTGGTTTCAGACAAGAAGATTTTACTTATATGAGTATGTAAAATATACTATCTAAGGCCTTCTGGTTTCAGACAAGAAGATTTTACTTATACGAGTACATGTATGTAAAATAACAGAGCCCCAGTATGGGGCCAGTTTTACCCAAGGGCTATAATTTGAACGATCTTAGCAGAGGTCCATTAGATGAAGTTTCATACCAAATATCAAAGGCCTTCTATTTCCAGACAAGATTTTTCAACTTTTCCCCTGTCAAGTCTATGTAAAATAAGTGACCCCTGAGGCGGGCCCACTTTTGACCCTAGGGCTATAATGTGAACAATCTTGATAAAGGTCCATAAGATGAAGCTACCTACTAAATATCAAAGCCTGGGCCTTCTAGTTTTAGACAAGAAGATTTTTTTTTAAAGTTTTGCCTATAAGAGTATATGTGAAAACATTTAACCTTCCCGTAAAAAAGGTCAAGGTTAACCCAAGGTTATCATTTTTTCAAACTTTATTTTGCCCATGTCCCCAATGCTGCATACAAAGCCACTGGGACATTGGCACTTTGGTTCCGGAGAAGAAGATTTTTATAATGTTTTATCATATATGGATATGGCGGCCATCTTGATCATGTGATCCAGATGTGGCGAACAAACTTTCTTTCCCCAGCCGATGGAGGGTCCATATGAAATTTGGCTTTGATTGACCCAGTGGTTTCTGGGGAGAAGACGTTTGAAGAGTGCGGGTTTATTTTTCTTCTATGAGTATGTAAAACAAGTGACCCCTGGGGCGGGGTCATTTTTAACCCCAGTGATATAATTTGAACAATCTTAATAAAGGTCTATAAGCTAAAGCTACGTACCAAATATCAAAGGCCTGGGCCTTCCAGTTTCAGACAAAGAGTTTTAAAGTTTCGCCTGTAATATTCTATGTCGAAAAATGTTGATCTTTCCGTAAAAAAGGTCTAAGTCAACTTAATGTCATATTTTTTTCAAATATTGTTGGGCCCATGTCCCCAATGCCGTATACCAAGCTCAATGCCATTGGCTCTTTGGTTCTGGAGAAGAAGAATTTTAAAGGATTTTACAATATATGAGCGTGGCGGCCATCCTGGTCATGTGGCCTAGTCGTGGTGAACAAACTTTCGTTCACCCTGCCCACTGACGCTCCATATGCAATGTAGTTTGATTGGCCCAGTGGTTTCCGAGAATACGTATGAAGAGTATGGACGACGGACCGACGGATGACTACGAACGGACGGACGACGGAGCCTGCTTTACTATAAGCTCACGTATGAGCCTAAAGGCTCAGATGAGCTAATTATACGTACTTTATATTCATTCCGTTTCCACCGATAGCGTAGATCTTTCCTAGTAGAGTGCAAACACAGTGGCTCATTCTTGGTACGTTCAAGTCAGAAACTTTCTGCCATTCTTTGTTGGATAGGTCCAGCACGAATACGCTCTTAGTTGGTACCGGTGCTGCGCCTGGCGTCCGAGGATCACTTCCACCTGTAGACAAAAGCAGGAAAATGTTAATATATGACCAAATACGGTCTGCACCTCTGACCATCTGTGTGTAGTGAGATCACCATTCACTTTCAGCTAACACAGTCACCATAGCTACAGATAATATTTTTCTTATTTCTCCTCAAAAACATATGTTGTGGGTACTCATTAGAAGCGCCTCGATGAGACGCTTCTAATGAGTACCCACAACATATGTTTTTGTGGAGAAGTAAGAAAGATATCAGCATTTTTCGGATGAAAAAAGCGCCTTATCTGTTGCTATGAGTCATTATACTACATATTTTAACTGTTTCAACATAAATGTATCTTCGGATATGCGAACAGCGAAGGCTCGGGTCAGTCTGCGCATCCACACAACAGGGCCATTGGTGTTTTTTGATATTGTCTATAGAATCTAATGATTTTGTAATCGAACATTGGACGGCCCTGGACAACTTCAGGCTGATTCATTTCATATTTTCTTGCGATCTAAAATGTCGGTTTAATCTTACATACACGTGATATCTGTCCGTTTACGCTGCATAAACTGGAACCACTTCCAAGTCATCCTAAACGCGATTTTAGTTTATATTTTCAGCCAGCGTCTTCATTACTAAGTTGGAAACGTGAAGTAATCGTTGTTGTTTCATGATGTTATGTCTTTTAATGACGCCACGTTCTCTTTGATGCCGTTTCTAATCAGCGATTTATTTATTTATTTATTTTATTTATTTAAACAATGTTTAAAGAGGATGACACAATTAGCTATAAATAACTATTCTACCTTGTGGTCCTCTAACTAAAATTTATATACATACATACAACAAGACTTAACTAACAGCTAAGAAATTCATGGGATAAAAGTAGCTTGTAGCGAAGTGAATGCTTGTATAAAGTTTTTATCAAACAAAAGTGCTAACAGGTATGTGCAAGTGATTTAAAACCAAACATGGCACTGAATTATATCAAAGACAAATCTGTATGTTATCACAGTTTTTGTAAGTGCTTTAAGATTTGACGAGCGCATAAAACCAATATCTAAAACAATTATGCTAGGTCATAAAAGCTCTCAATTCAGTTACAATAACGGTTTCAGCGATAATTTTACACATGGTATATCATTGCAACATTACAACAAATAATTTAATAATAAAAAAAAAAAACTCAATAAAAGCCTTCTAGTATAACAAATTCGTTATTTGGATTTTGATAGGGGACATGGGTTCATTTTGCCTGTCTGAAAAGTATACCCATTCGAGCCTAATGATTCGGGTGAACATAATTCTCACACAGACAATATGACCCATGTCCCCTGTGGAGAACTAATCCCAGCTAGCATTCTACGTAAATCTACATCGGGCCGTCATCGGCCCGTCAGCTACCCTGACGGGCCGATGACGGCCCGATATAGATTTACGTAGAATGCTGACTGGGAATACTCTTATATATATAATGCGCAACGTGGGTCTTATGTCATAATCGAGCAGCAAAGGTCAAGATGAGAGTGAACATCTATGCAGTCTGATCTGGACCTGCGTTGTCCGTAAATTGCATAGGGACCCTTTTCATGCGTTGTGCATCAGATACTATATAGTTTAATCTCAGGGATATGAAATAATTAAATTTGATTTAATGGCTACGCTCGTGTACGATATATTCTAATCTTACCAATAAGATACAGTTTACTGCCCATAAGGGCGACAGCGTGGTGACGTCGTGGCTCCGGTAGACGACAAAATGGTACCCACTGGTTGTCCTCAGAATCATATCGCTCTACAGTTTCATCTAGAATATACAAGAGAGCCCTCAAACACTTAAACAGATCGTGTTCACTGTATGTAGATGGTGTAGTGCCTATCCAATGTCAGACTGGATAAACTCCCCCAACATTAAATATTGGCAGAGTCGAATTTCAATTTTAAGGTATTTCAGGCTTTGTGATTTAGGAATTTTAGAGCAAGATGGCTAAACTATTTGCAAACAGTGAAGACATTGATCACACGCCGCACTGATCCGGATCTACACTGTTTGCCAATTTCTCTTTTGAGGCTTTCCAGACTAAAATGGGTTATATGTATACTGAAGACCAAAAGAGAGATCCACGAACTACTTTTCATTTCATACATGTATTTTCTATTTTGCAAGAGAATCTTTGCTATCATAATTCCAGCCCAAATAAAAGTACCATAAGATCGTGTGTATGTATGTGCGTGCGTGTACGCGCGTTTGTGCGTGCGTATATCTGTGTGGAGGTTGAGTAGATGTTTTAAAGTAATAATACCTTTGTCCGAGTGAAAGCCACCAATCACTAGTAAGTCTACAGCCCTCGATTGTGATTTGGCTTGGGCTTGTGACTGGAGTTTTGTCGGAAGCTTTTCTGGGTTCTCGTGTTTGCCTGATGATGTTTTTGGTGTTGACGTCATCAGCGGGACAGGTATGGGAGTATGCTGCTCTCCCGACGTTGGGACGATTTTCGAAATTGCTTCTGGTGGAAAATTATCTCTGTTGCTGTATTGCCCTGGTTGTGTACCTGTCTGTAAAATAGAAATAAATAGTGTATAATAAAGTGTCTATTTTAACCCTAGTCCTGCTGAACCCGGACATACCGTGCCTCTGCAAACATTGTAGATCCAGATCAGTTGGCTTCTGAAGCCAACTGATCTGGATCTGCACTATTTGCCATTAAGTATGTGAATTTATATCAACAATCTGGATCAAGTAATCTGATTGGATGAAAATTAGAAATGGGAGGGGCATCTTAATTTATTCAGCAGGACAACAAACTGGTCGAGAGATGGATTCTTATAAATGGCAATTACCTTTTTTTCTTTCTTATTGTTATATTACACCCATTTATACCGAATGGTTTCTTCTACCATAACTCTTTGGACCGATCCATTTCCAACTGACGGGGTGTCTGGTTAGATTTTATTATTACCATATTTTATAGAAATTCCTATATTTAATGCAAACAGTTTAGACCCTGATCAGACGCCGCGTTCTGCGGCGTCTGATCTGGGTTTACACTGTTTGCCAATGCCCCTTTTATGGGACGCTAGGCACAAACGGGTTTAGGTTAAAACTTACGGCATTAATTCTTTTCAGGAGCGGGCATTTTGTCAAAAAGCATTCCACAAACTAATATTAGATTTAATACAAATCTTACCTCGCTAAATTGTGTCAAGTAGCAGTTTCTAGGTGGAGGTATCGGAAACTTGAAGGGGTCATGACGTTTCAGCAGGCGTGCTGTTAGAATCCTGTAGATAATTAGACGTTCTTTTAGAAGCTGACAAAGGCTATTATTACCCAACCTACTATATACAGCTCAATGAAATAGTTTTGTCTATTTAGACTGTTTATTACTTAATTGGCGCGCATCGGAGCTATGTCAACGAAATCACGCAATGTTGACATTACCTGCTGTTCAATAGTTTTGACTACACAACAGTTGATGACGTCACCCATTTAAACCAATTGCAAAAGCGCTGGGCAATAGTTTTGATTATACCAAGGCTGGTGACGTCAACTTTCACGGGAATGACATTGACATGCCGACATCGTGTGCCAATTAAAACAGCGTTCATAGGCACAATCAATAATGTTTAAGCATTAGCTGGGAAATAAAACAGTTATTTCATGGCTGCTTTTGTGTAATTGTCAAAATTACTGTCCTCGGTATCGTGGAAAGCTCAGCCTCCGGCCTCGGGCAATAGTGCATCGAGCTGTCCACGGCACCTCGGGCAGTAGTTTTGACTATTTCACAAACAAGCATGAAATAACTGTAAACTATATAATAGAATTAAATACAAAACAAATGAGCCTCCCCGCGAGAAAAGAAATCTCCGGACATTCCGTTGAAACAATCTTTCAGAACCATGCTCGGCCTCTTAGCAATGACCAGTTCTCTGGCGGGTTCCCTTCGGCCTACCGCTAATGTGAGCGAATAGCACAGGATCTGGCGGATGCACAGGCTTGTCTGAACCTTTGCTGTTCGCATTTGCTATAACAGCTCTTTTTCCCATGACGCGGCTCAAATATGAAACAACAATGAAAACGAAACAATATTCATGGTGATGTTGTTGTTGCTGCTGCAGCTGCATCATGAAAATTGTTTCGTTTTCATTAGTCCGCGTGTGCGTGCGTGTTAAATTACATTGAATAAGATGTAATCAACCCATTGTTGACGACTGGACTCTTCTACCTTAACTATTTGGACAGGTCCTTTCCAATAGAGAAAGTGTCCGGTTACTTTTCATCACTACCATATTTTATAGAAATTCTTGTAGTTCATGCAAACAGTTTAGAACAACATCAGACGCCGCGTTCTGCGGCGTCTGATCAGGTTCTATGCTGTTTGCCAATGTCTCTTTTATGAGACGATATGCATAGCGGGTTAAGCGTACAAAGTTTGTTTTGTAGAGGTGACCCACCACTTTTCAATATTGAATAGTGAAGAACTCAACCTGCCTAGTATCGAAATGTGTGGTTTTCTTATTTAGCGGCTCATCATCACGAAAACATGCGTATATAATTTTGATCCCTTTAAACCCCACGCTTATATAGTAAAACTGGGGTTTACAGGGGCATACATTATTTTTCTTATTCTGCTCAAAAACATAGATTGTGGGTACTCGTTAGAACCGCCTCGCCGAGGCGGTTCAAAAGAGTACTCACAATCTATGTTTTGAGCAGAAACATGAAAAATATCAGAATTTTTTATCTGAATATCTTCATTTTTTGGTGGTAAAATTTTCAGTATATTTTAATGTGCGTGTTTTTGGGAACAAACAAGGCTACAACATACAGTAATTTTCTGCTATTAAGACCATTTTTGGGACTGTCTAAAAGCGGTCTTTTAGTATCGAATATAGAATGTGGTAAATGTCCTAAAATTTCGAACACTTTATTCCAAACTTTTTTTGGCCCAAAGTTTGCTTTTACTGCAGTTGTTTCGTAAAATACTTGGTGGGATGGCAAACAGTGTCGTACACTGTTTGCATAAGCCATTTTGTCAGAAACGTTGGTGTACTATTTTAGGACATTTACCATAATAAGGAAGAAAACATTTGGGATTGACAAAGGATGGTCTTAACAGGGGAGTGTCGTAATTTGGGAGGTCCTTATAGCGGAATTTTACTGTTTTTTGTCGAAACTGTGCCTTACCTGGAGATATCATCACGAGAACATGCCTATATAATGTTGACCCCCTTGAACCCCACTTTTATATAGTAAAACTGGGGTTTACAGGAGTATACATTATTTTCTTATTTCTGCTCAAAAACATAGATTGTGGGTACTCGTTACAACCGCCTCGCCGAGGCGGTTCTAACGAGTACCCACAATCTATGTTTGAGCAGAAATATGAAAAATATCAGAATTTTTATCTGAAAATTTTCAGTTTTTGGTGGTAAACTTTTCAATATATTTGAATAGGCGTGTTTTCCTAATGTGTTATTGATATGCTGAATGACTTACAGAGGTCAACAATAGATATTACGAAATAGGTATCATTTTGGAGCGCAGGAAGAATCAAAACCAGAAAACCAGTCTTCATAAGGATTGATAAAAAATTAATATTCTTCACGCCCCGAGCAGCTTTGAGCGGAACTATTTTTTTATATAAAACATATAAACGTAGCAGTCTAAAATGACCAGAAAACTAAATACAGTAAAACCTGTGTTAAGCATGTATCGAAAGAATTCTTAAGCCAGGTGCTTATTTAATACAGTAAGTTTTCTCTGATTTGATACTTAGGGGATCCGAAAATATGGCCTCTTAACAGAGATGATGACTTAAAGATGCCTTTAAGAAAGGCTTGACTGTAATATTAACACTATAAACGTATATCAATAGCGTAGCCAGAACGGAATTCTTTTTACGCACACCAAGGAAAAAGCTTGAAAACTGTGCCTAGAATCGCTTCCAAAATCAAGGGCAGTCGCGGTTCCAAAAAGGGGCTACTCTTTCCTTCCATCCAACAAAAGCAGACCCTATCATAATTTAGCACAACATTTTATGTTAATGCCACTTTATTATACATGTAAATGTTTTTCTTATGCATGTAACGCACATGCGTAATGTGAAATGAGCGCTACGCCTATGTATATCGACGTGACGTTTACGACCTCCACATAATGTCTCCGGCTGCTTCATCACGAAAACATGCCTATATAATATTGACCCCCTTAAACCCCACTTTTATATAGTAAAACTGGGGTTTACAGGGGTATACATTATTTTTCTTATTTCTGCTCAAACCATAGATTGTAGGTACTCGTTAGAACCGCCTCATCGAGGCGGTTCTAACGAGTACCTACAATCTATGGTTTGAGCAGAAACATGAAAAACATCATTTGTTTTTCTCTGAAAATTTTCATTTTTTTTTTTTTTTGCAGTAAACTTTCCAGTATATTTGAATAGGCCTGTTTTCTTAATGTCCGGTATGTGCTTTAAGGGTGAAAACCTACCAATTCACAATGAGAATCGCTTCTCTAAATTTGTCGTATCCTCTTATCAAGCTTGTCGTCTCGGCGCAGGTGAACAACTCCTCTGTGGTCATATAGCAAAACCGAACCAAGTTCATGATCCTCAAGGAAAACTTAACCCGTTCCTCAATATTGTGCACAAGCCACCTAACAGCCAGTTGGAAAACATCAAACTCTGTCTGCACTACGAGGTCATCCGAGGAGAGTAACTGACAGAGAGTGTCAATGTCTAGTTCAAGCATGTCTGGAAGCTGGCTTATTTCAGTGAAATTCTGTACGGTTCTGTAATAAATAAATAAATAAATAAATAAATAAATAAGTAAATAAATAAATAAATAAATAAATAAATAAATAAATATTGTATTCGACGTAATAAATAAATAAACAAATAAATAAATAATATATTCGACTTAATTACCGTACATACCCCTATAAGAGAACAGTCAAGTGATTTCTGAGTCCTCAGAACACCGCCTTAGTACCTTTATCCAGTTTTATATATAGACGCTTCTAATAAGTACCCACAACATATGTTTTTGTGGAGAAAAAAAAAGAAACGTATTTATCTGGGTACCACAACATAATAACAATAAATGTTTAAAATATACTAAATCTAGCGTGGTGGCTTGCAAGCCACCACGCTAGATTTAGCGTATTTTAAACATTTATTGTTAACTCTCGTTATCTCAAATACTAAAAACCCAAACGACTTTTTTAATTCCTACTAAATAAAGGACAACATTGGGTAAGACTGCAATATGTTATTTAAGTTCCACAACTTATCTCAAACTATTCTTATCTCAAAACAAAACTTTTGGTCTCTTGGAGATTGAAATAGCAAGTGGACTGTATACATTTCATACAAAGGTTTTGTTTGTGTTGAGGTTTTACGGCCCAGTCAACCCAATGGGGTCATGTCGAGCGCGGTCAGTTTACCTAACCACACGTTTACTGGGCAGGCTTAGTCCTCTAAGCGGTTAACCAGTATTGTGCACATTCTTTCGCCAGAAACTGACCACTGCCTTTCTTGAATCAGCGGAAGGGAGAGAATGACCGTAGAAAATATTTTATGATCAATCTCCACGAAAGAATGTTACCGACCTCGGCAGGGGTTGAACCCGCGACCTCCTGGTCTCCAGTCGGACGGCGCATCCAACTGAGCCACCGAGGCCGTCATACACAGGTACAGTTGACTCTCGTTATCACGACCTAGCTTATCTCGAAGAAAAAATCTAACAACAGGTAACAAAATATTTTGGAAAAGTCCTTTGGAGCAATTTCTCCTCTTTTCCACAATATTTTCAATATATCTCAAATTTCAAGAGTCCAATTACATATACATTTGTTAAATGTGGTTGTTCGATTTATTTTTTCCTCATTTGTGCAATTCTGATATGTCTGATATCTCGAAGTGTTTCAGAGTCCCTTGGAATTCGAGATAACGAGAGTCGACTGTATGTTAACGTCATGATTGAGCTAGCCACTTACCTGTTTAAAACATTTCTGTAGATTCTGCCATAGCTCTCTCCCTGGCTTTTCACCACTAGTTTTAAAGCTTGATCAAGAGGCAGACGTTCAGCTAGGTCGTTGTAGCGCTGCTTGAGGACATCAACTTTCAGGTAGTCGGCTATAGTAATCAGATCTGCGGCGATGGCATCGTAGATTTGGAGTTGACCTGATTAAAAATCAGAATAGAGTCTTGGAAACTCGATTTTTTAAGATATCAGCATGGGATCAATGATCCCAAGGAAGATAAAAATACAGTAGAACCTCGTTATCTCGAACTCGCTTATTTCGAATTACCGCTTATCTCGAAGTGAAAATCTGGTCCCTGTTTTAACATGAAACTATGACAACAGGTAACAAAATAATGTGGAAAAGAGGAGAAATTGCTCCTCAGGAGCAATTTCTCCTCTTTTTCACATTATTTTATATATATATATATATATATATATATATATATATATATATATATATATATATATATATATATATATATATATATATATATATATATATATATATATATATATTTCTAACTTCAGGAGTCAAATTACATATTCATTTGTTAAATGTGGTTGTTCAATTTATTGTTTTCCTCACTCTCTCAACTTTGATATGTCGCGGTACGGATATCTCGAAGTGTTTAAGTGAGTCCCTTGGAATCGGAGTCTGTTTCATTGAAACTTCATTAGACTGGCTCCAATCTCCAGTCTAAAATAAAATCAAAATAATATCATGACTATAAAAGCTGGTCACTAGCGACCAGCCTTATAGTCATGATATTATTTTAGCTCTGTTTTAGTGGATTATCAGATAGGATTATAAGAATAAATATTCAGTCACTGGATATTGGAGCCAGTCTAAGACTTTGAACATATGCAGCATTAGGGATGGTTCCCAGCAACCGTTCTCATATCCAACATACCGAATTTCTACTGTCGGCTATTGCCGGCCTCCGTGCGCCGTCCGACTGGAGACCAGGAGGTCGCGGGTTCAACCCCTGCCGAGGTCGGCAACATTCTTTCGTGGAGATTGATCATGAAATCTTTTCTACGGTCATTCTCTCCCTTCCGCTGATTCAAGAAGGGCAGTGGTCAGTTTCTGGCGAAAGAATGTGCACAATACTGGTTAACCGTTTAGAGGACTAAGCCTGCCCAGTAAATGTGTGGTTAGGTAAACTGACCGCGCTCGACATGACCCTATTGGGTTGACTGGGCCGTAAAACCCCAACACAAACAAACAAACTGTCGGCTATCAGCCACTAGAAACCTATCCACGCATTTATAAGGACGCAAAAAAGTACAGTCGACTCTCGCTATCTCTAAGTCCAAGGGACTCTCTAAAACACTTCGAGATATCCGTATCTCGACATATCAGATTTGTCTACTCTCGCTATCTCGAAGTCCAAGGGACTCTTTAAAACACTTCAAGATATCCGTACCTCGACATATCAGATTTGCCGAAGTGAGGAAAACAAGAAATGGAACAACCACATTTAACAATTGAATATGTAATTTGACTCCTAAGTTAGAGATATATTGAAAATATTGTGGAAAAGAGGAGAACTGCTCCTTAGAAGCAATTTCTCCTCTTTTCCACACTATTTTGTTACCTGTTGTTAGACTTCTATGTTAAAACAGGGTCCAGATTTTCACTTCGAGATAAGGGGTTATTCGAGATAAGCGAGATCGAGATAACGAGAGTCGACTATAGTTCCATACCGTCCCATGCATAAACGAGAACTTCCTATTATGTATTGTGCAGCCCTCTACAACACAACAAAACAACCTAATAGAACATATGTTTTTTCTTTACCTCATGGGAATAATGGATCATCTTGATACCTTGCTAAAGTAGCCAATGGGCGTACACTACCTAGAAATGAGGAGAGACACGGAAGTGAATCCATTGTTGATCCACATAGCATCATTGACCTTAGGCTTGTTGTCTACAACTAAAACCACAGACTAGGAGAAGCACTGAATAGTATAGAATAGAATGTACTCATTGGAAAATACACAGAAGGTAAGTTCAAAATTATTTTACTTGCCATCCGAAAAAAGAACTACTCTAAAAGGAAAGAATTTGCTCCCCTTTGTGTAAATTCCTTTTCAGAAAAGACTTCGCCTGCAGTTAAGCAAACAGTAAGTCACATCCAGCAAACACACAACGTCGCAGGAATGCCTTTACAACGTCGCTGCAAGGTCATAACGTTGCAGCGACGTTGTAACGACGTTGTTGCGACGTTGTGTGTTGGCTGGGACAAATGATGTTTCCCTTTGGCGGAAATGGCGGAAAATTTATCAGGTATATTTAGTCACCCTCTCTGTCCGACCTACCTGTGTAAATGAATTCTAGAAATACAGCAAAAGCCTCTGGTGTAATTCCTCTGAGCCTCATCTCAAACGGTATCTGTTTGCCCTTGTTGCTGTTGAACAAGTCTTTAAAGTAATCGCTGTAACAACTGAGTGCCACTCGGTGGGCGGAGAAGGTCCTGTCTTTTATGTGAACCACAACGTCCATAAGCATGTCTTTCTCGTACAAGTAGCGCAAATATTCTCCTACGACTATGTAGGAGCCGATTGATTCCAGGGGCATTCTCACCATTTTTTCCAGGACGCTTTGGAAGTCGCGACTTTCCACGCGCATAGCATTATCCACAACCTGCTCTGCTGCAGAGTCAATAAGGTATCCGGATAATTCGTTGAAAGTCTGAAAGTGATCAATATGAAAGTGGGACGAATTGGTGATAAGTTCCTTTTTTTTTTTTTTTTTCTTTTTTTTTCCTCAGAAAACAGGCTTTAACATTTCATGCCAACTGCCTCTTCATGCTATTTGTCACCTATGAAGAAATGTCAAAGCCTATTTTCTGAGAAAAAAATATCGATTCCTGCTGAATTTGTCCGTAGAGTTGGTAATGGTTAAGGAATCTTGCTGAGTAGGGGCCTACAAGTGCCGTGGCTTCGTATGAGGTTATATTGTGGTAGGCCCTGTATACAATGTTATTTTCAAGGCAAAAACCTTTAAACTATTTTTTTTTTTTTTAATTTATGAGAACCAATTAACCCTGAGTGTGCTGGGAAAAAATCAGTAGGCGATATTTTGATTTTTTTCTTGTTTTCCTCATAAAACAGGATTTGACATTTCATGCAAATCGTCTCATTTGGAGACGGTTTGCATGAAATGTCAGGACCCAGCTGGCATTCTACGTAAATCTACATCGGGCCGTCATCGGCCCGTCAGCTACCCTGACGGGCCGATGACGGCCCGATATAGATTTACGTAGAATGCTGACTGGGGACCTACTTTATTGGAAAAATAAGACAACTATAATCAGTTTGTTGTCTGCCGTTTTAGCCCAGAGAGCGTTCTTTTTTCTTTTTTTTTTTTTTTTTTTTTTTTTTCGAAAGATGGCTGAAAGTCTGTTGTTGATTTTTAGTAGGTTAAGTTTAGCATTGTGGTCGCTATGATCAGGGCCCAGTTGTTCAAAGCTAACGATGTCGTTAGTTAACGATTCGTTAAAATTTAAATCCAGTGATACGCAAATATTCTGACATTTTTTCAGCAAAAAATATCAGAATATTGTGTATTGAATCCGCTAAAACAGTTAACGAAATGACCCTTAACGAGCTCGTTAAGCTAACGATGCTTTGAACAACCGGACACTGGTCGCTATGATCAGATGTTCACTTTTCTTCCTGTTTTTTTTTTTTTTTTTTTTTTTTTTTTCCTTTTAGACTGGTTCCGGTTATAAACTTTTTTCATGCTCAACTCGGCTGAGCATGAAATTTGTCCTGCTAATAAATCTCAAATACTAACAACTGCAAATTCTTTCTTGCTTAACATAGCTGAGCATGAATATTTTGTGCTAAGAAGTATGAAAATGCCAACTATTGTTGGCATTTTCATATTTATTAGCAGAGACAATTTCGTGCTCAGCTGAGTTGAGCATGAAAAAAGTTTTATGACCTCGGAGTCTGGTTTCATAATGTTAGATTTGTGATCAACTAAGCTGCTCATTTCACTTTATTATGAATTTCCTGTACTGATTTTCAGAACTGGCTCCAACAAGTAAGGGTGATGTCAGGCACCTGCTAACCCGATACTTAGTCCCAATCCCCATCCCAATTAGGTCCCCGCAGTAATCCTGCTAATAACCATTCCAGTGCGGATTTTAGTGTGTTGCAGTGCGTGTGCGGTTGAAATGTGTAACAGTTCGTACGTTAGTGTCTCTTCTACTTTTGGTAGCTGTATATGTTTTTTATATGCATTGTACTGTAAAATATGGAAAAAAATAAGTCCACAGTCATTAGTTCATCAGGTGTATATACGCTCTTGAGATAAATGACCTTTTACACCAATGTCTGTGACAATTTACTGAATACCTTAATCGGCAATTTGAAAAATAGTCTTTCAAATATTTTGAGATAGTTTTATTTTTTATATATTTGTTATGTCCCCTGATGGGTGAAACATGGATTTGAACCTCCGTAGAAATTGTTTTTTAAAATGAAATTTAAAAATATACTTTGAGGCATTGAAGTTTCATTGAGTTTTGGGATATCTATTCTTTATGCCAGCAAAGAAAGAAAAGCGAAAAAAGGACTCTAAAAGGAAAAATATTTCACCGTTGACATCGGATGATACATGCACATTGGAAAATGGACACGTGATAGCGAAAACCGGTTTACAATATAAACAAGGTGAAAATGGACAATCGGACAGTAATCAGAACGTGAGTAAACGTTTTCATCCTTCCACACCTTCTTCAGAGGGCGGTACATCACCACAATTTTGGTCATTTAGTACACCAAACATGAGTTTTCAACCGCAACAACAGCAACAGTTTTCCGGGTCTTATCTACAATCACCTCCGGGCCAGTATACACCCCAGTATGTTACCATGGGTTCTGCTCAACCTTTGCCACCCCAACCACCACCACAATGGGCCAGTAGTATTATGGAGGATATAAAAAGTATTAAAAGTACAGTGTCAAAAATAGAAAGTGTTGAAAAAACTGTGAACTCTATAAGTGTGAAATTGGGCGAAATGGAGTCAAAAGTCAATAGCATGGACAAAAGAATAATTGAGGTAGAGAAGGCGTGCTCTTTCATAAGTGAGAACTATGACGCACATGATAAAGAACTACAACATGTAAAAGGTGAAGTAAAGAGGGTCAAAGACTCATGTTCATCTCTCAATGAAAATATTGGTCAAATGGAAAAAGAGGTTGAACGCATTAATGATAAAATACTCGACCAAGAATTTCGTTCTATGCGTGAGAATCTCATTTTCTATAACATTCCTGAAACACAGCAAAGTACACAGTCTGACTCAGAAAAGTGTGATCTCCTGGTAAAAGAGCTAATTGAGAATAAATTGCAGATTAACGCTTCCAACATATTGCTTGATAGAGCTCACAGATTGGGGAATAAGATTATTCCAAATAAACCCAGACCAATCATTGTAAAATTCCATTACTATAAGGATCGCGAGCAAGTCAGAACAGCCGCACAACATATGAAAGAAGATTTGAAGAAAGCCAATTTAGGTGTGGGAATCCAGCTTCCCAAGGAATGGCGGGATGCGAGAAAACAACTCTATCCGGTTATGCAGTCAGAAAAAAGTAAGGGTAATAACGTTCGCTTCATTGGTGAAAAGTTATTTATCAACGGTCAACTATACAAACCAACGGCTTAACGATGTCAAGAGGAGCATATTGCTATTTTATCATGGAATGTGAACGGACTGATTAGGAAATTATCGGATCCAGATTTTCTTGATAAAATAAATAGCTATGACATTGTGATCTTGTCAGAAACATGGTTATCACATAAGTCAGCTTATAATTTAAATATTGAAGGGTATGAAGCAGTTCATTTGTATGGCAATAAGTCACCACAGACAAGGAGAGGACGATATAGTGGGGGTATATCGGTATATTATAAATCTTATTTGAATAGTAAAGTATACATTGTGGAAAAGCAGCAATGCGGTATAATTTGGTTAAAATTATGCAGAAGCCTTTTTCACTTTGATTCAGATATATTTCTGTGTACTACTTATATCCCTCCATATGATTCGAAATTGTTAAATCAAAATGAAAGTGACATTTTCGAACAGATCGAACAAGGCATTGAAAAATATAAATCACAAGGAAAGGTATTTGTTACTGTAGTGTTATGGGTTGCCGAGCAAACCCGGGATTTAACCCACAAGGAACAACGAATTTAACCATGCACTTTTATTAGCTCTATGCTCCAAGCTGACATAACACAATAATCTACTAATACATATTAAACAGATATACTTAACCAATCCCTACCATATATACGTTTCTGTAAGATACTACATTTTCCCCCTTTTTGAAAAGCAATTGCTTGTAAAGTATATCAAGAAAAATATTACAACCCAAACTCCACGCTAGTCTGTTATTAGCTGTAGCTCTTGTCTTTTATCAGTTAATTATTACCAGAAAACACAAGTAAATGTTTATCTTTCAGGCTTATTCAATTTCATGCCTTTTCAACAGTTAGGAATTTAGGTTAACCATGAAAATGATATAATTTCATGTAAACATGTTCAGTCTGAAATAATGCGCAAAATGTTTCATATTAAAGAGGCTGTCCCAAGTTTTTTCCAACCATAAGTATCACTATGTTTCAAACATGTTTTCTAACATTAAATCTAAAAAACATATTATATAATAACATAAAACACTGCAAAAGCAATTTCTACTAAATAAGCGAATAAGTCTCCTCTGATTGTACGGCTCAGTCCCATCAGTTCAAGTCAGTTTTCATTATCAAATATCAATTTGACTTATCCAACTGAAAATACTGATACAGTTCAACTTAAGTCATGACAAAGTCATCGAACTTCTTTGGTAACCTTCGCTCGCGTACTGGTCTTGACGGTAAACTCAGAGTCCCTTCCGTTTCCGGTTCGTTATCCGTAGTCTGAGGTAATATGTCCTCGATTTCAGGAGTATCATCAAGTGACTCCTGGTACCTTTTAACTTGAGTATTGTTCCTTTTGTACTGAACGCCTTCAGGTGATTCAACCGTACAACTGTTTCCATGTTTATCTACAAGTTTGTATGGTACTGGCACAAATGGTGTGTCCATTTTGCTCTGACGTTCCTTTTTCACTAGAACTTTACTCCCTGTTTCTAAGTCACTTTCCTTAGCACCACGCTTTTCATCAATGTACATTTTGTTCTTACATTTGTTCATTGCATCTTTATCTCTAAGTTCTTCGTCATACGGCACCTTGCTCAAGTTCTCAACTTGAGGAAGCTTAGTGCGCAGCTCACGAGTAAACATCAGTTTCGCAGGAGCTACATGAGTAACCGAATGAGGGGTTGTACGATACGCAAAAAGATATGTTCTTAGTTCTTTCTTCCAGTCTTTTGACTCGGCTTGTGCTATTCTAATCCTTTTCAACAATGACCTATTTTGTCTTTCTACTTCCCCATTAGCAGCTGGGTAAAGTGGAGTAACTCTACGCTGACTTATTCCACATTCCTTTAGAAAGTTAGCGTAGACAGCTGACCGGAATTGAGGTCCATTATCGCTGGTGATTGAAACCGGATATCCATGACGCGAAAACATATTCTCTAACGCATCTATTATTCTTTCACTTGACGTATCCTTCATAATTTCAAGTTCATAATACCGACTATAATAATCCACACATAGAAATACATAATGACCTGAATCTAATGGCCCTAATAAATCAACACAAACATCTTGCCAAGGTCCTGATGGCAACTCTGTGGGTTTAAGTGGTTCCGGTTTTGGCATATCACTCACAATTTGACAACCATGGCATGATCTCACGTATCTCTCTACATCACGATCAATGCCTGGCCACCACACTTTTGTACGCAACAACTGCTTTGTACCCACAACACCTAAATGACCTTGATGAGCTAATTTAATACATTTCAACCTCAACTTTTCAGGAATAACTAATCGCGTACCGCGTAACACTATATATCCAATATTGCACAACTCATCTTTCACTGGGATATAATTTGCACACGATTTATCAAACTTTTCCTTTTTCAAACAAGATCTCACATTTATTAATTCGACGTCATCTTTTGACGCCTCCTCTACTTCGCGTGTTTTTATCGCTGACGGTGTTGCTTCCCTTGCTACGAATCGAATATAATCCTCGGTTTGCTTCTGGATTCGCGATCCAGTATCCTGTTTCACCGTACTGATACCCACTAACCGTGACAAGGCATCTGCTACATTACGTCGCCCACTTTCATAACGTATTATAAAGTCATACGGCAACAGTTTCATTACCCATCGCTGAACTCTACAGTTAGGTTTTCCCTTTTCGCTGTAAAGCACTTCGAGCGCCTTGTGGTCTGTTATCAATTCAAATTTTATGCCGTAAAGGTAGACGTGAAACTTTTCACATGCCCACACCACTGCAAGTGCCTCCTTTTCTGTAACAGAATATTTCTTTTCAACGTCAGATAAAGTACGACTAGCATAGCTTATAACTTTCCTTTGATCGCCATATTCTTGTATGAGTACTGCACCAATTCCTACGTTACTTGCGTCACAAACCAATTGTGTCCTTGTTGCGTCTAGCCTAAAATGTCCCAGTGTACTACTTTCTGTCAAACAGTTTTTCAGTTTCTCAAAACTTTCTTTCTGCTCCTTTCCCCATTCGAATTTAGCATGTTTCTTTGTCAGTCGTCTAAGTGGCTCTGATATTGTAGCCAAATTCGGAATATACCGTGCTGAAAAGTTAACTAGTCCCAAGAACGATTTTACTTCCTGTGCATTCTGTGGCTCTTTTGCATTTAGAAGCGCTTTAACACGTTCTGATGTTGGTCCAATGCCATTCTTTGATAAAACATGTCCCATAAATGTAATTTTATCCATTCCAAACTCACATTTATCACCATTCAATGTAAGGTTTCGTTCTTTCATTCTGTTTAATGCCTTTTCTAATCTCTGATCATGTTCTTCTCTGTTTCTACCGTGTACCACAATATCATCTGAAATATTTTGAACTCCTTCACAGTCATTAAATACCTGTGAAATAACCTGCTGATATTTCTGGGGAGCCATATTAATTCCAAACATTAGTCTCTTATACCGGTATAATCCATTATTTGTCACGAATGTAGTTATGTCCCTTGATTTTTCTTCAAGAACAATCTGATGATAACCAAGACGTAAATCCAGCTTGCTAAACACTTCACTTCCATTCATTTTATATAGGATTTCGTCGACTGTGGGGATAGGATGCTGTTCTCTTACAATAGCCTTGTTTGCTTGTCTCATATCGACGCATAGTCTAATATCTCCATTTGGCTTTGGCACAACTAAAACTGGACTAACCCATGACGTAGGTGTATTCACTTTTTCAATTATATCCAAAGATTCCAGTTCATCAAGTTTTTTCGTCACTCTCTCTTGCAAACTAAATGGTATTCTGTACATTCTTTGTGCCACTGGTTCTACACTGTCATCAATATGCAACTTTAACTCATAGTCTGATAACTTTCCTATACCATTGAAACACTCTGCATACTTTTTAAGTTTGTCATCCTGAACTGCATTGATTTCAATTTTCAAAACTCCCAAATCCATTGCAGTCTGCTTTCCTAATAATGCTGGTCCTTCACCATTAATCACATAAAAATCTGCTTCTATTTCTTGGTGCGGTCCCTTTAATGAAACAACTGTAGAAAACTTCCCAATTAAATCAAGTGGCTTATCACTGCTATAGGTGTAGAGTTTTTTATTTGACCTCTCTGATTTACATTTTATGTGCTTTGCTTTTAAGCTTTCCCACGTACTTTTATCAATAATGTTCACTGTTGCGCCACTGTCAATTATTACATCAACACAATGGCCATCCAGGTAAATGCTCATTTTTTCAGTACCGCTTCCAACTGAAAATGCATATTCATCACTTGAACTGTCCTCTTCAACTAATCGAATATTACTGCTATTAAATTTTGAGGCTCCTTTTTCCTTGCCTTTTCCCTTTTGCTTTGTATTGCAAAATTTCTGGAAATGTCCCTTAAAACCGCACTTGTGACAAATTTTATCCTTGGCTGGACATGAAGGGTCCTTAGCGAAGTGCCCAACTTTGCCACAACGGAAACATCCCTTGGGCTTCGCACTCTGTCTTGGCTGAAATTTGGGCCTGGCACCTTTGTTTGTGACCCGATGGACAGATTCTACCATCGGTGACTGTCCCTCCATTTGTTTGGCTTGGTCCTGCACACGTTCAACAGTTGATGCTATTAACCGTAAATTTTCTAGTGTCAAGTCATGTCCTTTTTCTAATAATTTCACTCTTAATTTATGACTACGACATTTTTCTATGACTTGGTCCCTAATTTGTTGGTCAACGTTTGCAAATTTGCACAGCACTGCCTTTCGCCGTAATCTGGTAATAAATTCTTCAATGGTTTCCGAATCCTCCTGTTTCATTGTTCGAAAAGCATACCTCTCATAAGGCACATTTATTTTTTGTTCAAAATGTTTTTCCAAAGTTTTGGTGACTTTTTGATATACATTGTCTCCATCTTCTTCAGTTAATGTAAAGTAAATGTCTTGGACTGCCATCCCTGCGCAGTGCAATAATAAAGCTCTTTTCTGATCATAGTCAGTTACTCCTTTGCCTGCAGCAAATAACTCAAAACTTCTAAGCCAACGTTCCCATGACTGTGCTAAGTGTGTTGGATCACTATGAGGATCGAACTTGTCAACTGAATTTAATTCTATTTTCTCAGCCATAGTTCTGGTTTACTAATTTAATACTTTCCAAATTTAATTTCCATGACAAATTTAATTGTACAGATTTAACTTCAGTTCCAATTTAAAACTCCAGATCTAATTTAATACTTCCAATCCAATTTAATACTGTCAATTATTGGAGTTTAACCTCGTCGCCAATTGTAGTGTTATGGGTTGCCGAGCAAACCCGGGATTTAACCCACAAGGAACAACGAATTTAACCATGCACTTTTATTAGCTCTATGCTCCAAGCTGACATAACACAATAATCTACTAATACATATTAAACAGATATACTTAACCAATCCCTACCATATATACGTTTCTGTAAGATACTACAGTTACAGGTGACTTAAATGGAAGAACATCACATGAAACTGATTATATTGTTTTTGACAAATATTCAGACAATGACTCTGCAATAGATCCGCATGTTTACACCAGTGATAGAGTAAATAAAGACCACGTGCTCGATGCGCACGGTAAACGTATTATTGACCTATGCAAATCAACAAATCTATTAATAGGTAACGGTCGCTTACATGGCGATAAGAATATAGGGGAGTTTACCTTTATGAACCAAAATGGCATGAGCACTGTCGATTATTTTTTATTGGAATACAGTGATTTCATGATTATAAAAGACTTTGATATTATGCCGGTTAGCGAATTTTCTGACCATTGTGCATTAGCAATCTACATAGAACGCAAAACATCGCCCATTGATTTTTCAGCTAACCCCGCACCAGAGCTATATTTAGCGTGGGAAGATACAAAAATAGACACATTCCGAAACAAGTTATTGGATAATATTAACACACTACACCGCTTAACTGAAAACGTAAACAACACATCCATTGATGAATCAGTCAGCTGTTTCACTACGTATATGCAAGACAATGCTTTTAGCGTCTTTGGGAAAACACGCAAACAACATTGTACAAATAGCCACAATAAACAGAAAAAGAAAAATTGGTTTAATGCAGAATGCGTCGAAAACAGAAAGGAATTTCACAAGGCTAGGAATTTATTTTTACGAAACAAATCAAATGAAAATAAATTGATGTTTTTTGAAAAGAAGCGGCGCTACAGCAAAATTAAAAGAAAATATAAATCACAGTTTAAAAGAAAGGAAGGCCAGCGCATTACAAATTTAGCAAAATCAGATCAAAAATCATTCTGGAGAAATATAAAAGCACAATACAAAACAAAGGTTAATGACCCAGATATTTCTATCAATGATATGTATGTGCATTTTAATACATTATATGGTACACAAACTGAAAACACCAAGACAGATAACAATGAATCACAATTTAGAATGTTATATGATAGAGAGTTAGACTCACCTTTCATGGAAAATGAAATCAGAAAGGCGGTTTTTGAATAGAAAAATTCCAAAAGTCCGGGTAATGATAATTTAATTGCTGAGGTCTTTAAAAACTCTTTTGACATTATTTCACCATTTCTGTTATCTTTATACAACAAACTATTTTCCGAAGGCATTTTCCCACAGAGCTGGGGAGAAGGCATAATAGTACCGATATTCAAAGGCGGGAATCTAGAAGCTAAAAACTTTCGTGGTATCACACTGAATAATATTATTTCTAAAATTTACTCAAAAATCCTAGTTAACCGTTTGACAAAATGGTGTGACAGTCATAAAAAATTCATTGATAATCAATTTGGCTTCCAAAAAGGAAAATCAACAATAGATTGTATCTTTATATTGCATGCTTTGATATCCAAAACCTTGGCAAATAAGAAAAAACTTTATGTTGCTTTTCTTGACTGGGAAAAATGTTTGATAGGATAGACAGGATATATCTATGGCAAAAACTTTTAGCAGAAAGTATTAGCACCAAATTCATCCAAGCCATTAAGTCAATGTACTCAGCTGTCAAATCATTCATACGATACAAATCGGCTACTTCAAACTTCATTAACTCATATATTGGAGTAAAACAAGGAGATCCCATTAGCAGTATTTTATGCCTTTTTTTCTTAAACGATATACTGAGTTGTATTAATAGTAATATGGACGGAGTTATGAATGTAGAGGAGTTACAGATATTCTTATTAATGTTCGCGGATGACGCGATATTATTCTCACAAAATCCACAAGCACTACAGTCAATGTTGAATGATATACAATTATATTGTGAAACATGGGGCTTAAGACTTAACGTAAATAAAACTAAGATAATGATTTTTGAAAATGGACGCCATACAACACATAATTTCTTTATTAATAACCAGCCAATTGAAATTGTTTCATCTTTTAAGTACCTAGGTGTTTACTTTCATAAAAACGGAAACTGGTATCGCACACAAAAGAGGATAGCACAACATGCATCATATTCTTTGCACAATTTATTTACTATTTTTAACCAAATTGATTTACCCGTCTCGAAAAAAGCCGACCTGTTTGACACACTTGTATTCCCAGTGTTAAACTATGCAGCGGAAATATGGGGAGCACACAACGGCCCAGATATCGAAGTAATGCATACCAAATTTTGTAGGAAACTTCTAACTGTAAAACGATCCACCAACCTGGACGCGCTGTATGGCGAACTTGGACGTATCCCCATGTTAGTGCAACGCAAAATAATCATGGTCAAATATTGGCTTAAAATTCTCACATTAGACAATAACTCTATACTATCTAAAACATATCGTATGCTAAAATCAGATTTAGAAAATGGATTGCACTATAATAAAACTAATTGGGCACTTCACATAAAGAATATATTAGAAGAATGTGGTTTAACTTATCTCTGGCAAAATCAACCTTATATTTTCATACATTTCCATACAATTAAGCAGCGGATCCTAGATATTTACTACCAGACATGGTATGCCTCTATTAACAATTCTACACGTTTACAAACATATAACTTATTTAAGCACATATTTAAGCAGGAAGAGTATCTTGATTTTATTAAGGAGAAAAAATTCCGGGTGGCATTAACGAAATTTAGAATATCAGCACATGAATTAGAAACAGAACGCGGACGCTACACAAACATTGCGAGGGAGCGCAGACTATGCAACCATTGCAGCTGTAGACAAGTCGAAAATGAATACCACTTTTTGCTAATATGCAAAAAATACACCGATTTAAGATCAAAATATATCAAACGTTACTACTACACATGGCCCACAATACAAAAATTCACAAATTTAATGTCCGAAAATTCGAAAACCACCGTAAGAAATATAGCAAAATTTATATACTTTGCCAGCTTGAGACGAGGAAATCCATAAGAAAGTTAATTAATATAAAAGGTAACTGTTGTATAAGCGATCAGCAGAGAATGCACTGGCCAGCCTTCATAGCTATGAAGACTGGCCTGGGCATTCTCACTTAACATCACTTAATCGGTATAGACTTATTTCAACTGCTCATATGTATATGTGTGTGTATGTGTCTGTATTTATGGGTATATATACTCATAATATGTTCATAAAGTATCACTGGACTTAGCTATGGTCCTGTCTAATCTGAATCTTCTCGAACAAGAGTGGTCTACCATAAAATGGAAAATACAAGTCTGCAGTAGTTCCGTCCCCTGATGTGAAGATGATATATTACACAAGAGCGCCCAGATCACGGTTTGCAGTTACACAACCTGATCTGAGCGATCCCATGTTAGACTAAAAGTAAAAGGAGATTCAGGTTTCTTAAATACTTGATGATAATAATAATAATAATAAAAAAAAAAAAGGTTCACATCAAGAAAGATCCAAGCTCCTTTGGAAAAAAAAAAAAATCCATGGATTAACCCATTTGATGATTACTTTGCTCTAAACATATTATGTATGTTTAATGCAATAAAGTTATTGTATTGTATTGTATTGTATTTTGCTGACAATGAAGGCAGCACTTCAACGTGTTAATTATGCGGTCAAATTGTTAAATGCTAATTAGCTGAAACAATTAGCAGTTCAAATTAAAAGTTAAAATGGGCCTCGTCAAGCGAAAAAGTGCCTTCGAGTACGCGCAAAATGTGCGGATCATCACATCATCCTGCTCATGTGCAAAATGTGCGGATCATCACATCATCCTGCTCATGCGCAAAATGTGCGGATCATCACATCAGCCTGCTCATGCGCAAAGCCTCATCCGGGCATTTGCTGGGGCTCCATTGAAACGTTCTAATGTATCCAATGACTTTTTTTGCGGACAGCAAAGGACCTGATCAGACTGCGCGGATGCACAGGCTGATATGGGCTTTCACTGTCCGCATATGCCCGATGACACGTTTTCGCATGGCGAGGCCCAAATAAAGAAACTTATGCTAATCAGAATACACATTTACATTGGTTATGCCATTGTAAACATGTAAGGCCCATTTGAATGCTCTGTCTGTGGCTCAGGAAATGGTATAGCGTTATAAGTGAACAGCATTATAACGCGAATAAAGGTTTCACAGGTTTTCAAAAAAAAAAAAAAAAAAAAATGGGTGCTGTTGTCATATTTCTCCGTGATAACATACGTTGTGGCTACTCATTAGAAGCGCCTTGGTAAGGCGCTTCTAATGAGTACCCACCACATATGTTTTCATGCAGAAATAAGAAAATTATTTATTTTCATACTCATCTTATCCAGAACTGTATAGCATACATTACGAAAACACGCCTATTCAAATATATAGAAAATTTCACCTCCAAAAACGGGAAATTTTCAGATAAAAAACTCTGATATTTTTCATATTTCTACTCAAAACATAGATTGTGGGTACTCGTTAGAACCGCATCGGCGAGGCGGTTCTAACGAGTACCCACAAACTATGTTTTTGAGCAGAAATAAGAAAAATAATGTATACCCCTGTAAACCCCAATTTTACTGTATAAAAGTGGGGTTCAAAGGGGTCAAAATTATATAGGCATGTTTTCGTGATGATACAGAAATTATAGGAAAATAAGATTTTGGAAGCCTGACTTGATAGCGATATATCTAAAATATCGTAAAACAAGGAAAGGCGTCAAAACGAAGCCCGAGTGCATTTCGTGCCCTACGTTATCATCGTGATTTCGATCTTTAATTCTTTCGGTGCCAAATTTCAGATGAACATTTGTTGTCTGCTTTTTTTTCTTTAACAAATTATCGCTCGGAAAGGAGTTTACACAGGTATATGTAAAGTTGAAAGATTGAATGTCAAACAGCGTAGATCCAGATTAGACGGCTCATTGAGCCGTCTCATCTGAATCTATGCTGTTTGCAAAAGCCTATTATTATTGCCTGTGGCAGTGAAAGAGTTAACCACAAAATACCGTTGGTAAGTTAAAAGTGTAACTGGCAACATGTTCCATCATAGTATGACAAGATTAACGTTTAGCATAATGGCTTAAAGATTCAGCAGACGACATTTCGATTTTTATTTTTTATTTTATTTATTTTTTTTTCTCTCTCTCAGAAATTAAGGTTAATATTTCATGCCAATCTTTCCCTTAGGAGGCAACTTTTGTTCAATGTTAAACCTTGTTTACTTTGAAAAGGTAGAAAAATGTCACTAATTTGTCGGCTGTTGAATTTGCTCTGAGAATGTTGAAGGTAAGAAAAATCTTATACAACCAGAATTAAATATACAGCTAAATTAAAACAAGACAAAAGAAAACAAGTAAAATACCTCGAATCTTTGTAAGCTTTTTGTTTTTTCATCGATGTGGAAAATATCACATGGGAGTTCGCCCTTCGCATTCAAATTCGATGGTATTTTTGATTGCCTCCTTTCCGTGCCACTGGTGCCTGATGTTGCTCCTGATGATAAACCTGGCAAAAAAAAAAAGAAAAACTTATCATAACGAAAACACGCCTATGTAATTTTGACCCGAGTAAACCCCACTTTATATAGTAAAACTGGGGTTTACAGGGGTATACATTATTTTTCTTATTTTGCTAAAAAAAAAAAAAAGCATAGATTGTGGGTACTCGTTAGAACCGCCTCCCTGAGGCGGTTCTAACGAGTACCCACAATCTATGTTTTGAGCTGGAATATGAAAAATATCAGAATTTTTATCCGAAAATTTTCCTTTTTTGGTTGTAAAATTTTCAATATATTTGAATAGGCGTGTTTTTGTAATGATAAGAATATTGGTAACGGCCGTATATAGATGCTTGAAATGCTCCAAAAACCGTAAATGTTTAACGCTAAGCACTCTGGGTAAAATTTTCAGCAGACGACATATTGATTTTTTTTCTTATTTTTCCCAGAAAACAGGTTTGATAGTTCATGCAAATTGTCTCTTGTGGAGACAATTTGCATGAAATGTCAAAGCCTATTTCCTTGGAAAAAATAAGAAAAAATATCACTATTTTTTTCGTCTGCTGAATTAGCCCAGCAAGTTGTTAAGGTTAAAATGCTCCCCTCTCAGTTCTTCTAATTTTTATATCGCTTCAAACATCTACGACTGGTGACATCTGCCGAGGATTGAGCACATTTTCTGCCAACTGATGAGATCATCCAATAAGGGCAGAAATGTGATTTAGAAAAAAAGATATTGTGATTTAAATGTAGATCAAAGCAGAATCACATTATCTCGTCAGACTTTCTAAGCCTACTTTTCAAGCAAAACGGAGCCTAAACTCTTATAATTGTAGCAGACGACATTCTTTTTTTTTTTTTTTTTTTTTCAGAAAAAAATATGCCTTGACAATTCATGTATTTTGTCTGCCTAAAAGGCGATTCATATGAAAGCCAGAGCTTTTTTTCTAGGAAATTAAAAACAATAATAAAATATAGTTTGAATCTTGTCTGTTGTTGTTGTGACCGGCCCTTTAAGGGTTAATGCATGTATTAACCCTTTTAAGAAAGCAAATATGTAGCAGATGACATTCTAAAGTTGATTTTGTAATTTTTTCAGAGAAAATAAGACTTGGCATTTTATATGAATCGTCTGTAGGCTAGGCAGGCCATTCACATGAAATATCAAGCCTCATTTTCTAATAATAATAATAATAATAATAATAATAATAATAATAATCATAATAATAATTATAATAAAACAAAATATCAGTTTATTTCACAATTATAATAGTCTTTCAAATATTTTGTAATAGTTTGAAATAGTTTATTTCACAATTAAAATAGTCTTTCAAATATTTTGAAATAGTTTTATTTTGCTGACAAATCACATTTTAATTGTAAAATAAACTGTGCAAAAATATATGTGTAAAAATATTGTGCGCTTATGAGAATAAAATATCAGCCAGCGCACGACAAAACCAACTATACGTGCACCCAGCGAAGACTCAGATCAACCTCGGCATCAGCCTAGTCTCAGTGATCATATGCTGTGTACTCAATGGGTAGCTAATGACCCATGCTTTCGGATGCCCAGGCTAATCTGATTCTTCGCTGGGCGCGCATGCAATTTTGTTGGTTTTGTCTGCGCTGGTTCAATTATATTATTTCAATGTCATCTGCTGTAGTTGAGATTAGCGCTTAAAGGGTTAAGCCGTATAAACAGTCAAGTGAAAATGTGCTTAGGTGTGGGTGCGGTGGGGAGGGGGTGGGGGATTAGATACGCCTGATATTTTCCACCATTATGTGGCTGTGGAGGACAGCTTTTGTGACTGCATGATTGTTTTCCTGCACGCCGATCCCCTTCTGAAAAGGGGTCTCTCCTTGGGAACAAATTCTTTCCTTTTCAGTAGATCCTTTTTAGAAGGGAGGCAAAATCATTTTGACAGAGTTAGCTCCCCTGAAAACATATTAATTCCCCTTAAGCATATGGATAATGAACAAACTCATATTGCGCTGCACACTAACATATTTTCCCATTGTACAGTTAATCTACAGAGCGTTTGGCTGCGGTGCTAAGGGTTTCGGGTTCCAGTCACCTCAAATCATCGACTGAAAAAACTTTTTCTCTTAAACAAGCGGTTAAAGGTACCCTTCGGGGGTAGATTTAAAGGCAGCGATGGGAGAGGTGGGTCCCGTCTTTTATATGATGTAGCCAAAGACTCGACACTCTTAACTCTCATTGCCACTACGGTCGCAAGGCTATGGGACACCCTTACTCGTACAATCGAACACGAGGGTCTCGATCGACCGTGGCAAAAAAGTATATTTCTTGTTCCAAAATAGAAAATAATGAATTTGTTATCAGGATACTAAAGAATAAATGTCTAATGACAGTTCGGGACATTGTTGAAAAACGGCATTTGACATATTGTATAAGAAAGAAAGACAGAAAGAAAGAAAGGAAGAGCTCTTACCTGAATCTGCGTTTAACCGAGTGCTTAAGTCATATGATTTGGAACCATCTGGATGTATCTTACTCTCAGTCTTGGAACCGCATTCATAAGTCGACAACGAGTCATCTGCCAGTTCCGTCAGTTGATTTTCAATTGCAGGGATTTTGTAGATGCAATCAGCATGACAACTGGCTCCGTCCGCGACTTCCAAAAGGGTACTAGATCCCGTTGAATCGACCGAGACAGAAGACAACTCATGAAAGCCTGAATCCTGTGTGTTTACAGGGTATGGAGCTCCACCACTGTCAGAGTCTGTCGGACAACCACTACCGCCGTTCCGCGGCGAAGCCATCGAATCGTCAACAGCCGGACGACTGCAAACCTGCCAACCGTTGGATTTTTCGATGACAGAGTTTTACATAAACACTTCTGGAGGCATGTTGACGATACCGTCACGCCGTTTGCGTTGCCAAGATACGTTACTGGGTGACGTCGTGACGTCGCGTCATATTGTCTCTCTACTCTGTAGGCTTCAAACTATTAGAATTTAATCTGCGTCACGGCGAAAAGTCGCTTTCTTTCCCCCATTACCCCTTAACCTCCTATAGACGGTGTACATTGTACACTCCGTGTTGCAGATACAAGTAATCATTTTGAATTACCGTAGGGTTCTTTAACTATCCATGAGATGACTTTCCTTGCACAGGTGTGTGTGTGTGTGTGTGTGTGTGTGTGTGTGTGTGTGTGTGTGTGGTGAGGGGTGGGGAGCTCTAGTTAACGTTCGAAAGACGGCGCACTGTTTTAATGTCGTTGAATGTATACGCCTGATTGGATTTGCGTATTATTACAAGGGAGACAAATTTCGTGACATCCCGTTTTTAAACTTTTCGGACACCAAGCTACTTCTGAAAACGGATCTATTCTAACAGGAAAGAATTTGCTCCCATGTGGAGCAAATTCTATCCTTTTAGAGCAGACCCCTTATCAGGTTTCAGAAGGGCAGTAAAACAATTTGACAGAGTACCCTACCCCTTGGACCCAATATTCACTGGACTAGTAACTACGGTACAGGTATTGTATCTGTTGGAAATATGTTGTCTTGGCTGAGTTTTCATAATTTTGTATGATGAAGTTTAAATTTTCATATTTCAATTATTTCTCCAAATATCTGAGATTTGTTTTCAAAAAGCAATAGTTCAATATATTACCTTTAAGACTGCAGCATTATATTTAAGGAAACTTAAAGAGTTTTTGTAAACAACAACAAGAAACCTAGGTACCCATTTTAGCTATTTTCGGCACTTTTAGCAGAAAATTATCAGAAATTCACCCAGAATTATGGTATAGCTTCAATTTTATTAATTGTGACTTAACACATTTCATCCAAACCTATTAAAAATAATTTACTACAGCTTCAATTACTATCCAAAAACCATTTTAATGACCATAGTGCTGTAAAACAGCGCTAAAATCAAGCCAAGACAACATATTTTGGCAGGTCCGTTAGTGACAAGTCCGGGTTTTATTAGGTTCGAGCCTACCCTTTAAGTGTATCTGTTCCCCTTAAGAAGAATGGATGCACTTTCAGAAGAGACAACTTTGTTACAATCATTTTGTGTCCCTTTTTGCAGTGGGATATATTCTAAATATAAAGAATTTGCTCCTCGTGAGAGCAAATATTTCTTTTTAGAGAAGACTGCTTTTCAGAAAGGCCTCTGTGTGCGGGGAAAGCAAACAAGGAGTCACAAAAGTTCTTTCCCTTGTACACATCACGAAAACATGCCTATATAAATATGACCACCGTAAACCCCACTTTTATATAGTAAAACTGGGGTTTATAGGGGTATACATTATTTTTCATATTTCTGCTCGAAACATAGATTGTAGGTATTCGTTAGAACCGCCTCGCCGAGGCGGTTCTAACGAGTACCCACATTCTATGTTTTGAGCAGAAATATGAAAAATATCGGAGTTTTTGTATCTGAAAATTATCATTTTTTGGAGGTGAAATTTTCTATATATTTGAATAGGAGTGTTTTCGTAATGAAAATGGCGGAAATCAACGACAGATACAAATCTAAGGGAAATAACTGAAATAAATTATTTGCCTCCTTCCATTTGGGAGCAATTTCTTATATTTACAGAATATAATGTTCTAATCATTACGAAAACACGCCTATCAAAATATAAAGAAAATTTCACCTCCAGAAACTCAAAAATTTTGAGATAAAAACACTCTGATATTTTTCATATTTCTGCTCAAAATATAGATTGTGGGTACTCGTTAGAACCGCATCGGCGAGGCGATTCTAACGAGTACCCACAATCTATGTTTTTAGCAGAAATAAGAAAAATAATGTATACCCCTGTAAACCCCAGTTTTACTATACAAAAGTGGGGTTTAAGGGGGTCAGTATTATACAGGCGTGTTTTCGTGATGTTAAGATGACTGGATACACTCAAAGATTTTGTAACCATTTCTCAAACTGACGCAAGTTGACCCCCAATGTCTGAAACCTTAAATAGTTTAATCTTCAAATATTAAGAAGACCCAAAAGCAATGTGAACCAGTGCACTGAAAACCTACAAAATGGCATGTACGCCCAGCGAAGACTCAGATCAGTCTGATCAGTCTTCGATGTCCGCATGAAGAAAGCTTGGGTCCTTAACTACCAAATGAGCGCACAGCGAAGACTCTGATCAGACTGGGCGGATGCCTAGGCTGATATGTCTTCGCTGGGCGCACATGCCATTTTGTTGGTTTTGTCATGCGCCGGCTCATATGTCCAACTTCATAGTTGGGGCATAGTCAGAGATTTCACAGTTCTGGGGGAGATTTTTTACCATATAAGAATTGACAGAACAGAATACACATTTATTTAGCCTAAAACTATAACAGTTCCCTCTCACAGATTGGAAAGGTATGCATCTTGGTCAACAGACCACCATTTTAGCAAACGTTCATTCCCCCATTCCTTCAAGGCTCCACATGAAATGTGACAGCTATTGGTCAAACAACTTCAGGAGAATCATTTGAAAAATGTGGATGATGACAAACAGCCTAAAGATAACTGGACTAACCTATCCAAAGCTTTCAGCTCAAGTGAGCTAAAAACTCAGCACATTTTCTTTACTAGATAGGAAGCGTATCCAGGTGTTTTTTTATTGTTCCGCGAAAACGTGATGTACTTTTTAGAAGTACCATAACACACGTTTTTGGACAAATAAGAAAAAAAAATGTCAATAGTGTTTTTGGGCTGAGTGAAACTACAGTAAAACCTCGACGATTCGACACCTTTGAGACCATGGAAATTTATTCGAGAGATTGGTACATGTACTTCGAACCATTGAGGGCTAGTCATGGCGCCCATTACGAAAACACGCCTATTCAAATATATAAAAAAAAAGAGTTCACCTCCAAAAACCGAACACTTTCAGATAAAAAAAAACTGATATTTTTCATATTTCTACTCAAAACATAAATTGTGGATTCTTGTTAGAACCGCCTCTGCGAGGCGGTTCTAACGAGTACCCACAATCTATTTTTGAGCAGAAATAAGCAAAATAATGTATACCCCTGAAAACCCCAGTTTTACTACACAAAAGTGGGGGTTTAAGGGGGTCAGAATTATATAGGCATGTTTTCGTGATGCAGGTCAGAAAGCGAATGCTGATAATTTCAGGGGGAATACTTTTTGATCTTCTATACAATAATGGTATGTTTTGAGTGCCCATTAGAATCGCATCAATGAGGTGATTCTAATGATTACACACAACAAACAATTTCATGATAAAATAAGAAAATTTCAGTAAAATTTCCATAAATATTTGCTTTCATGGGCTATCAAGAGAATTTTGTAGGGACTCAAAAACGAGTTCGAATGAGACATGGTAAACGAGCCATCGAGGTTCGAGCTATTGAGGTTCGACTGTATTATCTTAAAGTATGTTTTTACCTAAAAAATGCACCTTATCATAGAGGCTAGCATTCAAGTAATTTCCAAAGATCATCGGAATAAAAAACTAGAAATTTGTTGTTAGAAAAAAAAAAAAAAAAAAAAAAGATATCTCCACACCTCCTACATTCTAAGTCACATGCCTGCCGACCTTGAAAACATGGTCAAGGTCACCGAAATCTTATCAACTCGATTCCAATGGTATATCCACGCAAGTCTGATGAAAATTCCGCCATTACATTAAAAAGATCGCGCAAACAAGAAACTGTCACACCAACGCTAACATCAACGACACGCTAACTTAGTCCCCCACTCACCCCCGGGACATTAGTCTCATATTCTCGAAACTTTCATATTCTTAAACTAGAAATGTGTCCAAAGGACACAGTTATCCTGTCTGAAAAAAAAAACTTAAAATTGCTAACGCGTACGGACGGACAGGGGTAACACTTTATCCCCTTTCCACAATTCTTCAAAAGCGGGGCATATAAAACTGACAGCTGATATTTAAAATCAACAAGTTTAAATTGCAGGAGCTGGCCTCGGTTGCTCAGGCCGTCGGATGCACGTCACCGACTGGTGATCGCAGGTCACAGGTTCGATCCCCGAAGGATCCGGCAACAGTTTTTCGCGGAGACTGAACATGAAATATTTTCTACGGTCATTCTCCCCCTTCCGCAGAAGAAAGGCAGTTGTCAGTTTCTAACCAAAGAATGTGCACAAGTACTGGTAACCGCTTAGAGGACTAAGCCTGCCCAGTAAAAGTGTGGTTAGGTAAATTAACTGGCTCAACATGACCTCAATAATGTTGACTGGGCCTAAAACTCCAAATCAAACAGGAATAGGAAAACTTGATAAAAACAGATTGACAAGCAGTGCTATATTTATTATAAAACCATCTATAGACAAAATTATTATAAACTTAACAACAAACATAAAATATATGCATACACAAAACGAGAATTGTTATACACTGAACTTACATTCAGCATAAATTGCTGGTTAAAAACTGAGTATACTATTTTGTATAAAATAAACATGCACAATATTTGAACCCTAACATGAGAAAAAAGGTACCTTTGGACATGAGCGCCAAGCGGAGATTTCGATCAGACTGCGCATGCGCGCAGTCTGATCGGAATCTTCACTGGGTACATTTTGAATAGCCAAGGGTGCAAAGTTTCTTCATGTGGACAACAAAATCTGATCTGACTGCATGGATGCGGAGGCTGATTCGAGTCTTCGTTTCACACACATGGCAGAAGGTACATTTTCTCATGATGTGACTCATTTGATAACTGAATATTATTTGTTCATATCACCAGAAAATTATAAACACCAATATCCATCTTTAGAGTTAGGATAGACAGGACTGAGCAAACAGTGTAATCCAAGATTAGGTGCCTGTGGTGTCTGATCAGCGTTCTTACACTTTGCCACTCATCGAGCAATTTTAGACAAACAACAGATAGAAGTGAGTAAAATGGAAGTATTCAAATTTTAAACACGTATAGAATGGACTTAACACTTAAAGCACAATCACAACTGCAGCATAAGAAAATTTCTATTTTATTTTTTTAATTATTTTCAAGCAGACGATTCACATAAAAATATTAAATAGAAATTTTAGAAAGTCGTCTGCAACAAATTTTGCTTGATGCTTAAAGGGTTAAGGCATCCCAATATTTAGAGTAAATATGGTAAGCTGAAAAAAGAGACCCTTTTGTAGTAAGTTCAAAACTGCTACACTTTTTAACCTGGAATGGTTATACTTTCCTGGTTTCCATAAATCTGTTCATGATATGCACACCATCTAGCTCAATAGTGCTATAGCAGCAGCAAAGTTAACCCTGGCCCTGCTCAACCTGGATATGCCCTGCATTTGCAAATACTGTAGATCCAGATCAGTTGGCTTCTGAAGAAGCCAAATGATCTGGATCTACATTATTTGTCATTAAGTATGTGAATTTGTATCAACAACTTAGATCAAGTAATCTGATTGGCTAAAAATTGGAAGTAGGCATGGCATCTCAATTTATTCAGCAGGACAAGAGTTAATGACACATCAACCCTTGTGGGTCATTTTGTGTGGTCTCCTAGTGAAAAGGAGAAAACAGACAGAAGAGAGAAGTAGAGGAAGATGATGGAAAAAACCAATGACAGAACAAAAACATAAGAAATACTAACATGCCCCCTTCCCCCACCTGCTGCAAGTACAGCAGGCCCTTACCACCACGCAGTAATCAACAGGGCCCAGTTGTTCAAAGCATTGTTAGCTTAACAAGCTCGTTAGTGATCAAAATGTTAACTGATCTGGTAAGTACAATACCAAATTCACTGGTATTTTTGCTGAAAAAATGTGAGTACTAAATGCAAAAGCTACTCACATTTTTTTAGCAAAAATTATAGCATATATGCCAAATTTGACAATCAAAGTTTTAATGATACGTTAACTAATGACATTGTTAGTTTTGAACAACTGGGCCCGGGTAGTAAAATGGACTTGTTCAAATATCAGGACAAGTATGTTACGGAATTAACCCTTAAAACGCCAAGCAAAACATGCATCTGAAAATGTCTGTTTATGTCGTCTGCTGAATATTCTTGTAAACTTTTGAAACCTATTTTTGCATACCGGCAAACAGTGTGGACACAGATCAGACTGCTCCTAAAGGAGCAGTCTGATTTGGTTCCACACTGTTTGCAGAAATGACTTTTAAAGTAACCAGCAGAAGTCAAAGCAGACGACAATAGTTGTGACTGGTGCTTTAAGGGTTAAGGTGTCTGAATATTTAAGGGAAATACAGTAATGCTAACATTTTTTTCTCCTTTTCCCCAGAAAACAGGGATTGAAATTTCATGCACAGTGTTTCCCAAACACACACACACACACACACACACACACACACACACACACACACACACACACACTTCCCTTCTGAAAAGGAGTTACTCTGAAAGAAATGGATGGCTCCCCTTGTGAGTAAACCCTTTCCTTTGAGAAGAGGCCCCTTATCAGAGGTGGCATGGTGCACAGAAAGGCAAACAGGAAGAAACACTGTCTCGCTCATAGCTCTAGGTAAGAGGGTGTATCAGGTAACTATTTTTTCTTATTTCTCCACAATAATATTTTGTGGGTACCCATTAGAAGTGCCTCAATGAGGCACTTCTAATGAGTAACCACAAAATATTTTTGTGGAGAAATCGGAAAAATATCAATATCTTTGGTTGTAGAAAAGCCCCCTATGCTCCCTTTCCGGGCAAAAAGTAAAAGCTACCAAGTGTTTCCAATCTAGCAGTACATACAATAAGACTAAATACTTTAACAATCAATTACAGTAAAGCTTGAGTATCACAATAATTTCCTATAACTAACACTTCTCCTGGGTAGATTCAGCAGGCAACAAATTGATGATTTTTTGTTTTCTTATTTTTCCTAAAAATTAGGATCTGACACATCATGCACAACTTCAAGCAAATTGTCTCCTAAGGAGAAAATTTGCAGGAAGTGTCAGATCCTATTTTCTAGGAAAAATATTTAAAAATGTCGTCTGCTGGAATTTTTTACCCAGCATGCAAAGTGTTAATAACACCCTACTTATCCTAAGTATTTGGACACTGCAACTCCTAACAATACTTGTCAAAAAATATGAATGTCCATTCTACTACAGGTTGGTGTGTCTAAATTTGTGCGATGAGGCCAAAAAGTAGAATCTCTGATCGCATCAGATCACAGTCAGTGAGTCTACAGTAAATTTCCAAACATTTACAATGCTTTATTCCATACTATTTTGGCCTAAATTATGCTCTTTTTTTTTTGCAGTCGTTTCTTAGAATACTAAGTGGAATAACAAATAGTATAGACCCTGATCAGACTGCTCCTTCAGGAGTCGTCTGATCAAAGGAGCAGTCTGATCTGGGTCCCAAGGCCTGTCTGTCCCATTACTAAGGTCAAGATGGTATTGTTTTGAAAGCCAGGTACCAATAAATGACATATTAAAATCTGTCTACAAAACATGTATCTCTGCTTAGCTGCATCACATTAATACCTTAATTTTATGAAGAGAAGACAAGAAAAACGCCTAACGGCATTATGGATGAAGAAAGAAAGAGTTGTCTCTCTTGCATGTGAAACCATTTACTGGTCCTCCTCTTCATCCTTACCAAATATGAATGCAATCCATTGAAGAATAAAGGTAAAATATAACTTTGAAAAAGGGTTAACCAAAAGGTAAACCTATGACGACGCCCGATGCCGCCCACCCGATGCCTGCCCGCCTGGACATCGCTATTTTAAAGGACTTTTTTTAAAAACCTGTCCAAAAATTCAAGAAGAGTTAAAAGTGTGAAAAAAAAAACAATTCTGACTGCTCTTAAACCTATATCACACAGTTAAAAGAACATCAAGAAATCAAAAATCAAGCTGTGGAGCACCATATCTGCATACTTACTAAGGATTCTAATACAGATGTAGTTCCAGGTAAAGAGGCTATCTTCCAGAAAAGCAAATACATGTATTGAAATTTTTCTTATTTCCCCATGAAAACATATATTGTGGTTACTCTTAAAAAGTGCCTCAAAGAAAGAAAAGAGTCACAAAACTGACTCTTGATGAAGAGTATAGAATGATGGCTGTTACAGAGAGGTAAACCCTTCCAGTCCTGTAGACCATAACAGATACATGTACTTTTGCGAACAGTGTCGATCCAGATGAGACGGCTCATTATGAGCCGTCTCATCTGGATCTACATTGTTTGCCATTTTGTTATGTTTTGATTGAGACCCCTCTTTGGAACAATGTTTTTGACCAAATTCGAAGACAGAAGACTTTAGAAACTCAGGGATGAACAGGTTGAATATACGATAAACAGCACTTTGGGAAATTAGAAAACTGGATTGCTTATGCTTCTTCCTTGATTGCATGTCAGTTATTGTAAATGTGCCATTTTGTTTGGTCATTCATATTTGTTCCGCTTCTCTTTCTCTTTCAGTACCCACTACCCACAAATTGATGTATATTTTCGTGGATTGATTGTGTTGGGGTTTAATGACACACCAACCCTTCTGGGTCATTTTGTGTCATCTCCCAGAGAAATGGAGAAAAGAGATAGAGGAGATAGTACAGGAGAGGAAGCAGAGGGACAGGGAAGAAAGAGAACAGGAATGAAAGTAAACAAACAGAAGAAACAAAAACATCCCACCTCCACCCTTACCTGCTACAAGGATAGCAAGCCTTGCCCAATTGCAAGCCAATATCAGTTGGACCCCCGGTGACATAAGATACACAACAACTTTGCCACACCCGACCGTCCCCCATATTTTCATGGAGAAATAAGAAAACTATTTATTTGGATACCTTCTTCTCTGGAACTTTGGATTCAATAGCAATACATGAGGTGATTAAGCTCATTGCTCAAAGTAAAGGTAAGAAACAGAATCTGCAAAAGAAGACAATTTATTAATGTGAATCAATTAAACTACTTCCCTTTGCAAACTGGTCTATTTAGGTATGTGGTAAATATACAAACATAGCCTAAATTTTCATACACCTAAAAGTACATGTACTTCCAAAAATAATTTCTGAAATAATCTTAAGGTGAATGGAAACATCTTCAAGGGAGATAATGCTGACATGGAAATATTAGCCTACCTTCTCATTTGATCCATTTACACTGAGTGGGATCTTCTACCACAACTCTTTGGACTGGTCCATTTCCAATAGCAGGGTGTCTGGTTAGTTTTTATTATTGCTATGAAAGAAATTCCTGTAGTTAATGCAAACAGTGTAGACCCTAATCAGATGCCACAGAATATGGCATATGACATGGGTCTGCACTGTTTAACAATTAGCCTTTTAGTAGTTTCCAGACTAAAATAGGTTAAAAGACAGGATATGCTTCCAGAGGGAGCCCCTGTTATGGCAGCCCTCAGGCAACTTCTTATCTGCTAAAGTTGTCTCCCTGAGCCAAAATGGCCACAGAATCTTTGTGGTGTAACTATTCACCTTAAAATTCTGAACTATAATCTTACTTATCAAAGGTGAAATTCTAAAATCTCAAACAGCTACCTGCAGAAAACCAGAAAAGTGATACATTCTCAGAGGAATGAATAGGAATGTGTTTCTTCATCCTTCATTCCTCTGCTGACACATAATGTTCTTTTTAGATTTAACTGCCATTAACACTTGTCTCCTGACAATATGCATGAAATGTCAAATTTTTACCCAGGACACTAAGCGATAATAATCAAATATCAATATAATGCTGTGATCTCTTACAATGTGATCTATTACATATATACAGCCCTAGGTTAGGGACAGAAACTGAAAGGGTAAACCTTTGATAACTGAAGGATTTTTTTGGTCATCTACTGTAAGTTTCTAATGTAAGTTTTTATACAGCTGTCAACACTTGCTCCATGCAAATGTATAAGGAAGCAGATCTGACCTTGCTGTAAAAGGTTAAAGCTCAACCTAGGCTTACTATGTGAACAGATTTGGTAGAATTCATGTCCCCAATGATATGTACCAAGATTCAGTTGCAAAGTTTCTTGGTTCTAAAGAAGATTTTTAAGTGTCTTTACCATAAATGGGCATGTAGACTATCTTGGTCAACCAACATTTGCAGGAAGTTTCATTCATCTGACTCAAGAAGGCTTCATGAATTTTGAAAAAAAAAAACAACAAAAAAACAACAAGAAATTTGCTGTGTCAAGGCTGCTGGAGGCATTCAAGAAATGGAGCTAAAAACATAGACTAAACATTAATCAGCCAAATGCGAAAAAATGGTCAATGTTAGTAACAGTCAATAGCAGTGTACAGGGTGCATCATGGCAGATGTGTGTATGAAGTTTCATCAGCCTAGAAGCCTTGGTCTTTGAGGAACGGATCTAAACTTTGCAGACTGAACATTGTTGATGCCGACAACGACGCCAACACCATTGATGCCACTGGAAAGAGATCACTATGATGCTCCACCTTGCTAATGCAGTTGCAAAAAAAAAAAAAAAACAATATAGGGATCAAACATGGTTTTTCATGCATTAACATTCGCCAGGTCCCGTGGGAGATGTTGAAAACCGAGGCCGGAGGCCGCGGTTTTCAACACCTCCCAAGGGACCTGGCGAGTATTAATGCATTGAAAAACCATGTTCGATCGCTATTATTGCATAAAAACTGAAAACATTTGCTACATTTTAATTCTTGCACTATTTTGTTTCGCCTTTTTACCGATGTCTCGAGAACGCAATTTCCACGGACTATGCTCGTTCTAGGGCCGGGCAATACACATCTCGTAATGGCAGCAAATCTGTGGCCCCGGTACAACCATATTGAAAGTTGCGTAGCCGTGCATTAACAGCGCTTGAATTGCCTTGTTAATACATGGCTTTCTGCCATTAATGTACGCTGTTAATAACATGCTGCACTGCTTTTTATACAATAATATAGATCACAATAGCTCATACTGCACCTTCCGCTTGTTTGAACTAAAAGGCAAGTACAAAAGTTGACATGTCAGGAATTATTAACCCTGATCCTACTTAACCCAGTTATGCCCTGTCTTTGCAAACAGCGAAGATCCCAATCAGTTCACTTCCTCAGAAGCTGACTGATCTGGATCTGCACTGTTTGTCAGTATGTGAATATGTATCAACAACCTGGATCAAGCAATCTGATTGGCTGGCAATTAGAAGTGGGTGTGGCATCTTAACTTATTCCGCATGGCAAGGGTTAAAGCTGTTCTTGATTAATTTTGCTGTAGATGAATAACTTGAATTTGTAAATTGCAAAAAGGAAAAGCTGTATCAAAGGGCCAAGAATAAAACATGTCAGACACACAACAACAATGGGGAACCCAGGCTTACCCCAATCCAGTAAAACAGGATAAATCACAGCTTTATCAGTCGCATAGTAGATAAGACTGAAAATAACATAGATCAACCCATAAATACAAGAGTATAAATAATGATACAAACGTATAGGTACTGCCGATACAATATGTTCTAGGACAACGATTATAGATGTAACTGCATGCAGTTGAAAATTCAGCAAAAATCCAAAATCACCAACAGAGCCTGACATCGTTGGCCATAAAAATATCCAGAACAATAAGGTTACAATAAGGCACATACATGATGCTACATTGAACAATACCCATACAGCTTTTAACAAAATTGAGATTGAAAAATTGGACAAGCTTGTATGAACCTCTCCATCTAATTCTGGACTTCCTTGCACAATCTGGTAATCATGTGGCACCCATAAACTGGGCTCCACGTGAAGCTCAGAAAAGAGGCTACAATGGGTTTCCACACTGGGACAAGAGCAGCAGCTGCCTCCTCTCCTGCAGGTATACACTACACATGCTACAAAGTGCAGTGAAAGATACAGCGTAAGCGTGAAGTAAGTCCAATTTGTCAGAAATGCCGGCCATGGAATGTTTATACCTCCTACCAGAATCTGATCAGCATACGAGGCTGTGTAAAGAAGCCACACAATACAATAAGCAGCAAGGATGAACCGGTAACCAAGGATAGCAGCAATAGGAAGACGCCACTGAAAAAGTCAGAAATAGACAACCATACCATCACGAAAACGTGCCTATGTAATTTTGACCCCCTTAAACCCCACTTTTATATAGTAACACTGGGGTTTACAGGGGTACACATTATTTTTCTTATTTCTGCTCAAAACATAGATTGTGGGTACTTGTTAGAACCGCCTCATCAAACATACATTGTGGGTACTCGTTAGAACCGCTCAAAACATAGATTGTGGGTACTCATTAGAACCGCCTCTTCAAACATAGATTGTGGGTACTCGTTAGAACCGCCTCTTCAAACATAGATTGTGGGTACTCGTTAGAACCACCTCGATGAGGTGGTTCTAACGAGAACCCACAATCTATGTTTTGAGCAGAAACATGAAAAATATCAGATTTTTTTTATCTAAAAATTTTCATTTTTTGGTGGTAAAATTTTCAGTGTATTTGAATAGACATGTTTTCGTAATGCATAGGTCTAGATAAGGTGGGAATCAGGTAAATATTTTTCTCATTTCTTCATCAAAACATATGTTGTGGGTACTCATTAGAAGCGCCTTGGCGAGGCGCTTCTAATGAGTACCCACAACATATGTTTTTGTGGAGAAATAAGAAAAATAGCAATACTTTTGGATTAAAAAAAAACAACATCTTATCAAGAGCTATGCCATATCATAGCTCCACATAAGGCATTGTTTTCAACTAAAAAGTATTCATATTCTTATTTCTCCACGAAACAAATGCTGCGATACTCATTAAAAATGCCTCACCAAGGTGCTTCTAATGAGAAGCCCCACTATGTTTTTGTGGAGAAATAAGAAAAAAATTATCTGGTAGACACTCTTATCTAGCTATGCATATTTATCAACAGGCCTGAGCAGACAGTGAGTTGCAAATAGTGTAGACCCTGACTAGATGCTGCTGCAGCATCTTATCTGGGTTTATACTGTTTGCAACTCATCTAGCAAGATTTTTGGACACATCAACAAGAAGTAAAATGGTCTAGTTCAAATTTTAGAAGAAGAATGGTGAGGAGTTAAGGTGTCCAAAAATTAAGGTTAAACAGGGTATACTTGTATACTCATGCTATTCATCATTACGAAAATGTGCCTATTCAAATATATAGAAAATTTCTCCTCCAAAAACTGAAAATTTTCAGATAAAAAACTCTCATATTTTTCACATTTCTGCTCAAAACATAGATTGTGGGTACTCATTAGAACTGCCTCGGCATAGCGGTTCTGATGAGTACCCACAATCTATGTTTTAAGCAGAAATAAGAAAAATTCAAACCCCTGTAAACCCCAGTTTTTCTATATAAAAGTGGGGTTTAAGAGGGTCAAAATTATGTAGGCATGTTTTCGTGATGTTAAAATAGCTACAGATTAGAGGAGGTATCCACATAATATTTTTCTTATTTTTCAATGAAAACATATGTTGTGGGTACTTATTTGAAGTGCCTCAGTGAGGCGCTTCTAATGAGTACCCACAACATATGTTTTCGTTGAGAAATAAGAAAGATATCAGCACTTTTTGGATAAAAAAAGTACCTTATCTGTTGCTATGTGTTAAGTAAGGTATACCGATTACTGAATACTCATAATGCTACTCATTATAATGCTACTTTGGACGTAGCCGGCCTCGATGGCTCAGTTGGATGTGCGTCCAACTGGTGATCAGGAGGATCAGGAGGTTGCAGGTTCGAGAAGGTAACTTTCTTTCGTGGTGCTTTGATCATGAATTATTTTTTATGGTCATTCTCTCCCATTAGCTGATTCAAGAAGGGCAGTTGTCAGTTTCTGGCAAAAGAATGTGCACAATACTGAGTAACCGCTTAGAGAATAAAGCCTCTACATTAAATGTGCAGTTAAGTCAACTGGTCGTGCTTGACTTGACCCCATTGGGTTGACTGGGTCCTAAAGCATCACACAAACAAACAAACAAACTTTGGATGTAAAACAATCCAGCCAAAACTCTCAAATATTCTAAGCATTGTTCTGGCATGCTCAATTACACCCCCCCCCATCCCCCCCCCCCCCCCCCCCCCCCACACACACACACACACTCCAATGTAATTTTTATTAAACAACATCTGGGCAGATTCAGCAGGTGGCAAACTGATGATTTCTTTTAATTTTCTTTCAAAACAGACTTTTGACATTTTATGCAAATTGTTTCCTTAGGGGACAACTTGCATGAAATGTCAAACTTGCATGAAATGTCAAATCCTATTTTCTGTGGAAAAAAGAAAAATATATCATAATGTAGTCCGCTAAGCTTTTTATCCAACATGCTATGTTAATCGCATGCAAGTTACTTTATTAACCATAAGTACTGGGACACCTTCAAACCTTACCATACTTGTCCTAAAATTTGAAAAAGTCTATTCAACCTGTTGATGTGTATAAAATAGGGCAGGATGATTTGCAATCAGTGTAGACCCTGATCAGATGCTGCATTCTGCAGCGTCTGATCTGGGTCTACACTGATTGCTCAGGCATGTCTGTCCAAATATTTAGGGTTATTACGGTACATATATTAACCTTTACTGATATTTTTTTCTCCCTTTTCCAAGAAAATAGGCTTTGACAGTTCATGCAAATTGTCTCTCAAGGAGATAATTTGCATAAAATTCCAAAGCCTAATTTCTGGAAAAAAAAAAAAAAAAATAGAATGTCACGTGCTGAAATTTTTACCCAGCATACTATTAAAGTGTTGAGTATTTACCTGAAAGTAGGAGAATCTGGAAGGGTGAACACCAGTGAATCCCCAGTGTTTCCGTTGAAACTCCAGCCTCACATTTTGGCACCACTGACTTTGACACATAATGCCCAGCTTTAACACTCAGATCTGTAAGAATATGTGTCTCCATTAAACATCACGAAAACATGCCTATATAATTTTGACCCCCTTTAACCCCACTTTTCTGTAGTAAAACTGGGGTTTACAGGGCTATATGTTATTTTTCTTATTTCTGCTCTAAACATAGATTGTGGGTACTCGTTAGAACCGCCTCGATGAGGCGGTTCTCACGAGTACCAACAATCTATGTTTTGAGCAGAAATATGAAAAATATCAGAACTTTTTATCTGAAAATTTTCATTTTTTTTGTGGTAAAATTGTCAGTATATTTGAATAGGCGAGTTTTCGTAATGAGTGCGCCATCAAGTAATCACTGTGCTCAGAAAAAAGTCACAGACCAAAAAAATAGTGGACAGCTACATTAACCCTTATCCTGTTCAACCCGGATATACCCTGCCTTAGCAAACAGTGTAGTTCCAGATCAGTTGGCTTCTGAAGAAGCCAACTGATCTGGATCTGCACTGTTTGCCATTAAGTATTTGAATTTATAGCAACAATCCGGATCAAGTTATCTGATTGGCTGAAAATTAGAAGGGGGCATGGCATCTTAATTTATTCAGCAGGATAAGGGTTAATTATTTATTTATTTGCTCATATTCGTACAAACATATAATTTCTGGATACTATTAGTCTTAGTGCGACAATTCAGTGAGTATCCATCCACAGGATATGTTTTCATGGAGAAATAAAAGAGCACAAAAATACAAACGTGGTATAAACTAATAAACCACAGTGAAATAGCATAACGCTTCAAAGTTGGATAAGTGGGCCATCACAAGGCAACCTGTAAACTTTTAATGGTTGATATTCACACCCTTGCCTAACCAAGTACATGTATCTTACAAATCAAATGGCAAAAAATAACACAATAATAATCTCCCATGCTTTCAACATTTGTTACAATATAAAACCACTCATTTAGATTAATAAGCCTTGTCAAATGATCATTTAGATTAATTAGCCTTGTCAAATGATGTTTCCCTCCTGGTCATTTTGGCCCCTGGTCGTTTTGCCTCTATTTTTCAACAGTCAGGAGCATATTGATAACTTCTAAAGATTAAAATTTTGAGAAAATTTATAACTTAAGTTAAAATTCAACTATAAAGTAACCTTCCTTCCAAAGTGTAAGAGTTAACTTTCCTTTGGCTGAAGGTTTTAACGTACATGTATTTAGATTATTTCTCAAATTTGTAAACATTTGAAAATATTAAACCTAAATAAGTTAAAAAGTATATTTTTTCATTAACTTCAAAGACCTGCATACACATTTCTAGACAAACTTTTATTACTTCAACTTGATCATAAAGTTACAGAACAGATCTTTCATACAAAATTAACCACTTGCCCATGAAAATTGCTATAAGTCTACAGTCAGAAGGTGTAAAAATGGCACAAATCAAAAAACAAGAGCTCTGCAAGCAGAGTATCATACACCTGTGGCAAGTATTCAGATGTAGCACCTATATTGACATAGAGTAGGAGGGGTTAGCCCAAAAAAGAAAAATTTATACAGATAGACAGATGGGTTAGCCCAAAAAGAAAAGTTTATTCAGATAGACAGACAGACATAAATCTATTAACCTTAAAAAAGAAATCCACTGCTTCACATCATGGTCTAACTATAAATACCTTTCAGCTTGATGGGATGTAAACTGTAGGAGGAATATTGGTTGGCTGTAACCTCGAATTGGTATGCGCTGCTCCACATCATGGTGTAACTTTTTACAATGTTTCAGCTTGATCTAATGTAATCTATAGGAGAAGTTAGCTTATGGAATTTTCAAAGGGGCATTACTGATAATATTTCGTGGAATGTAACCTCAAAGCAATATGTGCTGCTCCTCATCATGGTCTATGAATAAAGTTTCAGCTTGATCGAATCTAAACTGCTGGAGAAGTTGGCCAGAAACAAAACATTTACAGAAATTTTCAAAACAGACATAACTCTACTACTATCTGGTGGACTGTTACCTTGAAATAATATGCACTGCTCCACATCATGGTGCAACTATTTACAAAGTTTCAGCTTAATATAATGTAATCCACAGGAAAAGTTAGCCGGAAACAAAATGTTTACAGAAATTTTCAAAGAGGAATAACTCTGTTAATGTTTGGTGGACTGCAACCTCAAAATACCCACTGCTCCACATCATGGTCTAACTACATGTACGTATAAATTAAGTTTCAGGTCGATCTGATATGAACTGTAAGAAGAGTTAGCCAAAAACAAAAAGTTAACAGAAATTTTCAAAGGGGCATAACTGTTAACATTTGGTGGACTGCAACCTCAAAAGAATATGCCCTGCTCCACATCATGGTCTAACTATAAATCAAGTTTCAGCTTGATCAAATGTAATCTATACGAGGATTTAGCCGGAAACAAAATGTTTACAAAAAAGTTTCAAAGGGGCATAACTATTGTTCATAGTTGGTGGACTGTAACCTTGAGACAATATGCACTGCTCCACATAATGACCTAATTTTATATCAAGTTCAGTTTGATCGGATGTAAACTGTTGGAGAAGTTAGTCAGAAACAAAATATTTACAAAAACTTTCAGAGGGGCATAACTCTGTAAAGATTTGGTGGACTGTAATCTGGATATAATATGCGCTGCTCCACATCATGAGCTAATTATATATCAAGTTTCAGCTTGACTGCATGTAAACTGTAGGAGGAGTTAGCCAGAAACAAACTATTTACAAAAATTTCAAAGGGGTATAACTCTGTTAATATTTGGTGTACTGTAACCATGAATCAATATGCGCCATCATGGTCTAAATATATATCATTTTAGCTTGATCGGATGTAAACTGTAGGAGGAGTTATCCAGAAACTAAAGGTTTACAGACGGACGGAAACCGAAGGGCACAACATAATATGTCCCGTTTTTCAAACGGACATATAATAATTGAAACAAGTTAAATCCACATACTGTAGCAAAATTATTAACTTTTTTGAGTTGAAAAAAATAATGTAACTTACAGAAGTTATGCTCCTGACTGTTCACCATGAGTAGTTTCTCCCCAAATTACCATTTCCCCCCAGTCGTTTTGCCCCCAAACCATATCTCCATTGTCATTTTGTCCACAATCCTGTTTAGCCATATATTGTACATGTGTGTATGAATATTATATCATAAAACTGGTTATGAATATTTGTATGGAGAAAAAATACAATTAAGATAGAACACAAACATCATTTTCAAGAACGATAGTTATCAGCTACTAAAGAACGACAAGCACTTAGAACATTTTATGCAGTTTAAAAGTCTACATAAAATTAAAATACATATTATGCAAAGTCGTTTGTGTGTGTTAGTGTGTGTGTGTGTGTGTGTGTGTGTGTGTGTGTGTGTGTGTGTGTGTGTGTGTGTGTGTGTGTGTGTGTGTGTGTGTGAGAAAAAGAGAGAGAGAAATCTTTTGCCAGTAATCAACTAATCAAGAAATAAAAATGTTAAACTATAATACCTTGCCATTATCATGTTGCGGGTATATAACTGTCAACCATTGACAAAATTTGCCCATTAGCAATCTCAAACCAGATCTCCTTAATATCAATGCATGTACCAAGTTTGGTTAAAATCCTTTGACATTCACACAAGTTATCCTCCGGAAATGAAAATATGGGTGTGTCTCAGGCAGATTAACTTCGTCAAAAGTTAACGAAATTTGCCCACTAACAATCCAAAACCAGATCTCCACAATATCCATGCACATACCAAGTTTGGTGAAAATCCATTGATATTTACTCAAGTTATCATCCGGAAACGAAATACGGATGGATGGAAGACTGATGGATGGATGGACAGACGGACGTTCTTATGAGAGGTACGTTATGAGGTTATTCTTTTGATCTTTTCTTTCATCTTCTTCAACCCAACACTACCACTTTTTATCTATTTTTAACTCCACAACACCAATTTTTAACCCCACAATGATGGAATAAACAGATACCCATACAAATGCTAACCTCAGAATGTACCTATGTGTGGTCAGACATACGGACGTCCAACGTGAAACCTTAATATCCCGCCACTGTCATGTGGCAGCGCATAAAAAGGAAGAACCATGAATAATAAAATATAATATGACAGCATAATAATATTTTTCAAATTATTTTAATATATGGGAAAATGAAGACAGAAAGGTAGAAAAGAAAATATTTGTTTTGTGAATCGATGTCTGCTTTTATTGTATTGTTTTCAATTAAATTTAATAAAGTTTTACTGTGAATCACCTTGTTATTGCGATTAATGATGAGGTGTGAAAACACTTGCTCTTAGCAAACGGCTTTAATTATCTTGTTACCTGTTTTAAATAGTGTTTTTAATTGGTTGATTGATCCTTTGACATTGTGGGTAAACAACAGCAGTAAAAAATGGAATCCCAAATTGTCATAATTGGCATATCTTTTGTATCAAGAAAATCTTTTATATGCCGACGACAGGACTATATAAGACCCATCCAAAGACCAGAGCATCATTCTGCTTTGAAGTCATTTATGGTTATCATTGTTGTAATGGTGCTATTATCCGCCAAATATATTAAACCATTTATGCTGAATAGATTCATCTGCCTTTTTTCTTCGGACCAGTCCATTTCAAGAATAAGAGGTACAGTTATTTGGCTAGTTCCGGGTAAGGTTATGCTTCATAATGATTTCCAAATAACTAACTGAAAAAAACTTGATTTGTTTTGGCTGATACAGAGTACTATCCTTCCTTGAAATACCACACTAAAGAATTTGTCATTCCCTTTGGTTATCTGCCCTTGCGATGACTGTGAAGTACACCACTGATTTGGCTAGCACCAAATAGTTTTGCTAGTTCCCAAAAATGACTGAGGAACCTGTAAAAAATCCCTTGGATAATGCAAAAATTACTAAATATTACTTTATTGACTTGTATTATGTGTGACAGAGAAAAATAATTCAATATAAAGATATTCTTCACAAAGGTACAGGTTCACAAAGACCTAAAAACCAGCCCTTTAAGACAAAATCACATACTTCATGGCATAACTATTTTTGGCATGTACACCCTCCTTACTGCAAAATTTAATGATCTTTCCAATGTAAAAAATATTTCAGTGATGTTTAAGAAGTTGCAAGGAGTATGTGCATCAGGTCCTATTTTGCCCTCACCTGCAGCCCAAAAATAAAATAAGCTTGCAGTGATATTATGTTTCCATTGTTAATTAATCCAAATATTGCCTGTGAATCACCGTGTGATGCCCCTAAAATGTCTCCCCAGACTTTGTCAAATTGCAGATAATATAGACGACATGAGAAAACATCGAGGTTTTCAATCTAGTATTAGACTCAAACTGACCTGCTCAGCCACAGACTGGCTAACTCAGCCACAGCTATTAGCTATTCTTTAAAATTTTGTTATCGGATTGTATCAAAAAATAAGTTAATTTTTTCCCATATTTATTTTCTGATATATGAATAAGAATAAATAAATGATAGATCCATACTAATTAATATAAATTTTCCTGCTGTTGTGTCTTTGATGACGATTTTTTTTTACTTATTCGAAACAACCTAAAACCCAGAACTAGCCAAATAACTGTATCTGGTTAGGTTCTACAATTACCATGTTTAATAGAAAATTCCTGTATTTTATGGAAACAGTGAAGACCATAATCAGACACTGCATTCTGTGGTGTCTGATCTGGGTCTACGCTGTTTGCCAATGCCCCTTTTAAGGGATGCCATGCATTGTACTCTGAGTAAATGGATTAATGTTCCTCATAAATGTGTCTCATCTTCCTACTTTCTTTTTATGATTAAATAAAAATGAGGATTATACTACCTAAATAGCCAGTAGATTAATCTAATGTCCTTTCGACATCTCTTGGAAAGACGTTTTTTGCTTGGCGTTTTATTTTAAATGAAAATATTTTGTTCTGGTTGACCATATCTTGTCAGAAACCATTTGTCTTTTATGTTTCTGTGTTTTGTTCTCAAGTATTTACACAAAAATTAAAGTTACTGCCAAAAGTTGGTCTGACCTATGCTATTTCTATAGTAAAGTGATTTTTTGGAATTTTTGTCTAAGAAAATATTTTTTATTTCTCTTTGCTGAATTTGAATTATTGACATTTTACAACAATATTGTGAAAATGACAGAAAAATTGAACAAGTGGAACTTGTTGAAAATTTGACTCCAAGTTACCTACCCTACAGATTTCTGCATGATTTGGCTTCATTTTTACTATTGGAAAAATATTTGATTTTTTAAAAACCAATAACAAGAATAAAACTTTTTGTATATAGGTAGTTACGACAAACCGTTTTGCATTAAATCATGACAAAAATTTGCAAATTTACTTCTACTGTGTAAAACGTCAAGCAAAAACCGACTCTGAAAGATGTCGAAAACACAGTAACTAATGTATATGGGGCGGAACGACTATAGGAGCAAAACGACCGGGGGCGAAAAGACCAAGGAGCGAAACGACCAGGGTCCGAAACATCTTGGGGGCGAAGCATCTAGTGGGGATGAGGTGGTTTGAGGCGAAACGACTCGGAACACTTCTAAACGCATCGACTCTACAAAGCGCGAAAACATATGACACATTAAAGAACCTGTTACTCTGGACAGCACTATTTAAATCTAGTTATAGCAGTTTTAATATAACACTCTGCTTTGTGAAAATTATGCAGTTTTCCTTCTCTAAAGGGTACCTTTGCAGTAGTAAACCGCATAAATGATAAGTAACACTCTTCCTGTTTATAAACAAATTATTTATCCGTGAGGTTATGTGTATAAGTCCAAATCATATTAAAAGCGAAAAGAAAGACTTTCCCTACGAACGGAAAGGGAGAGTTGGCCCAGACCAAAGCAGCCCAAACCAAAACGACCCATGCAAAAAAAACACTCCAGTAAAATGCAATAACACTTTAATATGTAACAACTTAAAAATGGAAATAACATTTTCCCCGACCAGGGATCGAACCCGGTCCGCTCGACTCACTCTAGATCTTACACGTCGCTATTAAAGTCGGCTTGTACCGCAAAGCAGTACCAGGCGCTGCCTCTATGTGACTCAATTGCCTGTTAGCGTTAAAAATCTGAACTTACATACAAAGCAGTACCAGTGTGTATAAATACACCGGATGACATTCTCCCCCTCCAAATTGAAATTCGTCTCTGAATTTCTAGGAGTCCGAGAATCACGTGAAATGAGACTTAAGGAGTTATATGTATCCATATGGGTTAGTTACGGTGGGCGCCAAAGGTAACCGGTGAAAAATGGAAATAACATTGTCCCCGACTGGAGATCGAACCCGGTCCACTCCTCTAATTAGTTCTACATTTTACCACGTCGCTATAAAAGCCGGCTTGTACAGCAAGGCAGCACAAGTGTGTTATATACCTCATTATCATATCCTGGCTACTGATGACACTGCACGACACCGCGGAGTGGACCTCTCAAGTAATTTGAATTTTTAATACCCACATCGGTAGGATTACTTCCAATGGTAACAAAACCCTCGGCTTTTTAAAACGGAACATCCAAACCAAACAGCCAGGTGTCTGTGAGACAGCATGCCAGCTCCTAAGACCCCAGGCTGATTACGCCTCTGCAGTCTGTAGTCCCTGCACAAAACAGGAAACAAGATATTAATAAGGTTAAGATGGTCCAACGTAGGGCCATAAGGTGGATCAGGTACAACTACTCTCCAACCTCTAACTATTTCTTTATATGGTATACATCCTCAACTGAGTAGAAGAGTCCACTCAGCATATATGCGTTAAAGTCGCTGTGAAGTTCCATGCATATATTTCTGACGGTTAAGGACTTATACCTCAAACATGGATTTCGGAAAGGAGAAATACCTTACAAATAAAGCCAGAAAGAATCGTCATTTCTGCACGTGACCCATCGCCACATTTTGGTGAATGTATCATAGCCTGGCCCCGCGTCTTTGAGTTTTAATTTTCTATTTTACAGTGGCGTAGCTAGAACCAAGGACGTAAATAATACAAATAAATAATTTTATACGTCTTTGCTAGAACGGAATTATTTTTACGCTAACTCAGGAAAAAGCCTCGAAATTAAGCTAGATTCACTTCCAAATAGGGGCTCCCTAGAGGGAGCAAATACTTTCCTTTAAGAGCAGTCCCTATGGTAAAGAAGCAATATACTTAAATTTTAAACTTTATCATAAATAGTTTTCTTACGCATGTTATGCACACGCCTGTGTCTAATTTAACAAAGGTAAAATACTCCTTGACTATTTTTCTACATGTATCATCTCCCTCACCTAGCAGAAACTCATAGTCTAACTGGTCAGCAAAATCAGAAAGACATTCCAAAAGATATGATTTTTGTAAAATATAAATCATTTTCAGGTAATTCAGGTATAAGTTAGACGAGACCATCAGGTATAAGTTAGACGAGACCAGTTTAGAATGTATCAATAAAGTTTCATGCTTAGAGCTCTAAAGGTTAAGGAATTATAACCCCGACACAAAGTTTCTGGAAGGGGAGCTAACTTATAATAAAGCGAGGTTGGGGTGGGGGGGGGGGGGGTAATTCCTGTGCTTGACATATTGTCATATAGGGTTGAATCCATCTGAAAATTTTCATGCTTATAGCTCTGAAGGGAGAGAAATCAGGAATAAAGCAAAGAAGAGTTGTCATTCTTGTGCACGGCCCATCAAATTGAACCCAATCAAAAAGAAAGAAAAAAAATCATGGAGGAGTTATAGTTTATGTTAACAAGAAGCATCTTCAAAAAAGAAGGTAAGCGACGAAGAATAGCAGATACTTTTGTGGCTTTTTTTTTTTTTTTCAATATTATAAAAGGGGTTCTTAAAACTAAGCACACTTTACACCCGAAACTTTGACAGTTTCCTTGTCATAGTCACACCCCACCCTATGTAACCCTGGATACGAAGTTGATATCAAATTTGACCGCCGTACGCGCCTTTCTTTGCACGATAGCTTTTCATTGTCATTTAGACATACCGCAATATAAATCTATGGAATGAATGTCGCAGTCCTTAAAATACCAGGACGCCTGATTGCATCCTTTCTTTTGGGGTCCGTGTCTGTTCACCTGAACATTCTGTCATTTGTTCAACAGTCTTATGAATGTTCTATGGCTTGGGTACGTAGACCATATATTTCTTGGTGTCAACTAAAGGCCTTGTCACGTGCATAGTTGCAAGTTAAATTTTTTTCTTTTGTCTGAATTATGGTCCGAAACATGCTAAAAGAAAGCCAACAAAACTTTCATTTTATCTTCTGACGTTGAAAGCTTTAACTAAAAGTCCGTCATAATTCTGTCTCATTTGATTTCCCGCTAGGTCCTCGCAAACGGGCATATGATTTATCCTTTCTTGGTCCGTTGAACACCCCCCAAAACCCCACAACAACACAAAAATCACACAAACCATACTCAAAAACATATTTTAAACTTCTTGATTCCCAAATCAAACAGTTGAAAATCAAATACGAATAAATAATATTTGATAAATAATCTACATACATTATAGAAAAATTAACAAAGTATTTCTACATAGCTTCTGATGATTAAAGGCACCTTACTTTACACAAGTCTTGTTTGTTCCATAGTATGCAAGATGTAAATTTTCAAAATGGGTCGGCTTCTTTGGATGTGAAATTACAGGGCAAAAAGTTTCTTTCATTTATTTCTTTGATCGCTCATGCGATCCATCGTACATACCGAGTGTGTGTGTTTAAAAAAAACAAAACAAAAAAAAAAAAAAAAAAACAACAACAACAACAACAACAACAACAAAAAAAAAAAACATCACGAAAACACGCCTATATAAGTTTGACCCCCTTAAACCCCACTTTTATATAGTAAAACTGGGGTTTACAGGGGTATACATTATTTTTGTTATTTCTGCTCAAAAACATAGATTGTGGGTACTCGTTAGAACCGCCTCGACGAGGCGGTTCTAACGAGTACCCACAATCTATGTTTTTAGCAGAAATATGAAAAATATCAGAATATTTTATCTGAAAATTTGTCATTTTTGGTGGTAAAATTTTCAGTGTATTTGAATAGGCGTGTATTCGTAATGAAAAAAAAAAACAAAAAACAAAAAAAAAAAAAAAAAAACGGTCCAGCGAATGAATGAGCGGGTGCCAGACATAACGGCCTTACATGTTTTCTTTTCTATTGCAAAAACCCTGCTCAAACTGTGTGGATGCACATGTACATGCTGATCTGGAACTTTGTTGGTCATATGTATTCTTTCACGCCATCACATATTTCATGCGAGTCTTTTTCTACCGTAAAGACCCAAAGATCTTAATTAGACTGCGCAGATGCACATCCATGCATATGCTGATCTAGAGCTTTGCTGGTCAGATGTTTCTTGGGCATCACTTTATATTTCATGTAAGTCTTTTGTTTTTGCAAAAGACCTGACCCGCCCATTTCTCTTACGTTTAACTGCTGCAAAGACCCAGATCAAACTGTATGGATGCTCATTATACTATGCTATCAAACATCTTTGATGCCACATTCCACTTCAGATAATAAATAAACAAAGTATTTTAAAGTGAAAAATAGATAAAGTAAGTGGTTTGGTGTTACACGGTAAATAAATCAAGTGATTTGGGGTATTTAGGGGTTATCTGCGGTGGTTTGGTGTGTTTCAACGGACTATAATCCTTTTTACGAAAGCACCTTTGACGCAATGGACATCATTAATTCTATCAAATTATTATTCTAAATAGAGGAGGTTTTCTTGGACTTTCAAAACTTTTGATTTTGGTGTGAAGTTGAAGATCATATTGTAAAGATGATTTAAAATGCGTACAATGACTTAGGTCACATATGATCTTATAAGACTTTGTCTAAAATATGGAGATAGGGAAGGGAGATAATTCATTAAAGCAAGGAAAATACTTCATTCTTGTGCGTGGCATATCGTCACATCATGTTGAATCCATCTTTGAAATTTCATGTTTATATCTCTTGTTATTGGATAGATCAGAATCTGAATCTGATCTAAACCGGTATGGTGGCTCGTCAAATGACATTCTTCTACCAAATGCATGCCGCTGAGAGATTAATCTCTTCACCTGATCAACGTCACAAATCTTGAGACACTATATTGAGAGGCTTAACCCTTCTCTTGCAGAACACGACATGCCCTGTCTTAGCAAACAGTGTAGATCCAGATCAGTGGGCTTCTGAAGAAGCCAACTGATCTGGATCTGCACTGTTTGCCATTAAATATGTGAATTTCTATCAAAAACCCGGATCAAGTAATCTGATTGGCTGGAAATTAAAAGTGGGCGTGGCATCTTAATTAATTCAGCAAGGCAAGGGTTAAGCTGATGACACGGTATAAGCTGGGAGTGCATCCCAATATCATTAGTTGGAAAGAAGCTGGATTTGTAGATATCCGTGTCATAGGGTGAGAAAAAATGTACAGCAGTATCGACGCTCCAATCCGGGACCCTCGGATTACCGTTCCGATGCTCTGCTGACAGAGCTATCCGGCCGACACTGTCACATTTTCCCCTACGTATTTGAGATTCTTCCCAATTCTCTGAATCCTCTCCAGGCCGTTTGAGAGACTTATTTTCATACTATTTCATGCAAACAGATGCAGTCTTGGGGCCACACTGGCCACCAAATGTCATAGGGCGAGAAAAAATGTACAACCATACCGGTGCTTGAACCCAGTACCCTAGGATAACCGTTCCGATGCTTTACCGGTTGAGTTATTTGACCGACACTGTCACATTTCGTCCTGCTTGATTGAGATTCCTGAATCTCCGCGGTCCTAGAACCACATTGGCCACCAGGTCACAGGGTGAGAAATATGTACAGCCGTACCCGAGCTTGAAACCGGGACCCTCGGACTAGCGTTCCGAGCTATCCGGCCGCCACTGTCACATTCCCCCTGCTTGACAGTAATCCCGAATCTTCTATTCCCCTCCAGACCGACTGAGAAACTTATTTTCATAATCTTTCATTTTACCAGACGCGGTCCTGGGACCACACTGAGCCATTAAATGCCACATGGTTAGAAAACTGTACAGCCGTACCGGGAAAAGAACCCAGGACCCTCGGATTACCGTTTTGACGCTCCGATTGATCTATCCGGCCGTCACTATCCCATTTTCCCCTGCTAAACTGAGTTTCGTCCCAAACATTTTTCTCCAGGCGAGCCAAGAGGCTTATATTGGTACTTTTTCATGCTAACAGACGCGGTCCTGGAGCCACACTGAGCCACCAAATGTCATGGGTAGAAAAATTTACAGCCCTATCGGGACTCGAACACGGGACCCTCACTCAGATTACCGTTTCGATGTTCTACCGACTGAGCTATCCGGCCGCCACGATCATATTTTTCACCCGCTTAACTGAGATTCGTACCGAATCTCTGTCCTCTCCAGGCCGGCTGATCGAGATTTATTTTGAACTGAAACTGCTGCAAGATGGTCCATTTTAGCCTGGTTCATAAATCCGTGTCACAGGGTGAGAAAAAAATGTTCAGCCAGACTCTTGAAAAGCATGCAAGTGTTGCAGCATGCAAGTGTTGCACGAAATTTCCAGGAAGGGGAGATAACTCTTTAATAAAGCAACGAAGAGTCTTGTTCTTGTACAAGACACCTTGTTACATTGTTTTGAATCCATTACGAATTTCCATGATTGTATCTAAATTACGATAAGGAGTAGGCCTAACAATCGTTATTTCAGTTCGTTGAAATATTTCGTTCAATAAAAAAAATTGGTACATTGCATTTGACCAAAATGTTATAATCTCAATATTGTAATTTGGCTTTTACTTTAAGATTTTTATTTTTTGATCCTCATTTTGAAAACGAAACAAATAAAAAAAAACATGATTTTATTTGGCCAAATTTCGTGAAGTTTATGCAGACTGAAAATATTAGCATTGTGGGTTGGAGATTTGATTTGTTGGAGGAAACCAATATGGCGTCAAGTCCTTGGTTACGATCTTGTTTAGTTGGAAAAATGGGATGCTGCAAATAAAAGTTTACAAGTAATTTTAAATATGGCATATGCAAATGAACCAACAATTGCAAATGGGGAAAAGAAAACACAATGCTACCGGGGAACGCAAGAACGTGCCAAAAATTAGTTCGGCTAGTAAAAATATTGCTGCAAAGCGACTTGAACAACTGAATCCTGAAGGGTTGCCGAAATTTATGCGCGAAATAAAATGTCAAGCTAGAGAACCTTTGGCGCCTATTGGTAGCAGTGAACTTGAAAATGCCTCTTCATCGAATTCTAGTCAATTGAAAAGTAGAAATATTGAAATAAATTCTGACAAAAATAAAAACAATAATTCTGACCAGGATAGCCAAGTGGCTCAAAGGGCTAGTGAAATTTCTGTGATGATGACTAAACAGCCCTCAATTATTTTAGATGATAATATTTTCACATTCAAGCCAAAAGTTAGTACAGCCAGTGCACGCCTTGTAGAAAATTTAGGTACTGATTTTATGACCAGGCAACAACAACATTTAGAGAAACAGAAGAAATTTGTAAGTATGAGAATTCAGTTAATACTGTTCCATCAAATTACCCCAAACCACCTCAAAATACCCCAAACACCCCAAACCACGTTTTTATATATACATAAAATGTATTTATTGACTTTTCTGCACTTGTCTTATTGATTTACATCCAATTTAAAACATTTAAATCTCATTCTTTATAATAATAATCTTAGGAAATTGGTCTTTGAAGGAGTAGGGACTGGGAGTTTACAATAATCATAAAGGTTCCTTTCTTGGTTCTAATAAGCCCTAAAAAGGACTTTGAATTCAGAGGGGAAGCCAATCTGTCTAATATGTAATTCTTAGCAAGATATGAAAGTTTGTCTGCAATGCTGGATGCACAAAGACGCTCCACAGATTTTCTGAGATGAACCCTGTCTTTTGGATCAATGACATCATTGTTGATGAGGCCTGGACCATGCTTCCAGAGATAATATTTCTGCAGTTTTCTCAGGCCCTTGTTCAGTCTTTTAGCCTGTTTGTTGTATTGATGATCTAAGCGCTGAAACATGGTACCAAGCATGATACGTCTGACCCCTCTCGTTGAAACTCTCTGACAATGTCTACCAATGCGTATATCAGCTGATGGTTGTTGAGATACATCATGTCATTTTTGCCTATCTGGACAAAACAAATATAGAACTTTGACAGATTTCTTTCTCTTAGCAGCTGTAGCAGGCGCCTGACACCAAGACCGCTGGTTCCATGGACTTTGCCAGAGAAAGGAAGTTCTCTGTTCGAATGACATTGATTCCATCTCGCACAGAGTCTCATGGGCTCATCAATGTGATGAACAGAAATTCTTTTACATTTTCAAGTCTATTGCTTATAATTATGCACTGGAAACAGGCAAGGGTTGCAGCTGTCATTTAAATTCTGAAAAGCATCTTTCAGTGGTTAACCCTTAAAGGGTCAAGCGAAATTTGTAGCAGATGACATTTTATTACTTTTTTTTACTGAAACAAAAAACAAACAAAAAACAAGTCTTGATATTTAATGTGAATCATCTGCCCAGCAGACGATTCAAATGAAATATCAAAGCTTTTCTTCCAAAAAAATATAAAGAAAAATAAAATTGTTGTCTGCTGCAGTTGTGATTGGCGTTTTAAGGATTAAAAGGAGATCATAAATTAAATGTACCAACTAACAATATATAAAAATACAGAAAAGGCACATACATGTAGTGAGAAATTCGTTTCTGTATTCAATGATTGATTTTAGGATAAAAACAACAAATTGGCAATCCTTGCCAAAAAAAAAAAAAAAAAAAGATTGGTGAATGACTGCTATGAGATATTATGATATGTATTTCAACACAGCTAGAGTACAAGAGACAATGCCCTTGATTCTATATCTTTTGGGAGCAAGTCCCAGTCAAACTTCCATGAGCTGCAATTAAGAGGTTGCTCAGGCCAAAGTTTTGAATGGTTACTCTCCCTTTATCTGCCATGATGGAGCCACCTGACAAGTTTCTGTACACAATCTTAACCATTTTAATGTCATTATTCCTCGGTGATGAAAAGTCTAAGGGACTGGAAACTTCACTGTGCTTACTTTTGAGGTATATAAGAGTCACATAGTGACATAACTATGGTTTGATCAGAATTTGGCAAGAGACAAGGAAGATATTGATGCTCATTGCTCAAAGTACATTAAAAATCTGTTGAAAGTATGTGTGGGTGTCTCCAGAAAGAAAGATAACTCTTGGTCTGATGTCATCAGTAACCTCTCCATTGTGCATGCCAACTGGAAACCAAGGATAAAATGTTATCCCTGGGCTAACATGACAGGGCGAACATGTACTATTATTATACAGTAAAATGGCGGTACCCAATCCTAGCCCCCGGCATTGGCATTGGCATTGGCGTTCACATTTACGTTAAAGTTTTTTAAGAGCTTATATTTTCCAGACGATTTGATAGATTTGGTTCATATTTGGTATGATGATAGATATAGTTCCAAAGTTTTATTCAGCAATACCCAAGCCCATTACCTCAAGGTCAAGGTCATGGACTTAGAAATTTTTTAAATGTTAAGATACAGGCCCAAAGTTTTATTCAGCAATATCCCCTGCCCATACCCATGGCCTCAAGGTCAAAGTTAAGAACTTAGAAATTTTATATTAAAGTGTTTTAAGAGCTCAAATTTTCCAAACCATATGATAGATTTCAGGGCTTCTGTTAAGCGGACGTACGACGTATATTACGCCCAGAGATTGCCACCGGACGTCCAAATTGAACTTCAAAGACGTACCGTGGACTTCCAAAATTTCTTTTGTCCGTCCGAAATCGATACCCGAGACGTCCAAAAATTGTCAAAAGGCCCACCCACTTTTAACCAGTTGTATGATGTTTGCCCTGCCTACTTACCGGAAATTCGCAACCTGTGTTGACTGAGCTTTAAGGACGTCCCACTTTCCGCTTGCGGGAGTTTTATTGACAGCCATGTCAAGCGTCGCGGCACCCTTTTGATGGCTGCGTGATCACTACGTGTATTTGTCACGCGTGCTGAGTTGATTAATTGATGTTTTTATAATTAAATTTTCTACTGCGACCCTGAAAATATTCGTTGAAATTATATGAAGTCATTATTATTTTTTAATATTCACATCTTAAATTATTATTTTGCTAAGAGCGCGTGTCGTCTGCAACACTTCCGGGAATTGCCGAGTGAAATTCTATAAATAAATAAATAACAATTATGTGCAGAATGCAAATTGAAATCTATTCGAATTTAGAAGCTTACCTTTTGTCATGACAACAAAAGCAATTTTTCAAATGAAAAGAAAACATATTTTTTGTCAAACTTTTCGGACAACCCGTTTCTAAATGCGTAGCCTTGTTTCGGTTGCGCTGTTTACCAGCGCGGAAAAGACGCAAAGTAAGTCTAAATATAGGCAATTTGCGATGGTTTTGCTTGCTTTTTTCCGCCAACGAACGTTTTGCTGTTGGTATTTCATCGAGAGCTGCCTTTAATTTGTTTGTTGTTGCATGGTTCGGCGCCGTTTTCCCGCAATTTTTGTGAAGTAAGCAACTCATTCGCTCGTGTTGATCAGCTTCAATCCGAACAAATATTTCATTAAATACATTTCTGCAAAATAATTTCAGCATAGTTTATTTTTAAGAAAACATGTTTTGGGTGTTTTCTCTCATGTATTTTCTTTTCTTTTTTCTTTCTCTCGGCTTTGAAACAAATGCGAAGTTGTACCAATGTTGATGCTTTCTCTAAGGTCCGACATACAAGTACAGGCTTTCCAAAAAGATGCGATCGAATTTTAATAAGTGATAAGGACATTTTTAAAACATTTCTAAGAGAAGCGTATATCATGATGATTCTGTGTGACACTGAAATAAGAACCTATGTTCTACTAAAGAAAGGGCAGACCACCGCAACACGGAAAAAAAGTGGGACTTCCTAGATTTTCCTGTGGGACTTCTAAATTTGAGGGGTAGGAAGTCAGGGAATTCCTGACTCTGGAAGTTAATGGAAGCCCTGTAGATTTGGTTCATATTTGGAATGATAATAGATACAGGTCCAAAGTTTTATAGATCATCACCCCCACCCATGCCTATGACCTCAAGGTCAACGTCACAGACTTAGAAATTTTATAATTGATCCCTGATAATGTCAAATTCATGACAATAAATGACCAAACCATAGCACAAGAAATCCTATCAAGAGCTAAAATGCCTTAACCTTTCCTCTACGTAATGATCCTAAGTATTGGAACAGACAGGCCTAGCTAAGCCTAAGCAAACTATGCAGACCCAATCAGACTGGTCCTAAAGAGCAGTTTGATCAGGTCTACACTGTTTGCAATTCCATCTGCACCTTTTGGACATAGTATCTCCCCAATTCCTGCTATGCTGTCTGCTGTCAGCTCTTGTAAACCCCAGAAGCTCCATCTCAGGACACTATGGGATAGCAGTCAGTAAATTCCAATTATGTCCCCCTCACCCCTACCAAAGGGGTGGGGGGGACATATTGTTTTTGGCATGGATCGCGTTGGCATTGGCGTATTATTTTTGGAATATTTTGATAATACTTGTGGTAGAAATGTAGATCAGGATGAGATGATGTGTCACATACAAGATTGACAACTCTGGCTTTCTTACTTTTGGACTTACCACCCTTTGTTTTATTTGAAAAAGATTTTGTGTCTGCTCTGGAACTCGAATACCCTTTGGAATATTTAGATGGTACTTGGCAGAAATGTAGAACAGGACCAGATGACATGTTGCGTACAAGAATGACAGCTCTGCCTTTCTTTTGGTGTTATCTCCCTTTGTTATATTTGACAGTCATAATTCATTGATTCCGTGTCCGCTCTGCAAGTCAAAGACCCTTTCGAATATTTTTATGATACTTGGTAGAAATGTAGAACAGGACCAGATGACGTGTCACATACAAGAATGTCAACTCTGCCCTTCTTACTTTTGGCGTTATCTCCCTTTGTTATGTCTGACAATGAATAGCCATTGATTTTGTGTCCGCGCTGTAAGTCAGACCCTTTGGAATATTTTTATGATACTTGGTAGAAATGTAGAACAGGACCAGACGATGTGTTGCATACAAGAATGACAACTCTGATTTTCTTACTTTTGGCGTTATCTCCCTTTGTTATATTTGACAGTGATTATCCATTAATATTGTGTCTGCTCTGTAAGTCAGAGACCCTTTGGAATAATTTTATGATACTTGGTAGAAATATAGAACAGGACCAGACGATCTGTCGCATACAAGAATGACAACTCTGGCTTTCTGACTTTTGGAGTTATCTCCCTTTGTTATGCCCCCCGCCTATTCAAAGACTAGCGGAAGGGCATTAAGTGTAACCCCTGTCCGTCCGTCCCGTCCCGTCCTACGTCTGTCCATCCCAATTCGTGTCCGGGCCATAACTCCTAAACCGTATGGAATATATTTATGAAACTTTACAGGTGCATGCATGACATTGAGACGATGTGTCATGAAAAAGGAAGACAACTCTTGCTCATTTGGTTTTTGAATTATCTGCCCTTGACTTAGTTTCCATCCGTCCCGTACGTATGTCCGTCCCAATTCGTGTCCTGGCCATAACTCCTAAACGTATGGAAAACATTTATGAAACTTTACAGATGCATGCATGACATTGAGACGATGTGTCATGAAAAAGGAAGACAACTCTTGCTTGTTTGGTTTTTTAATTATCTGCCCTTGATTTAGTTCCATATAGTAAACCGTGTCCAGGCCATAACTCCTAAACCGTATGGAATATATTTATGAAACTTTACAGGTGCATGCATGACATTGAGACAGTGTGTCATGAAAAAGGAAGACAACCCTTGCTTGTTTGGTTTTTGAATTATCTGCCCTTGACTTAGTTCCATATAGTAAACTGTGAATGGGCCATAACTCCTAAACCATATGGAATATATTTATGGAAATTAACAGATGCATGCATGACACTGAGGCGATGTGTAATGAACATGGAAGACAACTCTTGCTTATTTGGTTTATGAATTTTCTGCCCTTGACTACATATGTAACCTTTTTCTGAATGGCATTTTGGCAGGGGCATCCATGTCCTATGGAAACTTATTCTAGTTTTGTTCGAAATAGATTTCTCGTCTGCTCTGTAACTGGAATACCCTTTGGAATATTTCGATGGTACTTGGCAGAAATGTAGAACAGGACCAGACGATGTGTCACATACAAGAATGACAACTCTGCCTTTCTTACTTTTGGCATTATCTCCCTTTGTTATATTTGACAGAGTTAATCCATTGATTCCTGTCAGCTCTGCAAGTCAAAGACCCTTTGGAATATTTTTATAATACTTGGTAGAAATGTAGAACAGGACCAGACAACTTGTCGTGTACAAGAATGACAACTCTGCCTTTCTTACTTTTGGCGTTATCTCCCTTTGTTATATCTGACAGTGATTAGCCATTGATTTCGTGTCTGCTCTGTAAGTCAAAGACTCTTTGGAATATTTTTATGATACTCTGTAGAAATGTAGAACAGGACCAGATGACTTGTCGCGTACAAGAATGACAACTCTGGCTTTCTTACTTTTAGAGTTATCTCCATTTGTTTTGTTTGAAATAGATTTCTCGTCTGTTCTGTAACTGGAATACCCTTCAGAACATTTTGATGGTACCTGGTAGAACTGTAGAATAGGACAAAACAATGTGTTCCTTACAAGAATGACAACTCTGCCTTCCTTACTTTTGCTGTTATCTCCCTTTGTTATATTTGACACTGATTATGCATTGATTTAGTGTCCACTATGTAAGTCAAACACTCTTTTGGAACACTTTGATGATACTTGGTAGTAATGAAGAACAGGACCAGATGACATGTCACATACAAGATTGACAACTTTGGCTTTTTTTAATTTTGGAGTTCTCTCCCCTTCTTATGTTTGAATTTGATTTCTTGTCTCTGCTCTATAATGCAAATACCCTACGGAATATTTTGATGATGCTTTGTACAAAAGTAGAACAGGACAAGAATGACAACTCTGGTGGAATTGATGGGGGCAGGGCATTTCTTTTTTTTTTTTTTCTAAAAACCTTTTCTAGTTTCTGATTGTAGCTGGGAAGAAACAGGGTTTGTACATGCTCATCCTCACAAAGGGCATTTATGATCAAACTGAAACTGGGTCATATTATTACATCTATATAATTTCAAAACTAGAAGACTCGGGTCAAATGAAAGGAAAGCCTTGTGAACATCAGAATCAGAATATTTTACTGGTGATACATCAATAGTCATTCATTCATTCAACATACCAGAGGGCACACTTTTTACTCTATGAAATTAAGTTTGAATGTTAATGATTTCTATTTTCTTGGTGGACTGTAAACCAAAATGACTTTAGTAAAAAGACTAGATCAGTAGAGTTACCAATGGAAAACACTGATTTCTTCAGAGGCCATGTTTTTTTACTGTGTCATCATGAAAATTGGTCAAACTGTTTATCTTTATTTATTCTAGATCTGTCAAGTTTATAACTGGATTGCAGGGGATAAAAACTAGGTCATCAGGTCAGAGAATGACAGAGATATATGGAAAATTGTGCACACTGCAGAGGTGTAAAATTCCCTCAAAACTAACTCACCCTTATAATCTACATTTTTCATTTAGATGCTAAAAATGAAGAAAAAGTGAAGAAAGTTCTGAAAATCTCATTTGTTCTACCTTAAAATTTACATGCATATGCGAGTGGGTGAGTGGAATTTTACACCCCTGCACTGTAGAGGCCATATTTTTAGCCTGCATTAGGATCAGATCTCTAGGTTGACCTTGAAACCGGGTCAGATGGAGTCAAAAACTAAGTAAGTCAGTTGAAAAGAAAACTTTTTTTTTTTGTTATCACTGGTCACTGTTGTAGCTACAGTAAAGAAATTTGTACCACATATACAGTTTGACAAAAACATTAGTAAACTTGACCTTTGACCTACTTTCTTGTTGAAAGTTCTCCTTAGATGAGCAACCCAGAAACTTTAGTCCTCTTGCTTTTATAATGAAATATACATGTACCATAATTACCTTTATTTTTCAGATACTCTGGCTCACCCTGGCTTCCCAACATTTTAACCAATTTAACACCAGCATTTTTTTTTTGTTTTGTTTTGTTTCCTCAAAAAAAAAATAAAAATAAAAAAAAAATAAATAAAAATAATAAATAAATAGATAAATAAAAATTTAGACTTTTTTGAAATGTTGCTGACAGAGATGTCTGAACAAACAGTTTAGACATAGATCATATTGCTACATGTAATAAAGGAGCAGTCTGTGAGAGTCTACACTGTCTGCCATTCAAACAGCAATTTAAGACACATCATTGCGGTTTCAGCTAGAAAATTAGGTAGGATTGGGTTACCCTACATCCACATACACCACAACCTCTTTATAACACGGTTCGTTATAACATGGTTTTGTATATAGCACAGTTCAAAGATGGATCCCAAAAATGTATAGAATTTTGTTTGGATATAACACAGTTGTTTAACTAACACGGTTTATGGTATGGACCCAACAATAGTGTTATAAAGAGGTTGTAGTGTATTTCTTGTGTTTGTTTGGTCTAACCGGAAATGGATCACTTGGTACACACTTGCATCATGCATCATGAGGAAGGAAGCTGAATGCAGTTTTCCATTGATACTGACACTGCCAGTGGCATTGAACACCAGCAGATGAAATATAATTCCATGAAATTTCTTATCTCTTATTATTATTTTTTTTTCCTGAAAATATTGTATCAGAGTTTGACATTTCATACAAAATATCTCCTTACACATGTACATAGCTCAGATAAGGCACTTCTTTCTATCAAAATGTATTGATATTTTTCTTATTTGTCCTCAAAATTATATGTTGTGTGTACTCATTAGAAGCCGTCTTAGCAAGGTGCTTCTAATGAGTACACAACATATGTTTTTGAGGAAAAATATTTACCTGATGCCCCTCTTGTCTCGAGCTATGCATGTATATTTAGAAGAATATTTTTGTTGTTTTTGCACCAAAACATAGCTTTTGAGACAGTTCTAGAGTGCAGTGCTCCAGCTAGCCCTGTACAGAGGGGCGGGGCACCCCCTTTGCCCTTTCCTGCCGCCCATCTGTTATTCTATAGGTGTCCTCTGCCTTATTTGAACTCCAGACATCAAATTTTATATTTTGGTGAAAATTTCATGAAAATCAGACCAAAATGAAAACAAGTTATCAATATCTAACCCTTGTCCTGCTGAATAAATTAAGATGCCACAGCCTTTTCAAATTTTCAGCCAATCAGATTACTTGATCCAGATTTTTGATATAAATTCACATACTGAATGGCAAACAGTGCAGGTCCAGATCCATCTGATCAGGATCTACACTGTTTGGATCTACACTGTTTGCAAAGGCAGTGTATATCCAGGTTCAGCAGGACATGGGTTAAAAGACAGTTTTATGTGTATTCTAGTTTGAGGCATTGATTGTCGAATGGGATTTGTATTTTGTAACATGTCTTGATACTAAGCACATCACATTACACAGTGGTCCCCTCATTCTTGTATGACCACACAAAAAATGCCCTAACCAGCACCCCTCTGCCCTTGTCCTAGCTGGAGCACTATAGTGAGTTCTCTCAAGGCATGTTTTGGTGCAAAAGGTAACAAACGTCCCCCAGTAATCACCTTTTCTGGAACTATTAACTAGGTTTTTTGCTTTTGCAGATTGAACAAGCAGGTTGTAGTTTCAGAAGTTCAGCAGGACACTTATCACCACTTAGCCGTTACAAACGATTGAAAGAAAGGGGATTTCAGGTAATATCTGACAGTTTTTGCTCTTTTTTTTTTTCATATTTATCACTTAGCTCAATTCACATAGCACTAGAAAAATCCTTGAAAATGACATTTCAATATGGTCTTGAAACACTTTGCAAAGGAGTCTTGAGTATGTATCTCTTTTAACACTTTGCGTGCTGGGTAAACAGTTCAGCAGATGACATTTTGAAATATATTACTTATATTTACTAGAAAATAGAATCTGACTCTTGTCAGATCCGATTTTCCAGCAAAAATAAGAAAAATATCCAGTTTGTCGTCTGCTGAATTTGCCCATAGATTGGTAAGTGTTACATGCCTTAAAATATAGATTATCTAATTGACTTGAAAAAAAAATCCAAAAGAAAAAAAAAAAACATCAGGAATTATGCCCATTGTAAAATACTGATAATGAGACCTTGTCTTCAAGATATCGCAAAAGCTATTGACCTAGGGCCTTGAACCTTATTGAGTATGTTGGGAATTATGAGTAGATTACCTGATAAACTTTGAAAAAAAGGGTGGGGGAGGGTGGGGTGGGGGCAATGTTCCACAAGAGGTGAAAACTAAGTGGGACATTTTAAAATTTTATGTACTAATCATTAGCATAAAAAATGCCTGTATAGCATGTTGCTTTGGATTTATATAAAGTTCATGCGGGCTTCACCTTAAAACCTTAAAGTTCTAAAGTGCTAATTAGGACTGCAACATATTTTGACTTTTTTGTTTGTATTTTTCAGAGAAAATAAGGCTTGGTGCATGAAATACCAAATCTAATTTTCTCAGAAGAGGAATGATAAAAAAATAAGATGTCACACTACAATTTTGCTAAATGCTTTAAGGGTTGATGTCTCAAATATATTCTTCTTGCCAACATAAAAAAACAACTCATGTCTTTAGTTTGTGAAATTGCTTTTGTTCCAAGACTATACTTTAACCTTTAGTATGCTGAGAAATAAATGAAACAGACCTGTAAGAGGGGGTATCCCTACTCGAGAAGTCATTACTCCCTTATTTTTGCCTCGATTTACCTGGAATTTTCACATATAATTTGCCGATCATAGGCAGCCATTTTACCGGCAAGAGCATGGTCACGTAACTAGAAAGTCACATGACAGTCACATGTAAACTGGGAACCGTTTAAGACACTTTAAAAAAAAAAAAAAAAGTTACAAAAGACCAGCACCTACTGTGTACTATTGCGAATGAAACAAGTGACATACATAGGTTCTACTATTATTCCTACTTCTTCCTCACTGGAAATGATTTAGGTGTTATGGGCTTTTTCTCCAGGAAATCGTGATCAATTGGTTGAAGTGAGTGCTGAAATTAACGGCAGCTTCAAATTCAGTATTCTCGTTCTTTATTAGTGTGGGTAAAATCCAGCACCCGACTGTCTAATAAAAAGTGACATGTTTGTATGAAAGTAGGTTCACTCCTGTATGAGAACACTTGCTCTGAATGTTTGCATGTGGTGTATAGTAAGTATGGCAGGCTTTAGAGTTGACAGACCCATCCTGGGCGCATATAGTCGCCTACAGCAGTGTAAAGGTTAACCATAATCCAGAAAAGTGATATCCACAATATTTTTCTTATTACAAAAACATATACTTTGGGTACTCATTAGAAGCACGTCGGCGAAGTGCTTCTAATGAGTACCAACAACGTATGTTTCCATGAAGAACATTACGTAAAACACACCTATTCAAATATACTGAAAATTTTACCATCAAAACATGAAAACTTTCAGATAAAAAAATTCTGATATTTTCATATTTCTGCTCAAAATGTAGATTGTGGGTACTCATTAGAATTGCCTCAGCAAGGCAGTTCTAACAAGAACCCATAATCTATGTTTTTGAGCAGAAATAAGAAAACTAATGTATACCCCTGTAAACCCCAGTTTTACTGAATAAAAGTAGGGTATAAGCAGGTCAGTATTATATAGGCGTGTTTTTGTGATGTAAGAAACATATGAGTACTTTTTGGTTGAAAAAAGCACCCTGTCTGGAGCTATGGCACCAGTATGATTGATCGTGGGAAATGACAATGTTCCAAAGTTCCGTAGCTGTAGATGATACACCACAACCTCTTTATAACACTACAACCTCTTTATAACACTACAACCTCTTTATAACACTACAACCTCACTACAACCTCTTTATAACACTACAACCTCTTTATAACACTACAACCTCTTATAACACTATTGATGGGGTCCATAGCATAAGCCGTGTTAGTTAAGCAACCGTGTTATATCCAAACAAAAATGTATAGATTATATTGAAAAATGACCATTTATGGTCATTTTTCAATATAATCTATACATTTTTGGGATCCATCTTTGAACCGTGCTGTATACAAAACTGTGTTATAACAAACCGTGTTATAAAAAGGTCGTGTATTTATTTTTTGTCCAAGAAGTACCGTATTTACCCGCAGTATTGGGGCATATGGGCCTTAACCCTTAAGATGCCAAACACAATAATTGTCGTCTGCTTTGTCTTCTGCCAGTTACTTAAAAAGTTATTGTTGCAAACAGTGTGGACCCATTGTTGATCAGGAGCCATACTGTTTGCCTATATGCAAAAATATGTTTGAAAAGTTTGCAAGAAGATGCAGCAGACGACATAAACAGATGACATTTTTAGATGTAGTTTTTCTTGGTATCTTAAGGGTTAACAAACAGAATAGACCAGATTGAATACTGTGCAATACAGCATCTGATCAGGGTCTGTACTGCCACTCATCTAACAAGATTTGTAGTGAAATGGTTTTATTCAAAATTTACGTCAAAGACATGTATGAAATGAATCGACCCATTGTAGTCTGGAGATTCCTAAAAGGGTATTTGGCAAACAGTGCAGACCCAGATCAGATGCTGTAGAATGTGGCCTCTGATCAGGGTCTCCACTGTTTGCAAATAATTTAGCCATTTTTTCTCTAAGAGTATCTACATATAAATCTCATAGCCAGATGTACCTAAAATTGAAATTGGACTCTTCCAATATATAGAGTGGAGGTGTCTATTCAGTCTTCAGTAGGTTAACCCTTGTCCTGCTGAACCCGGATATACCCTGCCTTTGCAAACAGTGTAGATCCAGATCAGTTGGCTTCTGAAGAAGCCAACTTATCTGGATCTGCACTGTTTGCCATTAAGTATATGAATTTATATTAACAATGCGGATCAAGTAATCTGATTGGCTAAAAACTGGAAGTGGGTGTGACATCTTGATTTATTCAGCAGGACAAGGGTTAAAATACAAATCCCAATATATTTAGGATCAATACAAATTGTAATGTTTCTTGCTTCTCCATGAAAATATGTTGTGGTGTTAGAAATTCAGTAAAATACTTACTGCACAATATTACATGTATATGAGCAAAACTATGACCAGTATGCAGAGCTCTAGATAAGACACTTTTTCAAGCAACAAGTAGTGATGCTTTTCTTATTTTTCCACAAAAACATACATTGTGAGTACTCATTAGAAGTGCCTCATTGAGGCCCACATTAGTACCCACAACATAAGAATAAGATTTCATGGTGAAATAGCTAAAATATTCACCTGAGTACTAGCATTTTAGTACCCACAACGCATGTTTTTGTTGAAAAATAAGAAAAGTATTTGTCTGGACACTCCTCTTATCTGAGATCTGTTTGCATGTAGCTAGAATAATCAGTGCCCATGCTGCTTGCATAACTCCAGCTAAGGCCTGGGCATAGATTACCGGTATTTAGGGGATAATTTTCATCTTAAGCCTGGTCCTGCTGAACAACAATATAACCTGTCATTGCAAACAATGTAGATCCAGATCAGTTGGCTTCAGAAGCCAACTGATCTGGATCTGCATTGTTTGTCATTAAGTATGTGAATTTGTATCACTTTGATGGGAAGCTTTTCAGTCTAAGAAGGTTGCAAGCAAAATCCAAGATAGAGACAGAGGTGCTAGATGAGTTCCTTTTTGCTGATGACATGGCATAGTGTGTTCCAACAGAAGAGAAGATGCAAAAGGGTGTGGATTAAGTATTTCATTCATGTGACAGCTATGATCTCACAATCAGCATCAAGAAGACTGAGGTGGTATATCAGCCAGCACCTGGAAAGCCTTAATACAAGGAGCCTACCATCACAGTGAAAGGTTAATGATTGCAAGTGGTAGACAAGTTCACCTACCTTGGAAGCACATTGTCTAGAGTTGTGCACATTGATGATGAAGTCAATACCAGGATTGTCAAAGCTTGTGTGCAGCATTTGGCCGACTATGTGGAAGTATTTGGGATCGAAGTGGAATCAGACTTGACACAAAGCTGAAAGTCTACAGATCTGTGCTGCTTTGCTAACACTATTCTACGCATGCAAAACTTGCTTGGACAGTTTACCAATGGCATGCCAAAAGACTGAACCACTTCCATACAAGCTGTCTTAGAAAACTTCTAAAGATCAAGTGGCAAGACGGGATTCCCGACACTGAAGTCCTGAAAAGGGCAGGAATACTGAGTGAATGTACCCTTCTGAAAGTGGCACAGTTAAGATGGACAGGCCAGGTTACCAGAATGCCTGATGAATGTTTGCTAAAGAAAATCCTCTATGAAGAACTATGAGTGGGAAAACGCTCCCATGGTGGTCAGAAGAAGCGATACAAGGACACCCTCAAGCCTTCCTTAAAGACTTCAGCATACCAACAGAGTCGTGGGAACAGATTGCACAGGATCAAGCAAAGTGCTGGTGAATATGAAGCAAAACGAATCAGCGAAGTCGAGCAGAAATGTGCACAGTGGAAAACAAGAACTAAGGCATCACCAACAGAGCTTTCTTCCTCAGACCTCTCTTGTTCTATTTGCAACAGGCAGTTTAGAGCTAAGATTGGTCTCATCAGCCATCTTAGAACACACAAACAATAACACTTCAAGCATTTGATTAGGGTTGGTCATTGTCAGTAACGACAGACGAACAGCTTCATGTATATGAATTTGTATCAACAACCTGGATCAAGGAATCTGATTGGCTGAAAATTAGAAGTGGGCATGGCTTCTTAATTTATTTAGCATGGCAAGGGCTAATACCAAAACATATCTTAAGGGTATTCACTGGAATTACCAATTCCAATGAGTAACCTCAAGATATGTTTTGGTACAAAAATGAAATTTGTTCTAAGGATCACCACATTTATTGCCCTATCGGTCATTCCACAATAGTTTCAGGTAACAGGGGCTTTATATTGTGTCATCAGAGTGAAGACCCTCTACGCCACTCAATACAAATGGCGGGATATTATGTTATGATGTGCAAGTATGTTCCGCAGCAATTAGTTTCTGATCTTTAACAAATCGCTTTCTTATTAATGAATTCCCTTGTGACTTTGTATAGGCATTGATTTTGGAGAGGTGTGGTTTGGGATTGTAAATCAGGAAATTTTAACTCTCAACATAGTGATAGCCCTTGATTGAAGTCAGAATTTCATTTCCATTCAATGTCTTGAGAATCAATAGATTCTGATCAAATTTTTACATGCACATTGATATTGACTACTGTAATAACCCTAAGTATTTGGACAGATAGGTCTGAGCAAACAGTGTAGACCCTGATCAGGGTCTACACTGTTTGCAACTCATCCAGCAACATTTGAAATGATTTTAAACACACCCACAGGTAGTAGAACATACTTCTACAAATCATAGGTAAGAAGTAATACGGTATATCTAGACTGTGATTGAAAATGGGCTAAATTCATTAGTTTTCGATATACAATATACATGTGTAGTTATAGCTTGATTGATGTCAAAATTGAATGTTTGCTTAATTTTTTTAGAGTGAATTGATAGTTTGTTTTGAATTTTATGTACATATTGATACGTATACTCAGCAAGTTGATGGATTTTAATCAAATTGTGTACACATTGGTATTGACTAGATGTAGATTGGAATTGAAAATGGGCCAATTTAACTGTTCACCCATTGTAGTTGGGAGAACGCAGTGTCTGATCTGGGTCTCCACTGTTTGAAAATAGTTTAGCCATTTTTCTCTCAGAATATGTAAAATCACATAGCCTAACATACCTAAAATCAAAATTAGAATCATCCAATATATAGTGTGGGTGAGTTCATTCAGTCTACAATGGTTTAATTAAATTTTCAACAGAGTTTTGGCTCTTGCTTAACAACAAAATTAAAATTTTTACTTCACATTGATATTGACTAGAACTAGGTTGAGAGAAAATATAGTTTCCTTTTCATTAGAGTTATGGCCCTTGATTGATGTCAGCATTGTGATTTTGCTTACTATTTTGAGAAGAGTTACATACTTATTGCCTACAGCGGTAGGGTATCATGCAGTGTCTGCAATACTTTTTATATCGACCTCGCTTATCTCGAATAACTGCTTATCTCGAAGTGAAAATCTGGTCCCTGCCTAAACATGAAAATCTAACAACTGGTAAAAAAATATTGTTGAAAAGAGGAGAAATTGCTCTTAAGGAGCAATTTCTCCTCTTTTCCTCAATATTTTTCAATATATCTCTAACTTCAAGAGCCCAGTTCGACATTTATTTATTAAATGTGGTTGTTCGAGTTTTTTTTTCTCAATTCTGCAAATCTGATATGTCAAAGTACGGATATCTCAAGTATTTAAAAGAGTCGACTGTATATTGATGGTTTGTTTCTCCACAAAATCATACTAAGTTACCTCTTTATAACATGGTTTTGGATTTAATACAGTTTAAAGATGCATTGCAAAAATCCTCTATATGCATATAACACAGTTGTTTAGCTGACATGTTTTTTGCTTTGATCCCCAGAGTAGTGTAATGAAGACACAGTGTATCATGTGGTTATGCTTTATAATTTCTTCAGTGGGAAAACTGGAATGAGTGTACTCACACTAAGTTCTTGATTAGACATAAAAAAAAAAATAAATATATATATATATATATATATATATATATATATATATATATATATATATATATATATATTTATATATATATATATATATATATATATATATATATATATATATATATATATATATATATATATATATATATATATATATCTGGATACAGCCCCCTACCCCCACATTCCACCTTCCACCTAGAATTGTGAAACCTGCATTGCGAAAACAAGCCTATTCAAATATATAGAAAATTTTGTCTCCAAAAACTGAAAAATTTCAGGTAATAAACTGATTTTTTTTCAAATTTCTGCTCAAAACATAGATTGTGGGTACCCGTTAGAACTGCCTCGACAAGGCGGTTCTAAGGAGTACCCACAATCTATATTTTTGAGCAGAAATAAGAAAAATAATGAATACCCCTGTAAACCCCAGTTTTACTGTATAAAAGTGGGTTTAGGGGCGTCAAAATTTTATAGGTATGTTTTCGTGATGTGCATAGGCTCTGCAAGCTGATCAGGCCTTATGCTTCTTACTTAAAAAAGATTTTTTTTGACAGCAATTAAATTTTGAGTTTGTAATGCAATATTTTTTTCTAATATTTTTTGCAATGCCCTGATAGCTTACCATTATGAAAACACGCCTATTCAAATATATAGAAAATTTCACTTCCAAAAACTGAAAATTTTCAGATAAAAATCTCTGATATTTTTCATAGTTCTGCTCAAAACATAGATTGTGGGTACTCATTAGAATCGCCTCACTGAGGCAGTTCTAAAGAGTATGCATAATCTATGTTTTTGAGCAGAAATAAGAAAAATAATGTATACCCCCGTAAACCCCGGTTTTACTATATAAAAGTGGGGTATAAGGGGGTCAAAATTATATAGGTATGTTTTCATGATATGCATATGCTCTGCAAGCTGATCAGGCCTTATGCGTCTTACTTAAAAAAGATTTTTTTGACAGCAATTAAATTTTCAGTTTGTAATGCAATATTTTTTTCTAATATTTTTTGCAATGCCATGATAGCTTACCATTACGAAAACACGCCTATTCAAATATATAGAAAATTTCACTTCCAAAAACTGAAAATTTTCAGATAAAAATCTCTGATATTTTTCATAGTTCTGCTCAAAACATAGATTGTGGGTACTCATTAGAATCGCCTCACTGAGGCGGTTCTAACGAGTATGCATAATCTATGTTTTTGAGCAGAAATAAAAATAACGTATACCCCCGTAAACCCCAGTTTTACTATATAAAAGTGAGGTATAAGGGGGTCAAAATTATATAGGTATGTTTTCGTGATGTGCATGGGCTCTGCAAGCTGATCAGGCCTTATGCTTCTTACTTAAAAAAGATTTTTTTTGACAGCAATTAAATTTTCAGTTTGTAATGCAATATTTTTTTCTAATGAAATATTTTTTGCAATGCCCTGATAGCTTACACTGTTATTTGATTAATGTGAAATCAATACCTATAAAAACCCAAAGAAATCCAGAGAAGTTACATCGTGGAGTTCTTGCACGTACCAGTTATTTCTAATAAGTGGCCAACTGTGTGACCCAGTAGGCATGTATTTATTTTCTCTGTCAGAATAATCAATTTATTGTGCGTAAGAATAATGAACTATTGCCATTTCAATAAAATCTCTATTCAGTAAGTCACACTAATGGTAATTTTTACCAGGTCGATATTTTAAACTCAAGTCTGTTGTCAAACTATATACCAATATAACCTATGGGATCTGTCGGTATTAAAAAAAACTCATTAATTGGACATGAACTTTGTTAGGTGGATTTAAATAGCAGCGGACAAAAAAAACAAAACAAAAAAAAAAAAACAACTTTAGAGTAAGTGTTATTTTAATTTACCTTAGAAAGAAGGCTCGAAATTTCACTCATGTTTGTTTTTAATATACTACAACCTCTTTATAACACGGTTCATTATAACAGGGTTTTGGATATAACACGGTTCAAAGATGGATCCCAAAAATGTATAGGTTATATTGAAAAATGACCATAAATGGTCATTTTTCAATATAATCTATACATTTTTGTTTGGATATAACACAGTTGTTCAACTAACATGGTTTATGCTATGGACCCCAACAATAGTGTTATAAAGAGGTTGTGGTGTATTGATTTGAATAAAATGTCTTGTTTTCTGTGGAAATAACAGTAAGACCAGGTAAGAAAAAGTCACTTGCAATGGTCAGCTACACTTGAGAATGCTATTAAAGGTTAAAAATGGCTATAAATAGTTAGAGCATTAAATTTACCGTATAATTAGTCAGAGCATTAAATTTACCGTATTTACCCTAAGCTTGAAGTAATCAGACACCTTTAACTCATTTCTATACTTGTCTTAACCCTTGTCTCGCTGAACCCCGATATGTCCTGCCTTTGCAAACAGTGTAGATCCAGATCAGTTGGCTTCTGAGAAGCCATTTCATCTGGATCTGCACTATTTGTCAATAAGAATGTGAATTTGCATCAGCAATCTGTATCAAGTAACCTGATTGGCTGACAATTAGAAGGGGCATAGCATCTTAATTTATTCAGGATGACAAAGGTTAAAAAATCAACAAGTACACTGTACTGTCAGTAACATGTAGATCAATGTATCTAAAATACTGCTGATGAGTTGCAAAAAATGTAGACCCAGATCAGATGCTGCATACTGGGTAATTACTGTTTGCTCCTGCCTGTCTCTCTGATTACTTACAATAAATAATTATGGTATAAATAGTAAAATTTAATTTATCTAGACTACATTATACTACATGTTGGTATCTGACAGATTTTGGATTGTCATGACAGATTTATTACTTTGTTTGTAATTTGCATTTAGCAAATTCATTGCTGTTTTGGTTAATTTACCTTAATAATTTAGTTTATATATTTGTTATATACTTCAGTATTTTATAGAGTATAATTACTACGACCTAGAACCATATTTTACCATATTCTGTTGCATGCTGATAAAACATTATCATTATAAAAACTCATGTTATGTTATTGCTTTTGCTTTCTGAGGAATAGAAAAAGCATGAATTGTTTTTATTTGGAAAGAAATTAAAAACATCTCAAGAGGGAAAAAACAGTGGTTGAAAACAAACAGCAGCTTCTTATCCAGTCTGCAGCTTTTGTTTAAGAAAAACCCATTGCTTAAAATGAACAAATGAGAGGAATATCTGGCTAAGTACGCTTTTTGTTTTCTCCATGAAAACATATATTGCAAGTCAATTTTAATGGTTGCCCCAATGTATGTTTACCCGGAAAAACATTGGTGTGATAGTTCTTGGGTGCAAAACTTGAACCCATTAGCAGATTTTCATCAAGTTTGTAGGGATACATCATAGGAAGAAACTTTAGACTTGATAAAGATTTTGACAACTTTGACCTCATTTCAAGTCAGCACAAGGCAAATAGTGTCAAATGTACATGTACATACAGTGTGCACAATGCCTCTGGAACCAGTTTGTTGATTTTCATTGTTGGAGCACATCATTGGAACCACCATTAGAGCTACACCACAACCTCTTTATAACACTATTGTTGGGGTCCATAGCATAAACTGTGTTAGTTAAACAAAAATGTATAGATTATATTGAAAAATGACCATAAAAGGTCATTTTTCAATATAATCTATACATTTTTGGGATCCATCTTTGAACCGTGTTGTATCCAAAACTGTGTTATAACGAACCGTGTTATAAAGAGATTGTAGTGTAGTTAGATTTTGGCAACCATGACCTCATTTTTAAGGTCAGCATGTGCAAAATAATGTCAAATTTACAGAGTGGGGGACATGTTTTTTTCTAAAAAAAAATACAGGTCAAGTTAGAGATTATTTTAACCCATTTATGCCTAGTGTCCCATAAATGGGACATTGGCAAGCAGTGTAGACCCTGATTTGATGCCACAGAATATGGCACCTGATAGGGTATACACCATTTGCATTAAATATCAGGGCCCATTTGTTCAAAGCTAACGATGTCGTTAGTTAACGATTCGTTAAAATTTATATCGAGTGATACGCAAACATGTTGAAATTTTTTGCTGAAAAAAATGTGAGTAGCTTTTGCATTGCAAAAACTACTCACATTTTTTCAGCAAAAAATATCAAAATATTATATATTGAATCCGCTAAAACAGTTAACGAAATGACACATTTAACGAGCTCGTTAAGCTAACGACGCTTTGAACAACTGGGCCCAGGAATTTCTATAAAACATGGTAATAATAAAAACTAACCAGACACTCCTTCTATTGGAAATGGGACCTGTCAAAAGACATGAGGTAGAAGAATCCAGTGGGCATAAATGGGTTAATGAAATATCAAGCTCTGTTTACAAAAAAAAAAAAAAAAGTGCTGTTCCATGTGAATATGTGTCTATATTGTATATGTGTGCAGCGAAGACCCTGATTGACCTTGGTATCAATACAGTCTGATCTGTCTTCATTGTCAAAAAAAAAGGTAAGAGAAAAAGTCCAGAGAATGCACAATAACAAACCACAGCCCCTCCCAGACACCAAGAGGAAGAGGAAACAGATAAAACCAAACAAGCGCAAATCGAACAAACGCATGAAAAGCACCAAAATTAGCTCTCATTTCACCTTAGAAGGGTCAGTAGAATAAACCACTGGGGTTTATAAACCTTCTTTTCTAGGAGAGAAGAAAACCATCATTGGTGTATCTGCTAAATTAATCCAGAGAGTGTTAAGAAAAAAGGCTTTAAAAACAGTGTAGATCAAGATCAGGATCTACACTGTTTGCCATTCTGTTTTGATTTTTGACTGAGACCCCTATTTGGAACAATGGTTCTGACCAGATTCAAAGATGGAATAGTCCACATCAGAATCTCTAGGATGAAAGTGTTAACCCTTGTCATGCTGAATATATTGATGCCATGCCCATTTCCAATTTCCAGCCAGTCAGATTATTTGATCTGGGCTTTGATAGAAATTCACATATTTAATGTCAAACAGTGCAGATCCAGATCATTTGGCTTCTTCAGAAGCCAACTGATCTGGAACTGCACTGTTTGCTGTCAGAGCATGTCATGTTTAACAAAAGAAGGGTTAAATTAAAATGCTCTAATATCTTTTTGCGTAACAAGATCTCAGGTCAAGGTTATATTGTCTTGTTTCAGCTTGATGATAACGAGAATGTCAATTCTAATTCTCTTGAACCTGACCAGCCTCCTCCACCCGGCTCGCCCACTGACAAGACAGACAGCGATGATTTGACGTCCGACACAATGCCACCAGGTTTACACAGAAATAAGACAAGCGTCTCCCCTAGCCTACAGAGAATCCTTGATGGTGAGTCAGAGGCCAGATGAGCAGAGTACTGTATTTATGCTAAATTTGCAGAAAGTCTTACCATATTTGTCCAAAAATTTGAAAAACACCACTTTTCTTCCTGTTAACCCTTGTCCAGCTGAATCCGGATATATCCTGTTTTGCAAACAGTGTAGATCCAGAAGAAGCCAACTGACCTGGATCTGCACTGTTTGCCATCAAGTATGCAAATTTATAACAACAATCTGGATCAAGTAACCTGATTGGCTGAAAATTAGAAGTGGGCATGGCATCTTAATTTATTCAGCAGGACAAGGGTTAATGTGGCTAAAAACTGTTGGATGAGTGGCACATACATGTAGTGTAACCTTTGATTACACACTGTGTTCTGCAGCATCTGATCTGGATCTATATTGTTTGCCTGGCTGTACCAATACTCAGCTCTGGTCCTTGTGAACACGGATATGTGCTGCCTTTGCAAACAGTGTAGATCCAGATCATTTGGCTTCTGCACTGTTTGTCATTAAATACAATGTATGTGATTTCGTATCACACCCTGGATCAAGTAATCTGATTAGCAGAAAATTAGAGGTGAGCATAGCATCTTAATTGTCCCCCGCCTTTTCGAAGAAAAGCAAGGAGACATGGTGTTTGGCTTTCTGAGGTGCATGGTGCGTAATGCATGGTGCATGGTTCTGAGTTTGTAGTAGGTACCTTGTAAGCGCAACTCTTCCTATAGTTTTGGACCGATCCTTTTGAAACTTTATAGGTGTTTTAATCATGGTCTGAAGATATGCGTGTGCTTTTTACAGAGTCCTTTTTTTTTTTTTTTCACTTTTTTCACATTTTTAACTTAGACTTTTTTTAGACGAGTTTGTAGTAGGAACCTTGTGAGCGCAACTGCTCCTACAATTTTATACTGATCCTTCTGAAATTTCACAGGTATCTTAATCATGGTCTGAAGATATGCATGTTCTTTTTACAGAATCCTGAAATAATTTTTTTCAAATTTTTCACATGTTTAACTTAGACTTTTTTTCATGCTTCTTGATCATGAAATATTTTCTACGGTCATTCTCTCCCTTCCGCTGATTCAAGAAGGGCAGTTGTCAGTTTCTGGCGAAAGAATGTGCACAATACTGGTTAACCGCTTAGAGGACTAAGCCTGCCCAGTAAACGTGTGGTTAGGTAAACTGACCGCGCTCGACATGACCCCATTGGGTTGACTGGGCCGTAAAACCTCAACACAAACAAACAATACTTTGAAAGTGTATGTGTAGTACATGTAGGTAACATGAGTGCAACTCATCCTTCAGTTTTATACCATTCACACTGAAACTATACTGATGTTTTAACCATAGTCTGAAGATAGGCATAAGTTTTTTACAGAATCTTGAAATTACTTTTTTTTTTACTTTTTTCACATTTTTAACTTTTAACATAGAGTTTTTTCATGCTTCAGTACACATGACTAAGTAGGTATCAAATTATAGTTATTAATACTATGAAATTAAAGTAAACAGTAACTTTGATTCACTGTGAAATGTAGACAAAGTTTAACCCTTGAATTGCCAAGCAAAATTAAGGCAGACAACATTTACTTTGTTTATTACAATTATTTTTCAGAAAATAATACTTGATATTTCATGTGAATTCACAGCCAGTTCACATGAAATATCAAACCTTATTTTCTTTAAGAAAAATATTTCATTTAACTATTATGTAATTATTATCATTGAGTTGATGCAGAGACCTGGGCCCATTTGTTCAAAGCATTGTTAGCTTAACAAGCCTGTTAAGGGTCATTTCGTTAACTGTTTTGCACAGCAAAAGCTACTCACATTTTTTCAGCAAAAAATTTCAGCATATTTGCATATCACTCGATGTAAATTTTAAAGAATCCTTAACTAACGATGTCGTTAGCTGTGAACAACTGGGCCCTGGTCTTGGGTTTTAATATGTGGTACATGTATCTAGGTCAAATTTTTTAATCACTCGTCATGAATCTTGCTCAAAATGTTTGTCTTGATGATTTCTAGTTCAAGTTCGAACTGGGTCACTTAGGGTCAAAAACTAAGTCACCAGGCTAAATCAACTGAAAACCTTGTTAACACACCAGCGGTAACATTTTTATATCACTTATCATGAATCTTGCTCAAAATGTTAGTCTTCATGATTTCTAGGTCAAGTTTGAAACTGGGTCACCTGAACTAGGTCATCTGGCTAAATCAAAGAAAAACCTTGTCAACACTCTAGGTCACATTTTTTTAAGTAATCATCATGAATCTTGCTAAAAATGTTTGTCTTGATGATTTCTAGGTCAAGTTTGAAACCGGGTCACTTGGGGTCAAAAACTAGGTCACCAGGCCAAATCAAAGGAAAACGTTAACACTCCAGAGGTCACATTCTTTAAATTATCATCATGAATCTTGCTCAAAATGTTCGTCTTGATGAGTTCTAGGTCTATTTCAAAACTGGGTCACTTGAAGTCAGAAACTAGGTCACCAGGCTAAATCAAAGGAAAACCTTCTTGACACTCTAGAGGTCATATTTTTGAAGTGATCATCATGAATCTGGCTCAAAATGTTTGTCTTGATGATTTCTAGGTGAAGTTTGGAACTGGGTCACTTATGATGTATATTTCATGACCCAGTGACTTTCTTAAGTTTTTCCCTTTGGGTCAGTTTCTCAGTAAGCATTGGTCCTACAGAGTGATATTTGGCACTTGTGAATATGTTTACAGCAGGAAAAGAGGGTTGGAATTTAACTTTTGCATACGATGGTGCAGAATTTACATAAACATAGGTCAACTCGCAATGTATTTCCTGACCTGTTTTCGCTTTCAAATACAAGTACCGAATTAACTGCATGGTACTTTTGACGAAAAGCTTAACTTTGCATCGCTAGCCATGTTTGACATTCAATGTTTTATGAGTAAATGACACGATAAGGGTGCAATTTTGCCCTCAGGCCTAAAACATATATTGAAACAAGGCATGAAAATCTAGGGTGTCTCGGTCAATTGGAAATGGGATAGGCTGGTTACTTATTGACTTGCCCTCATACCAAATCACCCAAAGTATTGGGGACAGACAAAAAAACAGAGCAAACAGATAAGACCCACACCAGATGCCGTAGAACAAGGCATCTGATCAGGGTCTACACAGTTGGCCACTCATCATTCAGTTTTTTTAACCCTTGTCCTGCTGAACCCGGATATACCCTGCCTTTGCAAACAGTGTAGATCCAGATCAGTTGGCTTCTGAAGAAGCAGACTGATCTGGATCTGCACTGTTTGCCATTTCGTATGCTAATTTATAGCAATAATCCGGATCAAGTCATCTGATTGGCTGTAAATTAGAAGTAGGCGTGGCATCTTGATTTATTCAGCAGGACAAGGGTTAAATGCATCAACAGGTAATTCAATGGACTTGTTTAAACTTTGGAACATTTGGTGATGAGTGAGGTGTCCAGTTATTTGGGGTAAATACTGGTTCTTTTATTTTATTAACCCTTGTCCTGCTGAACCCGGACATGTCCTGCCTTTGCAAACAGTGTAGATCCAGATCAGTTGGCTTCTGAAGAAGCCAACTGATCTGGATCTGCACTGTTTGCCATAATGTATGTGAATTTATAGCAACAAAGCAGATCAAGTAATCTGATTGGCTGAAAATTAGAAATGGGTGTGGCATGTTAATTTATTCAGCAGGACAAGGGTTAATTATGCATTTCAATCTCCAGCCTGCTGAATTTGGACACCACCAAATATTCTGTTTACCACAAATATTGGGACAATATAACTTCTCAAACAGCTTGTCCTAAAAATGGAACAAGCCCATTTTCTACTGTTTGATATTTCGAAAAACTGCTGGATGGGTGGCAAACAGTGTAGACCTCATCAGGCTGCATCTGATCTGGGTTTACATTATTTGCTTAGGCCTGTCTGTCCCAATACTTAGAGCAAACAGTATATAACCATTCCGAATGAAGCGAAAATTTAAAATACTTACTACTTTCCAAATTTTCGTAGGGACTCCCTCCTTCATTAGGGTAAACGGAAAAATATTTCTACTACATGTACATTTTATGTGATCAACAACAGGGCTTACAATGTTTACTTCTTTATGTGATCAACAACATGGCTTACAATTAAGTGAAGATTGTAAATTAAAAAGAAAAACTTCTTTCACACACAGGTCCATATGCCAATGGAAATCCCGACATGGTTTTAAAGAGACATAAAACAAGATTGCGATCATCACATAGAAAGTCAGCTGGTGACAGCAGCAGTGATTTGGATGATATCAGAGGTTAGTGTTTAAGTCCGCTATCCTATTTATTGCCATAAAAGTCCACATGCTCAGTCATACAGTAGTTTAGCCTAAATAGTCACAGAAATGTTTGGGCAGACAGTGCAGACCAAGATCAAACTGCTCCCAAAGGAGCAGTTTGATCAGGTCTGCACTGTTTGCCATTCAACCAGCATATTTTTGACTCATCACATGATAGTACACTACAACCTCTTTATAACATGGTTTATTATAACACGGTTTTAGATATAACATGGTTCAAAGATGGATCCCAAAAATGTATAGATTATATTGAAAAATGACCATAAATGGTCATTTTTTAATATAATCTATACATTTTTGTTCGGATATAACACGGTTGTTTAACTTACACGGTTTATGCTATGGACCCCAACAATAGTGTTATGAAGAGGTTGTGGTGTAATATGGACATTTATGATAGGGAGTTAGCCCTTTCAGTCCCACAGTCCAAAACTGACACAGTTGCAAGCATTTTCAAACAGTATAGATCCAGATGAGATGGCTCATAATGAGCCATCTCATCAGAATCAACACTGTTTGCCATTCTTTTTGTGATCTTTTAGTCACCTTATTTGCAAATATGGGTGTGTCCTAATCCAAATATGGAAGAGTCCAGATCACAAACTTAGGGGTGAAAAAGTTAAGACAAAGGCCACAAAACACAAAATTTCCTCAATAAGAGCGTCTCCAAGTATTTTTCAGGGTTTTTTTTATGTAAATGACGAAAATGGCCTAAGTTAGGGGATTCTGATAATACTCATATGAGGGGAGGTTGGAAAATCTCCTGCCTTTTTGCTCTTTCTCAAAAGCAGTTTGATATTTTTTTTAAAATTCTTTTTATTCTTTTTCAAAGTGTTCCCCACCTATTAGGGCTGGGTGCCACCTTTGGAAACTGTACTGCTGTATACCGCAGTACACACCTATGTACCACGGTACATACCGTGGTATACTGCAGGTTTCAAATTCCCAGTGTTTGTACTCACATTTGCTCAATATTAGTTCAGTTTTATAAGAAATGCCTTTTGGAAATATAACTGTTCCTTCTCACTGTCTGCAAACAACAACCCCCTCCTCGATAACACTCTGACTTTCCCTTTTTGTATCCAAAATGATGCCAAATAATATCGGCTTTCCTCCATAGGGACAAGGGTCATGGACGGTTTTTTGTTTTCGATTAAAACAGAAGTGTATGAAATAGTACCTTCATGGTAGTTGTATGACATCATTTATGTGTAACATTGACACCGAACGGTACCCTGACCTGCTTTGCGCGCCAAATTCTAAGAAGATTAAACGTATCATTTCAAAACACTTATTGCCGTTCTATTCCCTAAGCACCCTAGTTTTACTACGTGACACGCAAAGTCCTCGGATTCGCTTAGAAATATATAAAATCGAAACGTTTTTCAACAACACATGGTTCATTTATCCAGTTCCAGCAAGCCAGCTCTTATGCTTCGCCCACAATTAAATTTGCAGCCCGGAAGTGGGTGTTTCCCAGTGCCAGAGGTATTTTTGATTGGATGATGTAAATAAAAACATTGACATAAATCAAACCACTGGCTCTGGCACTGGAAAACACCCACTTTTGAAGTGCAAATTTACTTGTGGGCGGAGTGTAAGTGAGGGCTTGCTGGAACTGAAGAAATGAACAAAGCCTCGCATCCAGACTAAATTTAGCGGCAAAATCCCAAATTGAACAATCAGCTTTAGAATTTTCACAAAAAAAAAAAATCTATAAATACATCACGGATCTGAATTTCACAAAGAAAGGATCTAAAATAATCACCAATGATAAATGGAAATTACCTGTATTAATCAATCAAGAAATTTGTATAAAACAAGTATTGGCTTTGATAAATTTTTCGATAAAATCCGGAACTTACCGAAAGTACCGGGACGGCAAAAACATACTGTGGTACGTATGGTTGGATGAAAATACCGCGATTTACCGGTGCACTGGTTTTACAGCGCACCCCTACCGCCTACATCTATGCATGTTTGCCGTCTTCATGAGAGCTTTTGTATTCCCTCTGCAAACCATCAAGTAGACCTACTGCTGAGGTACTGATTTACAGCTGAAATCAAAGGCGCCTTAGTTTTGTATTTTTTCCAGCAAGCCTTTTTTTAGTTCTGGAAACTAATAAAAGTCACAGGGGTGGGGGGGGGGCGGGGCAGTGGTGGGGTCCAGGAGGGGGTATGAAGTGGCAAGGTCTTGACTGTAAAGCAGAGGTCGGGGCAATAATTGCCACTAGAAGGATATGCAAGCTTTAGAAAAACATTTCTGCAATCTTTGAAAAATTTAGCAAGGTTTGTCACCCTCTAAAAGCAGGAATATTATTCCAGCTAAAGATTCCAAGGTAGCCCCTATCTTGTTTAAATGCTCGAAATTTTTTGTATACACACTTCTTATTGAAAATAAACTGACCAATTTATAGGCAATAAATTGTACATAGCAACAGATAAGGCGCTTTTTTCATCTGAAAAATGCTGATATCTTTCTTATATCTTGTGGGTACTCATTAGAAGCACCTCGGTGAGGCGCTTCTAATGAGTACCACAACATATGTATTTGTTGAGAAATAAGAAAAATATTGTGTGGATACCCCCTCTTATCTGTAGCTATGATTGTAGTTTTAGCACATGCATAATATGTGTAGGTAGCTGCACATGGAAAGACAGGAGCATGAAAAGTCCAGATATTTTCAGACTGCTCGTTGTAGATCTTAAAACATTTTTACAAGCATAAGTATTGTCTTGAAGCTGAATATTTCCCTTTCTTTTTTTTTTTTTGACAATTAACCAAAACTGTATTTCAAATAACAGATTCATGGGGTGGATAGGTTCAGCATATATGGGGAGGGGTTTACATTTTTGTATCAGGAAAAAAAAAGTGAAAAGAAAGCCAAGAAAAACGTTATTTTCAATTAACCCATTTATGCTTTGCATCCCATAAAAAGGACATTGGAAACAGTGTAGACCCAGATTAGATGCCACAGATTGTGGTGTCTGATGTGGATCTACACTCTTTGCATTAAACACAGGAATTTCTATAAAAGAATTTAATACTAAAAACTAACCAGACATCCCTCCCATTAGAAATAGACCTGTCCGAAGAGTTGAGGTAGAAGAGTCCATTTGGCATAAATGGGTTAAGAAGAATGAATACACCTCAAAGAGAGAGCACTCCAAGTTGACTACGTCTGCATCTCTTTTCAAAGGGAAACTACTCCAGAAGGAAATAATTTGATTCTCTTGCACAGAATCCCTTCTCAAAGGGGCTACTCTTCAAGGAAAGAATTTGCTTCCATCAGAAGCATTGGGAGCAAATTCTTTCCTTTAAGAGTAGTCCCTATAGCAAGGAGTCAAATACTTCCAAATCAGGGCCCAGTTGTTCAAAACTAATGATGTCATTAGTTAACGATTTGTTAAAATTTTAATCAAGTGATACGCAAATATGCTGAAATTTTTTGCTGAAAAAATGTGAGTAGCTTTTGCAGTGCAAAAGCTACTCACATTTTTTCTGCAAAAAATATCAGAATATTGTGTATTGAATCCACTAAAGCAGTTAACGAAATGACCCTTAACGAGCTCGTTAAGCTAACGATGCTTTGAACAACTGAGCCCTGATGATGTGAATTCATCCACCTTAACATACAGAAATAGAAAACAACAATAAATGTAATTATAGTTGAAAATGAATTTACTGCAATGTCAGAGGGAATCTTTATAGAAAATCAATCTATTTTTGTTGTTATTGTTGCTACCTACATGCTTTGATGTGCAGCAGTTCATTTTATATCCAATCATCTCTTTCTTGATTGTATGGCTTGCTGAGAAATAACCAACATTTGTCCATAGATGTCACAGATTCAGCCTGCTGCAATTGTTCTATTATTTTGTAAACAGGCTTCTTTGACAAAATGTCTTATGCAAACAGTGCAGACATAAATCAGACTGCTCCTGACCTGTGTCTGCACTGTTAACCATCCCATTAAGTATATTGTAGAACAGATGTGTATGCAAAAGAAAAAAGTAACATTTTTCGTCTCATATAATATATTATTCAAACTTTAGTACTCTGTAGGCAAAATCATTCACTGAAAAGTAGTGATATTCTTCTTATTTTGTTTTTCAGAAAATAATACTCAACATTTCATTCAAATTGCCTCCAAAGGAGACAATTTGAAAGAAATGCCAAGTCTGGAAGATCCTGATCAGACTGCAGGGCTGTGTAGCCTGAATTTGACCTTTCTTGTCTGCATATGTGATAAGGACTTTTTCTTTTGTTCTGGTTCAATTAATTCAATTTCTCTTTCTTATAAATCTTTCAATAATTTCATTCCATGTAATTTTTGTCTGCTGAATTTGCTTATAGTGTGCTTAGTGTTAAGAGGAATCCAGATAAATAATACATCTGATGAAAAACCATACATTGTGGGTCCTCATTAGAATAGCCTTACATGTGTTTAGAGGCAGTTCTGATGAGTACCCAAAATCTATTTTCGTGGAGAAATAAGCAAAATATAAACACTGTTTGAGGAAAACATATATCTGAAGCTGTGACTGATCTGATAAAGTTGGTTTTCATCAGACTGTCTGCCTCATTTATTTAATTGGTTTAATTCAGTTTAATTTCTCTGTCATGTAAATCATTCAAGCAGTTCTTTCAATATAATTTATTTTCATGCAGCATAATATCCATGCATTGCATGCATAGTTATAATCAGATAAGTATTTTTCTTATTTCTGAACATGTTTTCCTGGAGAAATAAGAAAAATTCAATGCTTTTCTGTTGAAATAAGTTCCTTCCTTGTCTAGAGCTTTGAATTCTATGCATGATTCTGTGCAGTGAATGTATAAATTTGAGTAAATGATCTGACATGAAAGGTGACAGGTCTAAGTACAGTTATGCAAATAACTTTTATTGAAGACTCAGACCAGCCTGCATATCTGCACAGCATATTCAGGTCTTTACAGATTACTACATTCTACAATGTACTGTATTTATCCTGAATATTTGGACAGTTATACCCAAGCAAACAGTGTAGACACTGATCAGTCTGCTATACCTTCTCTACATTTTAGACCTCACATTAACCCTTAAAACGCCAAGAAAACCTGCATCTGAAAATGTCGTCTGTTAATGTCGTCTGCTGAATATTCTTGCAAACTTTTCAAACAAATTTTTGCATATGTACAGGCAAACAGTGTGGACCCAGATCAGACTGCTCCTCTAAACAGTGTGGACCCAGATCAGACTGCTCCTAGAGGAGCAGTCTGATCTGGATCCACACTGTTTGCAAAAATGACTTTTAAAATCACAAGCAGATGACAAAGCAGACTACAATTGTCGTGACTGGCAGTTTAAGGGTTAAGTAGTCAAATAGGCTTATACAAATTTTGGGATAATTTTAGAAAGGAATTAAGGTGCCCAAATACTTATGGTAGATATGGGAGCGGAACAGGGAAGTCTTTGACCATACTTCATAGGCACAAAGGCTTACCTGGCTCTTTTTTCAGTTCACACATGATAACATTTTCCTACGTACCCTGCACATTTTTTCAACCAAAAGAAGTGATATTTTTTTCTTATTTCTCCATGAAAACTTATATATGAGACATTTTTAATCCATTGTAGTTGGGAGACCCCTAAATGGGTAATTGGCAAACAGTGCAGACCCAGATCTGATGTCACAGAATGTGGCGTCTGATCAGGGTCCCCACTGTTTGCAAATAGTTTAGCCTTTTTTCTGTAGGAATATCTAAATCTCATAGCCAGACATACCTAAAATTGAAATTGGACTCTTCCATTATATAGTGTGGGAGATTTTATTCAGTATACAATGGGTTAATGAGTACCTAGAACATGTGTTTTTGTAGAGAAATAAGAAAAGGATTCATTTTGATACTCTGTTTATATTGAGCTATGTAAATAAATGGAATCTCTCATTTCCCATTTTCTCTTATACAAGCACTAATGTTTCATTTGTATAAGGCACAGAACTTAACCCTTGTCCTGCTGAACCCGGATATACCCTGCCTTTGCAAACAGTGTAGATCCAGATCAGTTGGCTTCTGAAGAAGCCAACTGATCTGGATCTGCACTGTTTGCTTAAGTATGTGAATTTATAGCAACAATCCAGATCAAGATATCCGATTGGCTGACAATTAGAAGTGGGCGTGGCATCTTAATTTATTCAGCAGGACAAGGGTTAAGAAATGGCCACGATGTCCACCCTATATATTGAGAGAGATCTCTGAGCAACTAGTGTAGACTGAGATCAAACTGATTCTAAGGAGGAGTGTGATTGAAATCTGTACTGTTTGTCAACTATCCAGGCATATCACCTGGTAGCAAAATGGACTTTTCCAAATTTCAGAAGTACTGTACTTGTCCTGAAAATTTGTACACCGAAGTTTCTGATACAATGGCATATGCAAACTGTGCTGACCAAGATCAGACTGGAGCAGTCTTATCAGGGTCTGCACTGTTTGCCATTCCACTATTTTGAGAAATAACTACATAAAAACAAAATTACGTCCAAAAATGTATGGACATAAAGTGTTTGAAAATTTAGGACATTTACCATACAGAAGGATGCAAAGGACTTAGTGAGGAGGTCTCTTGTAAATTTTGGGATAATTTTATCTACTTCATAAAAACATTCATTGTGCGTACTCATTAAAAGTAGATGTATATGTACCATAGAAACATTGCTTTTAATGAGACTCTCAACATATGTTTTTTTGTTTGTTTTTTTTATAGAGAATTAAGTAAAAATACTTGGAATGATTATCAGATAGGGTAAATGTCCTAAAATTTCTAATACTTTTTTGGCCTGAATTTTGCTTTTTATGTAGCTCTTTCTTAAAATACTTAGTGGAATGGCAAACAGTGTAGACCCTGATCAGACTACTCCTTCAGGAGCAGTCTGATCTGGGTCAGCACTGTTTGCATATGCCATTTTGTCAAACCATCCTCGGTGGCTCAGTTGGATGCGCCGTCCGACTGGAGACCAGGAGGTCGCGGGTTCAACCCCTGCCGAGGTCAGCAACATTCTTTCGTGGAGATTGATCGTGAAATATTTTCTACGGTCATTCTCTCCCTTCCGCTGATTCAAGAAGGGCAGTTGTCAGTTTCTGGCGAAAGAATGTGCTTAATACTGGTTAACTGCTTAGAGGACTAAGCCTGCCCAGTAAACGTGTGATTAGGTAAATTGACCACGCTCGACATGACCCCATTGGGTTGACTGGGCTGTAAAACCTCAACACAAACAAACAAACCATTTGATGTTCGAAATTTTAGGACATTCACCGTATACAGGGTGTTGTCTGCTGCAGTTGTGCTTGGCAATTTAAGGGTCAACATTGTTATGAGTTTACATTATTGGAATATTTAGGGTAATGACAAACATACAGTAAATTACCGTGTTTACCCTAAATATTGGGACACCTTAAATCCTTACCATATTTGTCCTAAAATTTGGGATAGTCCATTCTACTACCTCTTGATAAGTCCTAAGATAGTGCTGGATGAGTGACAAACAGTACTAGTGTAGACTCTGATCAGACCCTGCATTCTGCGGCATCTGATCTGGGTGTTTGATCAGGTCTGTCTGTCCCGATATTTAGGGTTATTACAATAGCTATTATCCCACTGAATTCAAATATTGGCAGATGACATTTCAATGTTTTTGTTGTTTTTCTTTTTCCTTTTTTCTTAAAATAGGACTGGAGATGTTAAATTAATGTGACATAAAATTTGCAACATAAAATTGTTAACAGATTTGTTAAATCAATGATGCTTTGAATAATTGGGCCCAGAAAGTGATTTTTATTTTCTGTCTCAGTGCTTTATTGTTCATTTTCATCTAGTGGCAGTAATTTAGATGCAATAATATTTGCTTTCAGCCAATAAGCTGAGAGTGTATGATTCAGTTTCTTTTAGACTATCTGCTATTGATGCATTACCATGTTTACCCTAAGTGTCACAACATGTTACCTTACCATACTTACTCTAAAATGTAAAGAAATCTATTATACTCCAGGGCCCAGTTGTTCAAAGCATCGTTAGCTTAACAAGCCCGTTAAGGGTCAAAATATTAACTGTTCTAGTAAGTACAATATCTAATTCACAGGCATTTTTGCTGAAAAAATGTGAGAAGCTTTTGCAAATGCAAAAGCTACTCACATTTTTCAGCAAAAATATTGGCGTATATGCCATATTTAATGATCAAAGTTTTAACAATATGTTAACTAACGACATCGTTAGTTTTGAACATCTTGGCCCAGGATAAGTACCATATTTACCCTAAGTATTGGAACACCTTATCTATGTACCATACTTGTCCTAAAATGTGAAGTAGTCCATTCTGCTACCCATTGATGTATCTGTAATATTAGTGTATGTATGGCAAACAATGTATGCCCAGATCAGATGCTGCATTCTGCAGCATCTGATCTGGGTCTACACAGTTTGCAAAGGCCTATCTTTCCCAAAACTTAGGGTTATTATGGTAGTAAACAATGTAGATACTGATCAGACATTACATTCTGCAGCATTTGATCTAGGTCTGCCGTTTTGTTCAAGCCTGTCTGTCCAATTACTTAGGGTAAATATGGTATAAGACAGGTAGCATGGACAGAGCTAACTTAGCTGAAAAGATGATCATTTGGATATGCAATACATTTACAATACAATCATCACAATGTAGAATTCTGCTTTTCTGAGTTTTTTGACAAATTGCACGGCATTGAAACAAACCATTTGGGTGTTGATTTAATCCTTTTTCTGCTGAACCTGGATATACCCTGCCTTTGCAAACAGCGTAGAACTAGATCAGTTGTCTTCTGAAGAAGTCAACTTATCTGGACCTGCTCTGTTTGTCAGTTAGTATTTGAATTTGTATGAACAACCTGGATCAAGTAATCTGATTCGCTGAAAATTAGAAGTGGGCATGGCATCTTAATTTATTCAGCATGACAAGGGTTAATGTCAAGGAAACAACATTGAAGCATCATTTCAAGGTTGATTCAGTGTCCTAGACAACATTGAAACAACATTGTTTCAATGTTGTGTTGCTCACTGAGTGTTCTTTTAGTCTCTGTATGATGGTTCTTTTTATCAGAAAATGAAATTGCAAGAGTTCAAGGAACAATTCAGGAAGAGGAAGGTATAATATTTGTGTGTTATCATTCCCATAATACTATGCTGTATTGCTGTGGCAATACACCAACATATTGGAGGTCTTTAACAGCTGTGTCAAAAGAAAGGGAGATAGGGAACAGTCATCAGCTTGTCTTTCAATTTATTCTAATCAAAGTCTATGTTGTATGCTTGTGCTAGAAATAATTATAAATGAAAGAAAGAAAGAAAAAAGGAGAGAAAGAAAAGGAAGAAACAAAGGTAAATTTGCTTGCATTATTGCTGAGAGTATGATTGCACAAAGTATTTGAACTAATGTATTTTGCAAAAATATCACCTGTAAGGCATTGCAAATACATATATATCTTCTGTTTTAAAATTAGTTTCTTATGCACGTATGTCCTCACCTTTTGTTGAAGCTTGGAGGCAAGTTTAGAAAATATGCTTCTGTCAAGTGCAATATGTTTAATACTGACATGCTCTGGATAAGTTTTATTTCTTTTACCATGTCCAACAATACAGATATTTTTCTTATGTCCCTACAAAGCATACATATACATTATTGGTACACTTCAGAAGCATCTCAGTAAGACACTCTAAAATTATACCAACATTATATGTTCCTGTGAAGAAATAAGAAAACATAGGTCTAGATAAGAGTGAGTATCAGGTAAATATTTTTCTTATTTCTCCACGAAAACATATTTTGTGGGTACTCATTAGAACAGTGCCTCACTGAGGCACTTCTAATGAGTACCCGCAACATGTTTTCGTGGAGAAATAAGAAAAATATCGACACTTTTGGTATGAAAAATCATCTTATCAAGAACTATGACTCTTGTATAGAGGTTTTGATGTAGCAGTCTGAGCTGAGGAGTGGCCCACAGGCCCATCTGGGTCACTGCTAGTGAACAGTTCCACATCACTATCTCTTTGATACAGCTGTCGGATCTCCATAACCGATTTCAAAACTATTAACTAACCATTCCCATTTACCACATCTGTGCATACCCATGAATTTGTGGTCCTCAGTCATCTCCATAACCAATATCTAAACCATTAACTAACCATTCCCATTTACCACATTGATGCATACCCATGAATTTGTGGTCTTCAACCGCAGGCTGTGAGCTTTTAAACCACACTAACTCAGCCATGAATTTGACTGTTTTGTACTAGTTAATTATACCACTGTCCATTACTTTTCCTCAACAATATCCATCCGCTCTTTTGTTCCATCCGCTTTTTGTTCACAGGATTCCAGTTAATTTGCAGGGTTGGAGAAGGGTGAGTTGTCTCATCTAGATCCACAGTTTGTAAAATCTATTTATATTGGTTCAAAGGACTGAAAAGGACTACTATTGAATGACATTCAGGACAGGGTGGGAAATGTTTTGCCTATGTTAAGCTCAGTTGTTTTAAAGATTAGAAATTACCTTATTTTTTCAAAATATTGGAACAGACAAGAGAATAGAGAATGGTATTTCATGGCAATCATCATCATATGACAAGCAGTGTTTCCTGAGAAAGAAATGATATAAATTTAATTTCTAGGGAAAACATTTATCGCTTACTTATTGTCTGCTGATTTCTTTATCATCGTACTCAAGATGATTGTGTAGGCCCATGCACTGAGAGTATGGGAAAGTGAGTGATGGGTGTGAATGCACCACACTTTTCACACAAAATATTTCAAATTCATGCAGTTTTGAAAAAAAAAAGCATGGCTACAGCTAAGAGGGGTTATCCACATAATATTTTTCTTATTTCTCCACGAAAACATATGTTGTGGGTACTCATTAGAAGCACCTCAGTGAGGCACTTCTAATGAGTACCACAACATATGTTTTCGTGGAAAAATAAGAAAGATATCAGTATTTTTCAGATGAAAAAAGCGCCCTATCTGTTGCTATGAAAAAGCCCCAAACTTAAAGTTTCCTTAACAAATACACCACCATTTTCCTAAACACACCCTGCCTTGGAAAGTCTTGCTACAAGGCTTTAATAGAATGGGCAGCTTAATGGACTAGTTATAGGTTTAAGAATTGGTCATATTATATGGGAAGTATTCAGGAGATGATTTTGCACCAAAATAACAACCTGGGGGTTTGTACTGGAATTGCCTCTGCAGAGCAATTCCAGTGAGTACTGACAAAATATGTTTGGTGCAAAAGTAACAAAACTTATCCTAATTTACCGTGACAATTGTTATCTTAAGTTAGGGTTCAGGGTCCCTGTTATTTCTTAACCCTTTCACCCCTGAGTTTAATTTGAACATGTGCATCATTGCAAACAGTAACCACAGAACTGAGTGGTTAGTGCTTCCAAATGCCTGGGATCATGATCTCCAAGGTTCAAATTTCACTGGAGTTTGAATTCAGCTCATACTTTACAGCTTTATAATTATATGGCCTCATTATTAACCCTTGTCCTGCTGAATAAATTAAGATGCCACCCCCACTTCTAATTTTCAGCCAATCAGATTACTTGATCTGGATTGTTGCTATAAATTCACAAACTTAATGACAAACAGTGCAGATCCAGATCAGCTGGCTTCTTTAGAAGCCAACTGATCTGGATCTACACTGTTTGCAAATGCAGGATATATCCGGGTTCAGCAGGACAAGGGTTAAAAGGCAGGGGTTATTAATTCTCCCTTTCTACAGTGTCAGAATTAGGCATTATCCCCCTGCTACTTTTGATAAATTGTATGGGGCTATCAGAGGAAACATAGCAACTCCCCCACCTACTTTGCCTTGACCCTTGGATGCCAAACACCCCTGGGTCTTTCATCATCTCAATATGACTATTACTTTTAAAAGAATTGCTAAGCACTAAATTATCATCAGTCAGAAATAATTATAAATTGAATGGCTAAACAGTGTAGACTGCTTGTTACAAGCCATCTCAGCCATCTGGATCGATCTTCCCTATATGTATTTGCTTAGTTATCTGTTTTAGTCTTCAGGGTTGAAAGGGTTAAAGTTTTGTCCATCATTTCTTTTCTGGTTTGTATGTAACAAAAGCATCTTTTCTCTTTCAAAGCTTGTGTAAAATATATCTTTATTTTGAAATATTGGAAAGACAGTTCATAGAAGACTTCTTTACCTCTGGTTTTGGCTATTTTCTCTCTTAAACTCAAACTCCATTACAGTTACATATCCTCCATCCTGTAACCTGGAGCCTAAATCCCTTGCTTGCCTACATAGTCCTAACCCTAAATATTTGAACAGACAGGCCTAAGCAAACAGTGTAGATATTGATTAAACTGCTCATGAATGAGCAGTACGATCAGAACCTACACTGTCTGCCATTCTGTCACATCATTCTAGACACATCTCCAGACAGAGAAATAGACTTGTTCAAATCAAAATTTTAGCGAAACATTGCAAGGAGATAAAGTTCTGAATATTTAGGGTCAATATGATACAGTCGACTCTCGTTATCTCGAAATCTAAAGGACTCTATGAAATAATTCGAGATATCCGTACCTCGACATATCAGATTTGCAGACTTGAGGAAAAAAGAATTCAAACAACCACATTTAACAAACATATATGTAATTGGACTCTTGGAGTTAGAGATATATTGAAAATATTGTGGAAAAGAGGAGAAATTGCTCCTCAGGAGCAATTTCTCCTCTTTTTCACAATATTTTTTTACCTCTTGTTAGATTTTCATGTTTAGGCATGGACCAGATTTTCACTTCGAGGTAAGTGGGTATTAGAGATAAGCGAGGTTGAGATAACGAGAGACAACTGTACTTCAAAACATTGACAACCTCATTTTTCTGAAGTTTCTAACTTGTATGCATGGAATTGTCCTAACCAAGATGCCACAAGCAAATTACGTAAATAGCAACATTCTTGATCAGATTGTGCCTGTTTTTGTATATGCTCAAAGTATCTCATAGCTCCAAATAAAATACTATTTTAAATCGAAAGCTGTTTGTTTTCTACACAAAAATAACATATATTGTGGGTACTCATTAGAAGCGCTTTGGGGAGGCATTGCTAATGAGTACCAACAACATATATTGTTTAGAGAAATAAGAAAAATATCTGGATATTAGAGCTATGAAAACTTTTAATCTGTTTGGTGGCTCAAACATTAGATTCATTCAGTTTGGGTTTATTGGCATGATGTTCACCGAAAACTTCATTATAGCTCCAGATAAGGTGGCACTTTTTTCAGCTAAAACATATTGATATTTTTCTTATTTCTTCATGAAAACATATGTTGTGGGTACTCATTCGAAACACTTCATCAAGCTGTTTCTAATGAGTAAAGTGCATCACTGATGTGATTCTAATGAGTATCCACAACATATGTTTTTGTGGAGAAATAAGAAAAAAATATTTATCTGGATACTTTTCTTATCAGGAGCTAATCTTCATAGTGATTTATCAAATGAAAACTGCATAATAATTTATTCATTGAAAACTTCATAATATTTTGTTTATGGTTGTATTGGCGTTTATGATTCAATTAACTTTTTTGATTAATACAGATATTTCTTATACTGTGGTTTACTGCCAGTATATTTTTGTTGAGAGGTACTACTTGTTGATTTCAGGTGCTTGGACAGTAGAATCTTTTTCTTAAGTCTATATTGTATATTTATGATCTGTCCTTACTACTTGTTGATTTCAGGAGCTTTAATTCATTAGTTATAGATTTTTTTCCCTAAAATATATCTGTCAATAATATTTTATGATCTGTCATTAATAGTTTTGTTTTGTATAAGACATGAAAGAAAATCAAGTACAGGTTTGACCCTTAAAGTGCTGTGGCAGACAACATTTTATTTATTTTATATAATAGTATTTTTTAGAGAAAATAAGGCTTGACATTTCATGTAAATTATCTGCCTACCATAGCATGAAATACCAAGTCTTTTTTTTTTTTCTGAAAAATAATTTAAAAAAAACAAAACAAATAGAATGTCATCAGATATGTTGCTTTGTGCTTCAAGGGTTAATAAAAGCTGAAGAAAAGTTTTGTTGAACTATTGAAGTTTGCTGTCATGAGATATAAAGAAATTAATAGCATTCATATACATTATTGGTGCTCTTCAGAAGCATCTCAGTAAGACACTCTAAAATTATACCAACATTATATGTTCCTGTGAAGAAATAAGAAAACATAGGTCTAGATAAGAGTGAGTATCAGGTAAATATTTTTCTTATTTCTCCACGAAAACATATTTTGTGGGTACTCATTAGAACAGTGCCTCACTGAGGCACTTCTAATGAGTACCCGCACCATGTTTTCGTGGAGAAATAAGAAAAATATCGACACTTTTGGTATGAAAAATCATCTTATCAAGAACTATGACTCTTGTATAGAGGTTTTGATGTAGCAGTCTGAGCTGAGGAGTGGCCCACAGGCCCATCTGGGTCACTGCTAGTGAACAGTTCCACATCACTATCTGTTTGATACAGCTGTCGGACCTCCATAACCGATTTCAAAACTATTAACTAACCATTCCCATTTACCACATCTGTGCATACCCATGAATTTGTGGTCCTCAGTCATCTCCATAACCAATATCTAAACCATTAACTAACCATTCCCATTTACCACATTGATGCATACCCATGAATTTGTGGTCTTCAATCGCAGGCTGTGAGCTTTTAAACCACACTAACTCAGCCATGAATTTGACTGTTTTGTACTAGTTAATTATACCACTGTCCATTACTTTTCCTCAACAATATCCATCCGCTCTTTTGTTCCATCCGCTTTTTGTTCACAGGATTCCAGTTAATTTGCAGGGTTGGAGAAGGGTGAGTTGTCTCATCTAGATCCACAGTTTGTAAAATCTATCTGTATTGGTTCAAAGGACTGAAAAGGACTACTATTGAATGACATTCAGGACAGGGTGGGAAATGTTTTGCCTGTGTTAAGCTCAGTTGTTTTAAAGATTAGAAATTACCTTATTTTTTCAAAATATTGGAACAGACAAGAGAATAGAGACTGGTATTTCATGGCAATCATCATCATATGACAAGCAGTGTTTCCTGAGAAAGAAATGATATAAATTTAATTTCTAGGGAAAACATTTATCGCTTACTTATTGTCTGCTGATTTCTTTATCATCGTACTCAAGATGATTGTGTAGGCCCATGCACTGAGAGTATGGGAAAGTGAGTGATGGGTGTGAATGCACCACACTTTTCACACAAAATATTTCAAATTCATGCAGTTTTGAAAAAAAAAAGCATGGCTACAGCTAAGAGGGGTTATCCACATAATATTTTTCTTATTTCTCCACGAAAACATATGTTGTGGGTACTCATTAGAAGCACCTCAGTGAGGCACTTCTAATGAGTACCACAACATATGTTTTCGTGGAAAAATAAGAAAGATATCAGTATTTTTCAGATGAAAAAAGCGCCCTATCTGTTGCTATGAAAAAGCCCCAAACTTAAAGTTTCCTTAACAAATACACCACCATTTTCCTAAACACACCCTGCCTTGGAAAGTCTTGCTACAAGGCTTTAATAGAATGGGCAGCTTAATGGACTAGTTATAGGTTTAAGAATTGGTCATATTATATGGGAAGTATTCAGGAGATGATTTTGCACCAAAATAACAACCTGGGGGTTTGTACTATGAGTACTGACAAAATATGTTTGGTGCAAAAGTAACAAAACTTATCCTAACTTACCGTGACAATTGTTATCTTAAGTTAGGGTTCAGGGTCCCTGTTATTTCTTAACCCTTTCACCCCTGAGTTTAATTTGAACATGTGCATCATTGCAAACAGTGGCCACAGAACTGAGTGGTTACGGTAGTGCTTCCAAATGCCTGGGATCATGATCTCCAAGGTTCAAATTTCACTGGAGTTTGAATTCAGCTCATACTTTACAGCTTTATAATTATATGGCCTCATTATTAACCCTTGTCCTGCTGAATAAATTGCCACCCCCACTTCTAATTTTCAGCCAATCAGATTACTTGATCTGGATTGTTGCTATAAATTCACAAACTTAATGACAAACAGTGCAGATCCAGATCAGCTGGCTTCTTTAGAAGCCAACTGATCTGGATCTACACTGTTTGCAAATGCAGGATATATCCGGGTTCAGCAGGACAAGGGTTAAAAGGCAGGGGTTATTAATTCTCCCTTTCTACAGTGTCAGAATTAGGCATTATCCCCCTGCTACTTTTGATAAATTGTATGGGGCTATCAGAGGAAACATAGCAACTCCCCCACCTACTTTGCCTTGACCCTTGGATGCCAAACACCCCTGGGTCTTTCATCATCTCAATATGACTTTAATACTTGTAAAAGAATTGCTAAGCACTAAATTATCATCAGTCAGAAATAATTATAAATTGAATGGCTAAACAGTGTAGACTGCTTGTTACAAGCCATCTCATCTGGATCGATCTTCCCTATAATGTATTTGCTTAGTTATCTGTTTTAGTCTTCAGGGTTGAAAGGGTTAAAGTTTTGTCCATCATTTCTTTTCTGATTTGTATGTATCAAAAGCATCTTTTCTCTTTCAAAGCTTGTGTAAAATATATCTTTATTTTGAAATATTGGAAAGACAGTTCATAGAAGACTTCTTTACCTCTGGTTTTGGCTATTTTCTCTCTTAAACTCAAACTCCATTACAGTTACATATCCTCCATCCTGTAACCTGGAGCCTAAATCCCTTGCTTGCCTACATAGTCCTAACCCTAAATATTTGAACAGACAGGCCTAAGCAAACAGTGTAGATATTGATTAAACTGCTCATGAATGAGCAGTACGATCAGAACCTACACTGTCTGCCATTCTGTCACATCATTCTAGACACATCTCCAGACAGAGAAATAGACTTGTTCAAATCAAAATTTTAGCGAAACATTGCAAGGAGATAAAGTTCTGAATATTTAGGGTCAGTATGATACAGTCAACTCTTGTTATCTCGAAATCTAAAGGACTCTATGAAATAATTCGAGATATCCGTACCTCGACATATCAGATTTGCAGACTTGAGGAAAAAAGAATTCAAACAACCACATTTAACAAACATATATGTAATTGGACTCTTGGAGTTAGAGGTATATTGAAAATATTGTGGAAAAGAGGAGAAATTGCTCCTCAGGAGCAATTTCTCCTCTTTTTCACAATATTTTTTTACCTCTTGTTAGATTTTCATGTTTAGGCATGGACCAGATTTTCACTTCGAGGTAAGTGGGTATTAGAGATAAGTGAGGTTGAGATAACGAGAGACAACTGTACTTCAAAACATTGACAACCTCATTTTTCTGAAGTTTCTAACTTGTATGCATGGAATTGTCCTAACCAAGATGCCACAAGCAAATTACGTAAATAGCAACATTCTTGATCAGATTGTGCCTGTTTTTGTATATGCTCAAAGTATCTCATAGCTCCAAATAAAATACTATTTTAAATCGAAAGCTGTTTGTTTTCTACACAAAAATAACATATATTGTGGGTACTCATTAGAAGCGCTTTGGGGAGGCATTGCTAATGAGTACCAACAACATATATTGTTTAGAGAAATAAGAAAAATATCTGGATATTAGAACTATGAAAACTTTTAATCTGTTTGGTGGCTCAAACATTAGATTCATTCAGTTTGGGTTTATTGGCATGATGTTCACTGAAAACTTCATTATAGCTCCAGATAAGGTGGCACTTTTTTCAGCTAAAACGTATTGATATTTTTCTTATTTCTTCATGAAAACATATGTTGTGGGTACTCATTTGAAACACTTCATCAAGCTGTTTCTAATGAGTAAAGTGCATCACTGATGTGATTCTAATGAGTATCCACAACATATGTTTTTGTGGAGAAATAAGAAAAAAATATTTATCTGGATACTTTTCTTATCAGGAGCTAATCTTCATAGTGATTTATCAAATGAAAACTGCATAATAATTTCTTCATTGAAAACTTCATAATATTTTGTTTATGGTTGTATTGGTGTTTATGATTAAATTAACTTTTTTGATTAATACAGATATTTCTTATACTGTGGTTTACTGCCAGTATATTTTTGTTGAGAGGTACTACTTGTTGATTTCAGGTGCTTGGACAGTAGAATCTTTTTCTTAAGTCTATATTGTATATTTATGATCTGTCCTTACTACTTGTTGATTTCAGGAGCTTTAATTCATTAGTTATAGATTTTTTTCCCTAAAATATATCTGTCAATAATATTTTATGATCTGTCATTAATAGTTTTGTTTTGTATAAGACATGAAAGAAAATCAAGCACAGGTTTGACCCTTAAAGTGCTGTGGCAGACAACATTTTATTTATTTTATATAATAGTATTTTTTAGAGAAAATAAGGCTTGCCATTTCATGTAAATTATCTGCCTACCATAGCAGATGATTCACATGAAATACCAAGTCTTTTTTTTTTCTGAAAAATAATTTAAAAAAAAAAAAAACAAATAGAATGTCATCAGATATGTTGCTTTGTGCTTCAAGGGTTAATAAAAGCTGAAGAAAAGTTTTGTTGAACTGTTGAAGTTTGCTGTCATGAGATATAAAGAAATTAATAGCTGGTCATGTCATCTTCATACAGTTGGCCTATTGCAAAGCAAAAAGCAATCTTATGCAATAATACGCTTGACATTGTACTTTAATAAGCTGTACCATAGGAAAAGTGGTCTTTGGGGGTATATGTGAACAATACAGATCCAGATCAGCCAGCAAAGTTAAACCTTCTGATCAGCTTTTCTAAGTGACCATAGCTACAGATAAGGCACTTTTTTCATCCGAAAAATGCTGATATCTTTCTTATTTCTCAACAAAAACATATGTTGTGGGTACTCATTAGAAGCGCCATGGCGAGGCACTTCTAATGAGTACCCACAACATATATTTCCATCAAGAAATAAGAAAAATATTATGTGGATACCCCCTCTTACCTGTAGCTATGTAAATGTTGATACATTCTACCATATTCACTGAGTCTGTAAGTGGAAAGCTAAGGCCCAGATCAGCCTGTGCAGATGCACAGGCTGGTCAGGGCCATAGCTGTCCCTATATGCCCAAAGACTCTTCTCTCATGACAAGGCTCATTTACAGTTGTGTTTTAGTATGCTTTAATGTTGTACCACAGTCACAACCTGTGACTTAATGTAATGAGACAGGACTGGCTTTTTCTGTGCACACAATAGTTGTTCATATATACACATTCAGGGCCCAGTTGTTCAAAGTGTTGTTAGCTTAACAAGCTCGTTAAGGGTCATTTCGTTAACTGTTTTAGTGGATTCAGTATACAATATTCTGATATTTTTTGCTGAAAAAATGTGAGTAGCTTTTGCACTGCAAAAGCTACTCACATTTTTTCAGCAAAAAATTTCAGCATATTTGCGTATCACTTGTTGTAAATTTTAACGAATCGTTAACTAACGACATCGTTAGTTTTGAACAACTGGGCCCAGATGGACAGCTACATGGTGCACAGGTCTCAAGTTTGAAGGCTTGAGGTCTGCTGTAATAACCCTGAATATTTGGACAACTGCTTCCCACTAATCATTGGCCCATTGTAGACTGAATAGACTCCCCCACACTATATATTGGAAGAGTCCAATTTCAATTTTAGGTACGTCCGGCTATCAGATTTAGATATTCCTAGAGAAAAATGGCTAAACCATTTGCAAACAGTGGAGACCCTGATCAGATGCTGCATTCTGCAGCGTCTGATCTGGGTTTGCTCTGTTTGCCAATTACCCTTTTATAGCTTCAGACTGCAATTGGATAAGTTGAACAAGTCAGTTTGGCAGCCTGGAGATTTGTCTAAAGGAAAGGATTCACAAGAAAATATTGTCAAACACTGTTTTCTGGGGACAATAAGAAACATTTGTGATAATATCATTATGCTTGTGTTTTAATTAGCATGCAAAGTGTATCTTTACTTTTTGTACATGAAGATGCTTATCAAATGAAACTTTTGGAAAACCAAATACTTTCCTAAATGCAGATGTGAAAGCCTCATTCCATCCAACACATGCACAGTGTGGCCATGGTCTTTGCTGTCCCATAACACAATCTGCAAACTTTCTATATTTTTCACAATGAAGGGATAATTGAGATGGTAAGGTGATGTTAAATTTTTTTATTATATACCTACGAAAAATACCACTGCCTGCTAGCAACTTTCCTACACAAAAAATACAACTTTCTGTATCACTTTAGTAGCGTTTTCTGATTCTGTGTCACTATCCTCGCTTACGCTGGTTCCTTGGTTTTGCAGTAATGTTATCAAATGTTATCAAACATCATTTTATGCAATTAGGAACCAAAACTACGACCTTGCAGCCACTAACGATGTAAATGTTCAAAACGTAACATCAGGAGTTGCATTTCGGTATAATATGAGTAAAATTATGAACAAAATATGAGAGATAAGGTATATAATAAAAACATCATTACTGTAGTAACTTGATCTGGTGTACTGTATTACTTCTCGGCCAGATCAAGTTACTACAATGATACCGTCTGCCAGATCAAGTTGCTACAGTAATAATGTATATGTGGGCAGGTACTTACTGGAATTGCCTCAATGAGACAGTTACAGTGAGTACCTGCAAGATATGCTTTTGCTGCCTGAACTCATTTGAATGCCTCAGCAAAGTGATTCTAATGTGTGTCTACAAAATATGCTATGGTCCAAAAATAAAATGTCAGCATTATAATATTTTGCAAATACTTCAGTTTTCTTGATCTGTGTGCAAAGACTTGCTTTTCATATGACATATATTCAGCTACAGCTTATTTTCTCATAGCATGCTGCCAGCATTGATGGCTGAGTTGGATGGTGATCAGAAGGCCATGGGTTTGATCCTTGCCGGATCCAGCAATGTTCTTTCATATAGATTGATCATGAAATATTTTCTACGTTCATTTTCCCCCTTCCGCTGATTCAAAAAGGGCAGTTGTGAGTTTCTGGCAAAAGAATGTGCACAAATACTGGTTAACCGACTACAGGACTAAGCATGCCGAGGAAAAGTGTGGTTAGTTAAATTGACCGGCTTGACATGACCCTAATGGGTTGACAGGGCTCTAAAACTTCAACTCATTCAGTCAATCAAAAATAGCATGCTTAAATCAGGTCATCAGAACAGTTAGTAATGATTTAACCCCTGTCCTGCTGAATAAATTAAGATGCCACACCCACATCTAATTTTCAGCCAATCAGATTACTAGAACCGGATTTTTGCTATAAATTCACATACTTAATGGCAAACAGTGCAGATTCAGATCAGTTGGCTTCTTCAGAAGCCAACTGATCTGGATCTACATTGTTTGCAAAGGCAGGGTATATCCGAGTTCAGCAGGACAAGGGTTAAGATTTTGTAGAGAACTGTTAGAAAATGTGATGAATGGCAATTTTATTTTTTCATCTCTTACTAATAGCTCTAGATAAGAGAAGTATTCAGATTTTTTTTATTTCTTTGCAAAAATGTATGTTCTGGCTACTTATGTGGTGCTTGTGGTTGGTTCCCTAAAAATATATATTATGGAGAAATAATAAAACATTTTTATATGAAAAAAAAATGTCTTATCTAGAGTGCCAGCTATGGCATTCTATCTGTCAAGATACCTTGTAATCTTGAAGTATCTCCATGAATGTCTCGCCCTTGTCAAAATTCATGAGCTGTTCATTGTTTGTTCATTAACTTCATGACCATTTGACATAACCTTGTCAGATCTTTGTATTACTACAATAGCAAAGAACAACTGGATGTTCGCTGTTGATAAAACTTACCAAACAAACCAGGGTGATATTTTTTCCAGAAAAACAAATGGTCTTGACATATATTGCTTGTTGTCTTAAGTGGATGATTGGCATAAAATTATTTAAATCTTGTTTTTATAAAAAGTATGCAGGTATTTGAAAGTGTTACCTTTTGTTTAAATTCATTATATTTAATAATTGAAGTGCCAGTTACAACAGCAACAGTTGTGATTATATTTTTTTTTTTTTTTTTTTTGTATTTTTTTATTATTATTATTTTTTCTGAAAAATTAAGATTTAATATACCACGTGACACCTTATGACTTCTCAAAAAGAAAAAAAATAATTATATGTATATATAAGCAATTTTGAAATTATACACGTTTGAATGGCGCTTTAACTCTTAGCATGCTGAGAAAAAAAAAATGAAACAGGCCTGTAAGAGGGGTACCCCTACTCAAGAAGTCGTTATACTCCCGTAATTTTGCCTCGATTTACATGGAATTTTCACATATAATTTGCCGATCGTAGTTGGCCATTTTACTGGCAAGAGGATGGTCACATGACTAGAAAGTCATGTGATAGTCATGTGTAAACTGGGAACCATTTAAGACACTTAAAAAAAAAAAAAAAAAAGTTACAAGAGACCAGCGCCTACTGTGTACTATTGAGAATGAAACAAGTGACATACATAGGTTCTACTGTTATTCCTACTTCTTCCTCACTGGAAATGATCTAGGTTTTATGGGCTTTTTCTCCAGGAAATCGTGATCAATCTGTTGAAGTGAGTGCTGAAATTAATGGCAGCTTCAAATTCGGTATTTTCGGTCTTTATTAGTGTGGGTAAAATCCAGCACCCGACTATCTTATAAAAAGTGGCGTGTTTGTATGAAAGTAGGTTCACTCCTGTATGAGAACACCTGCTCTGAATGGTTGCATGTGGTGTATAGTAAGTATGACAGGCTTTAGAGTTGGCAGACCCCTCCTGGGCGCATATAGTCGCCTACAGCAGTGTAAGGGTTAAGGGTTTAGGGCTTATATTACTCCGTAATTCACTGCACCATTCATAAGCCTTAATGTAATCTATTTGATAAAATCTAAAATTGTTTACCATTTACTAAATTGATCTTACATGTTAAGACCCATTAAAATTTGTGTTAAGTGTAAGATTTCATAATAACGGTATCCACAGATATTGAGAAGACCCTATAGAATATATATGAATAAAAGAATATAAACAAATAATAGAATTATTAGAAGCCCGGCCTAAATTTTTGGCATGCTGCTGATGAAATTAACAAACAAAAAATGAGGGATTATTTTTTTATTATTTTTCTGCAAAAAATAACACTTGACATTTCATGAAAATCATCTCCAAAGGAAGGAGATGATTTTCATGAAATGTCGAGTCTTATTTTCAGGGAAAAATAGGACGATTATTTTAAAATATCGTCTGTTAATATTTAAATTCGGTGTATCAAAGGGCAGTGGGTCTCCCCTAATGAGAGAGGGGTGACTGGCACTGGCGATTTGAATAACGTATCTAACAACATATAATTCATTTTGATCTTTAATGCAGTCAGAGGATGTTTTAAGAAAAAAAAAAATATATATATATTGTTTGAAAGAGATTGGAGTTTCAGTGCAGTCAGATGTTTTTAGAAAATTATGATTTATATTTGTTTGAAAGTGATTCAGAAATGGATTCATGTGTTCATGGAATACTTCATAAAACTTAAATCATCCAGTTTGTTTTTTTTTTTTTGCAAAATATTGAAACTGAAATCTATGAGAGGTTATATTGAATGTGCAATAATATATTAATATTAACGCAAAAAATCAAGTCAATGAGAGAGGTTTATTTTTCTTCAACGGAGACTTACATAAACTTAGATATTGTATTCTATATGGAAAATGTTTTTATTAACCCTTAAAGCGCCAGTCACAACTATTGTTGTCTGCTTTGTCATCTGCTTGTGATTTTAAAAGTCATTTTTGCAAACAGTGTGGACCCAGATCAGACTGCTCCTAGGAGCAGTCTGATCAGGGTCCACACTGTTTGCCTGTATGCAAAAATAGGCTTGAAAAGTCAGCAAGAATATTCAGCAGATGGCATAAACAGACGACATTTTCAGATGCAGTTTTTCTTGGCGCTTTAAGGGTTAATGGGTATAGGGTGTATATTCAGTCATTTTACTCTTATGTGAGATAAGCATGGTAGTCAGGGTTTTCCATCTCACCAAAACTTTAAATAGCAAAAAAGCAGTTATTCAGGTCAGCATGTGGCAATGTGTAGCTGACCTAAAACACAGTGCTGCTTCATGTGGTACAAGATCAGTTTTCCCACATCACCTTTTATAATATTACCCATAGCTACTGATAAAGCAAAAATTTTGAATGATTTTTTGTTATTTTTGCATCCATCACGAAAACATGCCTATATAATTTTGACCCCCTTAAACCCCACCTTTATGTAGTAAAACTGGGGTTTACAGGGGTATACATTATTTTTCTTATTTCTGCTCAAAAACATAGATTGTTGGTATGTGTTAGAATTGCCTCATTGAGGCAGTTCTAATGAGTACCCACAATCTATGTTTTGAGCAGAAATATGAAAAGTATCAGAATTTATTTATCTGAAAATTTTCATTTTTGGTGGTAAAGTTTTCAGTATATTTGAATAGGCATGTTTTTGTAATGATTATCTGCTGATTACTAGAAGCGCAAATTATCTGCTGACTACTAGACGCATCTGGGTGGCTGACTGGTTAGCGCTCCCATCTTTAGACCAAAAGGTCCTGGGTTCAGATTCTGCTGTAAGCAGAATTCAGCTCATGACTGTATGCATTTCTTTGCACAGAGCCTTTCATTATCACCCTTCCACCATCTTGATAAGACTTAACCCTTGTCCTGCTGAACCCGGATATGCCCTGCTTTTACAAACAGTGTAGATCCAGATCAGTTGGCTTCTGAAGAAGCCAACTGATCTGGATCTGCACTGTTTGCCATTAAGTATGTGAATTTATAGCAACATTCTGGATCAAGTAATCTGGTTGGCTGAAAATTAGAAGTGGGGAGTGGCATCTTAATTTATTGAGCAGGACAAGGGTTAAATAATGTTGAAAGGGATGTTAAAACCCTTGTCCTGCTGAATAAATTAAGATACCATGCCCACTTCTAATTTTCAGCCAGTCAGATTGCTTGATCCGGATTGTTGCTATAAATTCACATACTTAATGGCAAACATTAGAAGCCAACTGATCTGGATCCACACTATTTGCAAAGGCAGGGTATATCTGTGTTCAGCAGGACAAGGTTTAAACACCAATTTCATCATCTTCTGCTAACTATACTCCCAACATCTGAGTTTCTGAACTTCTGTGTCAGTCTCATATAAAATGGTATCAGCTTACTTTTATAACATCTCATAATTAGAGTAAATATTATAATGAAAAAAAAGTAATCAGGTAAAATAATTTGGTCAACTATAATCAGGGCAAGAGATATAATCAGGGCAAGAGATAAGGGGAGTATCTGAGTAAAATACCCATATATTTTGTGCAAATACTCAATTGTTTTCAAAAACTTTGACAGAGTACCCAATTATTTCCAAATTCAAGGGTGAAAATTAAAGTTTCAAGGCCAGAAAAGCACATGATTAGTATTTTATATTGTGATTTACAAAGTAACTGCAATAGGTGTTTTTATTCTTCTTAAGACAAATACTATCATAATTCTAATCGGGTATAGTGAAATACCAGGTTTTAAATATATAAATCAGGCTTTTTGTTCTCTGTCTTTCTGCTTTTTAGCTCACCTGAGCACGAAGTGCTCATAGTGAGCTATTGTGGTCAGTCAATGTCCGTCGTCCCTCGTCCGTCGTGCGTTGTGCATCATGCGTCGTGCGGCGTCAACAATTGCTTTAAAAGCCTACTCCTCCTACACCCCTAGGCCAATTGACTCGATACTTGGTAGGAAGCATCGGGGTGATTTGTAGATTAAAAACAGCTAAAATCGTGCCGATCGGAAATCCAAGATGGCCGCCATGGCCGCCATCTTGAAAATCTATTTTTCACTTCTTCTCCTGAACCGAAAGGCCAATTGACTTCAAACTTGCTAGGAAGCATTGGGGTGACTTGTAGGTCAAAACTAGCTAAAATCGTGCCGATCGGAAATCCAAGATGGCCGCCATGGCCACCATCTTGAAAATCTATTTTTCGCGTCTTCTCCTGAACCGAAAGGCCAATTGACTTCAAACTTGCTAGGAAGCATTTGGGTGACTTGTAGATCAAAAATAGCTAACATGGTGCCGATCGGAAATCCAAGATGGCCGCCATGGCCGCCATCTTGAAAATCTATTTTTCGCTTCTTCTCCTGAACCGAAAGGCCAGTTGACTAGAAACTTGGTAGGAAGCATTTGGGAGACTTGTAGATCAAAAATAGCTAAAATCATGCCGATCGTAAATCTAAAATGGCCGCCATGGCAGCTATCTTGAAAATCTATTTTTCGCTTTTTCTCCTAAACCAAAAAGTCACTTGACTCGACACTTAGTAGGAAGCATCAGGGTGACTTGTAGATCAAATATCGCTAAAATCATTCTGATCCGAAATCCAAGATGGCCACCATGGCAGCCATCTTGAAAATCTATATTTAGCTTCTTTTCCTGCACCGAAGGGCCAATTGACTCGAAACTTGGCAGGAGACATTGGATCAAAAATAGCTAAAATCGTGCCAATCGGATATCCAAGATCTCTGCCATGGCAGCCATCTTGAAAATCTATTTTTCACTTCTTCTCCTGAACAGAAAGGCCAGTTGACACGAAAATTGGTAGGAAGCATTGGGGTGACTCGTAGATCAAAAATAGCTAAAATCGTGCCGATCGTAAATCCAAGCTGGCTGCCATTTAGAGTTTGTTCAAATGATCATGCTCCATTGACTGGCATGCCATATATATTCTTCTTCAAAATTAAGAACTGCTTTAATGATGATCTTTTCATTAGTTGCGATGATAGGATTGGAAAAATGTTGCATAACATCTGCATATCTGCAGTGGCTATGTTACTCAGGTGAGCGACCCGTGGCCCGTGGGCTTCTTGTATGAGTTTTACCCCAATTAATTTTCATTTTGTAGGGTTTCTTTACTCAAACCGAAAAACGAAACTATGATTTTACCCAATTGATTAAATTTTGATACCCAGATGCCCCCAAAATTATCTGTGGCTCTGATAATAATACCGTATTCGCCCTTATTACCACACATGCTCCTATAAGCGCACAGTCAAGCAATTTAGTAGTCTTAAGACTAATTACAACCAGTGTACTTTTATCTACTTCTTTACAAAAACATATATTGTTGGTACTCATTTGAATTGCCTCGACATGTTGAGGCAATTCTAATGAGTACCAACAACATATGCTTTTATAAAGAAAGTCAGAACATTATTTTGTAAGTATCATTAAAAACGCCACTCATGAAGTTCTCTGCTGATCTTACTTTAAAGGATACCAGTATTTGGAAAATATTTTACTAGAAGTTTTTCTAGCAATTTTGAAAAAAAGTGCACAGTGCGGTAATTAGGATGAATATCGTAGATGGTTTCAGTAAAACTGAATAATATTTAATAAGTAAATATTTTATTTTCCTTGTTAGCCCTTATGTTTGTGATAAAATGAAACACTAGCTAATACAGGCATTCTCTCCTTACAGCACAATCCAAGCAATGGAATTATAATAAAAAGATTGCTATATATTCGGATTTTGATTGAAACTCTTCCGTTGAACCAGCTGAGCTGTTCCAAAATTAGAAATTAATCTAAATGCGTAAATATTTAGGTTGGCTCATGTGTTATAAATTCAAATTGATTCATTCTTCTGGATTTTAATACTACTATATATACAGTAAATGTCCTAAAAAATCGTACATGAAAGTTTCTAACAAAATGGCATAGGCAGACATAGTGTTGGGAATTGGAGAGGAAAATCACAATCGATTATCGGGAAAGTAAAAACGATTGATTATCGATTATACAATCGGGTATCCCATAACTAGCGTCAAATACTAGTAATAAATCATTAAAGCATATGCGCTTTATGTTCCTATATTACTTAAAATGCAACAGCATATAATAGCATAACTAGGGTATTTCAAGATATAGGTTGTTTCAAGACAAAGCATATTTTCCAGCCATGTTTCTAGTCAATGAGTTTTTCATAATACTCTTAATATGTAGGTCTCATTATGTGACTCTTTGCCCACGTTTCTAAAAATAGAATTTCAAATAATCGGTAGTGAAAATAAATTATCGATAGTTGCCGATAGTGGGCTCATCTGATTAGTTTTCGATTATTTGGATTAATCGGCACAATGCTAGGCAGACAGCGCAGTCTCAGATCAGGTCTGATCAGGGTTTTTACATTGTTTGCCATTCCAGTTAGAATTATAAGAAGCAACTGTATAAAAAGCAAAATTTAGGCCAAAAAGTATTGAATAAAGTGTTCAAAAGTTTAGAACATTTACTGTGGTCATCTTAGGCACCAAAGCTCTAGATAAGGTGCTTTTTCAGACAAAAAATATGATATTTTCTTATTTCTACATGAAAACGTGTTGTGGGTACTCATTAGAAGTGAGTACCCACAACACGTGTTTTCATGTAGAAATGAGAAAGTATTTATCAGAAAACTCATCGCATCTAGAGCTATATGTTAGGCTCTTGGACAACTATTATGTTAAAATCAATGAATATTTCATTCTTAATTGAAGTTTTTACCTCATTTTTCTAAGGGAGACCACTCGGCAGAAGTGATTTTGTCTCACTATTCAAGGGGGGCTGTAATTAAAGTAGATAATTTCCATCAGATTCTTTCCTTAGAAATTAGTCTCCTTTGAGAATGGAAGCAGTCACTTTCAGGTCAGAGAGGTCCTTAATTCAAAATATGCAGGATCATTTGCATAATTATACCTACAGCCTCTTCCAGACATTGGAAAAAAAATAATAATAATAAAACAAAGAAAATCTATTGCAATTATCTGCCAAGATTGACCAAATTTGGTGGATGGGAATATCTTGTAAAGTTGTGTCACATAACATAAGTACCATAAGTAGGTTGCTAGGACATATATCATGACCTACATTACAACATCTGATCTGTATTTAAAAAAAAACATCCATGAACACATCTCTTTAAGATATGACCAAGGCTGATTAAATGTGTGTACAGCTACCAATAAAACAGTTTGCCACGTACTAAAGATAGGTCACTGTGCCCTATATATTGAACTGAGACCAACATTGTTGGTGTGTAGCTCGTATATTGTCAGGCTTATAAACTTACCTGATTTGGATAGAGCCTTTTTGTGTTGCCTGCATAGCATGGCAGACACATAGGGATTATGTTGTCCGTCAGCGTCGTTGGCGTCGTCGTCGGTGGCGTTGGCGTTGTCTTTGTCATCGTTACACTTTTCGTTTCCGTTCAATAACTTTTAAAGGGATGTATCGATTTTATTCAAATTTTGCAGAACTTTATATGACTATAAAATACAGATCAAGTTTGATATTGGTAATCATCTGCCAAATTTTGGCTGAATTATGGCTCTTTTTCGACTTAATTTTTGTTGTTCTTTTCTGCTCAATAACTTTTGAAGAGATGCATTGATTTCATTCAGACTTTGCAGAACTTTATATCAATGTAAAATACAAGTCAGCTTCGATATTGGTAATCATCCATCAAATTTTGGCTGAGTTATGGCCCCTTTTCGACTTAGTTTTTATTGGTGTGTTGATATTGATTTCGGATCAATAACTTTTGCAGGGATGCATTGATTTTATTGAAAGTTTGCAGAAGGATATATATCATTATAAAATACAGGTCAAAATCGATATTAGTGATCATCTGCAAAATTTTGGCTGAGTTATGGCCCTTTTTCGACTTAGTTTCTATTGTTGTGTTGATATTGGTTTCCACTCAATAACTTGCAGGGATGCATTGATTTTATTGAAAGTTTGCAGAAGAATATATTATTGTAAAATGCAGGTCAAGTTTGATATTGGTAATCATCCGCAAAACTTTGGGCAAGTTATGGCCCTTTTTCTACTTAGTCGCTTTTAGGGATAGGAGGGATTGTAAAGACCAGTGTTTTTTTCCTTTTTCATATCAAATGGTTGGCGCTTTAAGCAGATGACACATCCGATTCTCGGAATTCTAGTCTGATAGGGACATTGGATTATGCCTTGTTCTCACTTCTGTGAGGTGTTTAAAATGTTATGACAGAATGGTAAGCAGTGTAGACCAAGATCTATACTGTTTGCTGAGGGCTGTTCATCTGAGTATTGCAGTAAATGGTAACAAAAAGTAATCTTTACTTTTAATTTTGATTCAACATTGACATGTTGTTTTTCTGTGAGTTTTGAAAGCATGTTATTAAATCTAATATATTCTGAAATTCTAATATCTTCAGTTAAAGATCATGGCCCAGTTGTTCAAAGCGTCGTTAGATTAACAAGCTAGTTAAGGGTCATTTCGTTAACTGTTTTAGCAGATTCAATATACAATATTCTGATATTTTTTGCTGAAAAAATGTGAGTAGTTTTTGCATTGCAAAAGCTACTCACATTTTTTTCAGCAAAAAATTCAGCATATTTGCATATTACTGGATGTAAATTTTAACGAATCGTCAACTAACGACATCGTTAGCTTTGAACAATTGGGCCCATGTTTTTAAATAATTATTGATTTTATAAAAGATATTTGGTTTCTTTTGAACCCTGAGATCATCTAAGGGCAAGCTTTTAGATATGATAGGGTAAAAACCTTAATACTAAAATGTACAAAAACACTTGAGAACTTTATCATTGAAATATATACCCAACACATGTATTCATTTCAAAGTCATTACACCAGCTTAACATGTTTAAGAAACTTTTTTTAGCCCTCTTAAAAATCTAATTAATTTGCATGCAGTCATGGGGATTTCTATTTTATCAAGGCGGTAGATGTAACATGTATAGCTTCAGATAAGGTGATGATTGACACAATGATTTGGAATACATTGTAATTTATGTTATTTATGCACCAAAAACATGTCTTGTTGGAATTGCCTAGCCTAGGCAATTCCATTGAGTACCCATGAGATACCTTTTGGTGTAAAAATAACAACAATTACATAACTCCAGATGTGGCACGTTTTTTCTTTCAGCCAAAAAATGTTGATAATTTTTCTCATTTTTCCATGGAAACATAATACACAGAGGCACTTCCAATGAGTACCCACAACACACCATATGTTTTTGTGGAGAAATAAGAAAATTATTATGTGGCTACCCTGTCTTATCTGGAGCTATGAAATATGGTAGGGGTTAAGATTGTCCAATAATCAGCATAGCTACAGATAAGAGGGGGGGGGTATCCACATAATATTTTTCTTATTTCTCAACAAAATTATAGGTTGTGGGTACTCATTAGAAGCGCCTCGGCAAGGCGCTTCTAATGAACACCCACAATGTATGTTATTGTCGAGAATTAAGATTTAACTGTAAATAGTTTTTGGTTGAAAAAAAGCACCTTGTCTGGAGCTATGATTCAATGTAAATGTGGTAGTTAAGTAAACACCATCAATACATATGAGCTGCATTCCCAGTCAGCATTCTACATAAATCTATATCGGGCCGTCATCGGCCCGTCAGGGTAGCTGACGGGCCGATGACGGCCCGATGTAGATTTAGGTAGAATGCTAGCTGGGTTGTGAGAAATGTACCTTCGAAATGCTCCCAACGAAGATTCAGACCAGCCTGTGCATCTGTACCATCTGATCAGAATCTTCACTGGGTGCATTTTGGATACCCAAGATTGCAAAAGTTTCTACATGTGGACAAGTAAAGATTCTGATCAGACTGCACAGATGCACAGGCTGATTTGAGTTTTCATTGGACCTGCATGCGAGAAAGTAGGTTTTCTGACACTGAGGCTCATATATCTTTTAACCCTTAAAGCGCCAATCACAACTGCAGCAGACGACACTTTTAAATATAGGATATATTTTTTTTTTTTTCTTAGAAAATAAGTCTTGACATTTCATGTGAATGCAGACGATTCACATGAAATTTCAAGGCTTATTTTCTAAGAAAAATATTTTTTAAAATGTTGTCTGCTGCAAATTTTGCATGGCGCTTGAAGGTAAGGTGAACAGCATAAGTCCAGATAAAGGGATATATTCCAAAGATGTTTTTTTTATTATTATCATTGTACTGAAGTATATTGTGGGTACTTACTGGAATCGGTTTGCTGATGCGATTTCAATGACTACTCACAAGATTTTTTTCTGTGTGCAAAATAGCCAAAATTATCCTAGCTTATCGCATCCATTGGTGCCTTATCTAGACCTGTTAAGTTGACTTTGCCTTTCTGTCTGCTATGAAAAGACAATTTTGATAAAAGTGCAAACACTCAAATCCTCAAGTGTAGTAAAATGGAAGGGATTTTCACTTTTAATGAATAATAAGTTTCTAACAAACATCAAACTTAGTTATGGACATAACATTACTGTCACTCTCAACACTTAGTATGCTGGGTGATAATTTCAGCAGACTACATTTTCAAATAATTTTATTTTTTCTAGAAAATTGAATTTGACATTTCATGCAAATTGTCTCCCTTTGGAGACAATTTACATGAAATGTCACATCCTATTTTCTATGAAAAATATTATCAATTTGTTGTCTGCTGAATTTGTCCAGAATGTGCTAGATAATTTGTGGTAATGGATAATGAAAAATAAGAAAAATATCATCAGTTTGTTGTCTGCTGAATCTGCCCAGTGAGAGTTAAAGGCAGATAACTTTGTGGTTATGGATAAACTTCTAATATTCAGTTTTCTGTATCTCTAAATACTGTGGGAATTAATTCATTAGAATTATCTTGCACAGAAATAGCAAAAAATATTCATCTTAATAACTTGCCTATTTGGAGCCTTGTAAAATAGCAAATTCTTGTGTGTGATTTAAGAGTGAAGGAATCATGGATTTTACAAACAACATCATGACGGCAATTAGGTCATATAATTTATCAAGGGATAGTTTAACATTTAGACATAAAAAGCATAAAAGATCATCAATGGTCAGGAGAACGGGATCTTGTAAAGGTACCGGTACCCAGTTTGTATTAGGTGAGCTTATCAATTATTTTATCCATTAATCCATTGTAGCCTGGACTGGAAACCCCAAAAGGGGTAATTGGCAAACAGTGCAGACCCAGAGTAGACGCCACAGAATGCAGGGTCTGATCAGGGTCTAAACTGTTTGCAAATAGTTCAACCATTTTTCTCTTGGAATATGAGAATCACGTAGCCTGACATACCTAAAATTGAAATTGGATTCTTCCAATATATAGTGTGGGGAAGTTCATTCAGTCTACAATGGGTTAAATAACACTAAGCATGCTGAGTAAAAATTCCAGTTGATGACATTTTGTAATATTTTCTTGTTTTTTTTTTTTCTAAAAAATAGGGTTTAACATTTTATACAAATTGTCTCCTTTACAGACAATTTGCATGAAATCCTAAACCCTATATTCTGGGAAGAAAAAAAGAAAAGTATCAATTTGTCATATGCCGATATTGCCCAGAGAAATTGTTAAACATTAAAGTGCCAATCACAACTGCAGCAGATGACATTTTGATTTTTCTAAAATTATTTTTCAGAGATAATTAGGCTTGACATTTCATGTGAAAGGTCTGGTTAACAGACATTTCACTGAACTACTAAGATTTATTTTCTCTGAAAAATAAAAAAAAAAAAAAAAATATAGAATATCATCTGCAACAGTTTCGCATATTATATATAGTGTTTTAATTGTTGAAGGTTGAAGATTGTATTTTTGATTTAATTATAATATTAGCTTAGAAGATATAAGGGCCGTGCCATGCAAAAACACGCCGTCTGGCATATTGGGACAGCAAAGACCCAGATCAGCCTGCTCATCTGCGCAGTATGATCAGGACCTTCACTGTCTGCTAACGATATTACTGAATGCATGAATGGAGAGCAAAGGCCAGGATGATACTTCGCACATGTGTAGGATAATCTGAATCTGCTCATTTTAAGCATGTTAGAAATCACTTTTTCACTTGATGTGGCCCCCAGCAGGCACATAACATCAAAATGACGTACCATCAATGTCGATGCTACGTGATCACGTCGCATCGACGTTGATATGACGTCATTTTAACATTGTGTGCCCACTGGGCCATATTGGCTAGTTTGTGACTCAAAGAACTTGTCTGTAGTCAAACGTATGCCAATTGTGAAAGACTGGACAGACTGGGCCCAGTTGTACAAAACTAATGATGTCGTTAGTTAACGATTCGTTAAAATTTACATCGAGTGATATGCAAATATACTGAAATTTTTTGCTGAAAAAATGTGAGTAGCTTTTGCAGTGCAAAAGCTACTCACATTTTTCCAGCAAAAAATATCAGAATATCATATATTGAATCTGCTAAAACAGTTAACGAAATGACCCTTAATGAGCTTGTTAAGCTAACGACGCTTTGAACAACTGGGCCCTGAATAATAATCCAAAGTATTGGCACAGGCATGTGATCAGTGTCTACACTGTTTACCACTACTTATTATGCAGTGTTTTAAACGCATGAAGAGGTAGTTAATTCTTTTTGTTCGAATTTTAGGACAGATTTGATATGGTATCATGGTGTCTCAGTACTTAGGGTAAATATACATACAGTACATTATTACTTAGCCATCAATACATTAAATATTTCTCTTTTCAGGTGAAACAGACGGCTTTACATTTCATGCAAATTGCTTCCTAAGGAGACAATTTGCATAAAATGTCTGTATACTCAAGCAAAAACAACAAATATTTGGCATTACTTTGTCGTCAGCTGATTTTTCCTAAGGAATGCTGAAGGTTAAAGTTCTGTACCAGCATGTATATCTGTGTGGTCTGATCCTCCCTCACACCTGATGCATTCTGTTCTGTTTGGCATGTGTAGTCAAAGAGCAATGGCTTTGATTGGACAACACAGAAATGCAGTCTGATTTGGGGCTTCGATAGTTGACCTTTACCACTCTCTGGACTAATTCATCAGACAACACTGACATTTTGTTTCTTATTTTTCCAAGAAAATAAGCTCTGACATTTCATGCAAATTGTCTCCTGAGACAATTTGCATGAAATGCCAAAGCCTATTTTCTGTGAAAAATTAGAAAAATATTTCAAAATGTTGTCTGCTGAAATTTTACATTAAGTATATTTTAACTCTGGTCCTGCGTTGTCTCAATAACCAGAATCAAGTAATCTGATTGGCTGAAAATTAGAAGTGGGTGTGGCATCTTAATTTATTTAGCATGGCTAGGATTAAGGTACATTTTCTTGCTGGCTGGCTGATTTGTTGTTTCTCTGAGTTTTGCATTTAGTTTACCATAATAACCCTAAATATTTGGACAGACAGGCCTGTGCAAACAATGTAGATCCAGATTGTCTGGTCACAGTCTACATTGTTTGCCACTCATCCTGCAACATTTTAAATACATCAATGAGACATCAGGAGGTAGTAGAACAGACGTTTACAAATAGGACAAGTATGGTAAGGAGTTATGGTGTCCCAATATTTAGAGTATCATAGGTCTAGATAAGAGTGGGTATCAGGTTAATAGTTTTCTTATTTCTCCATGAAAACATATGTTGTGGGTACTCATTAGAAGCGCCTCGCCGAGGCGCTTCTAATGAGTACCCACAACATATGTTTTCATGGGGAAATAAGAAAAATACCAATACTTTTGGATTGAAAAAAAGGGCCTTAACTAGAGCTATGGAGTATATATGATAGTTTATGCTAATGAGTGTCTTACTGATGTTTTTACAGATGATATTGACTCATCCTCCTCGCTGTCTCGCAGTAAGACTATGCCAACTCTTATGAGGCCCAAACTAACACGTAAAATCACAAATCTTCAAAATTCTGATCGTTTAAAGAATGCCAAAGAACTTGCTGAAAAAGCTATAAAAGTAAGTATACTGATTTCTGTACATGCCATATTTACATTAAGTGTTCCAACAGACATACCAGTGCAAAAATATAGACCAAGCTCAAATTCTGCAAAACATGGTATCTGATCAGGGCCCTGTTTGCCACTCATCCATCAGTTTTTAAAAACATCTACAGTGAGTGAAATGGACTTGACAAGTACAGCAAGGTGTTTGGCTGTCTTGATATTAAGGGTTATCTAACACATATTGATATATTTACATTCTGAATGCATTTACAGAAAAAAAAACAAAAAAAAACACACCTATAGTTAACTATTGAGATGCAATATTGTTCATACTTGAATGAATACATTCACTCATGCGACTTCAAATGATCATTAAGTGATGTCAATTTAAACAATGGTTCTCAGTCTCTCCAATATGATTGAACAAGGGTGACGTTACAACATCATTGGGTTCTGCTATTAGTCGGAAAATGTGCAGTTATTTTCTTGTTTTAATTCTAGCCCTTGAACCAGATTTTTTGTCAAATAATGGTTGGATAATAATATAAATATAAGTAATAAAGGCAATTTATTCAATGTTGATTGAAGTATTTGAACAACATTGGGTCACCAGCAAAGTTTACATAAACCTGTTCAGGGTTCAGATGTTGCTTTGCTCATGACACGATGTTGTTCATACTTCAATCATTACAAAAACAAGCCTATACAAATATACTGAAAATTTTACCACCAAAACTATAAATGTTTAGATTAAAAACTTTGAGATTTTTCATATTTCTGTTCAAAAACATAGATTGTGGGTACTCATTAGAACTGCCTCGTCGAAGCGGTTCTAACGAGTACCCACTATCTATGTTTTGAGCAGGAATAAGAAACATAATGTATACCCCTGTAAACCCCAGTTTTACTATATAAAAGTGGGGTTTAAGGGGGTCAAAATTATATAGGCATGTTTTCATGATGGGACGTTAAAAAATTGACATCATTTCTTAAAAAAATCAGACAAAATAAACTCTTGTTATATTAAGTGTATAGTTTTGGATCTCAAAAAAAAAAAAAAGAATGAGAACCTTACAGAAATTGATAATTTTTCGGAGGTTGAATTAGCCTTTGAACTTACTTTGAATATAAATTCTAAACATGTCCTCTTGGTCAGATGGTCAAGTGCTTCTGACTAAGGTTCACCCTCTCCAACTGCAGATGTAATCCAGCAGAATCCAGTATGTTTACTGCAGTATTTACTTGAACACTGGTTATAACATTCTTCTAAGGGTGAAATTCTTTGATTAAAAAGAAATCCCTTAACCCTAGTCCTGCTGAACCCAGATATGTCCTGCCTTTGCAAACAGTGAAGATCCAGATCAGTTGGCTTCTGAAGAAGCCAACTGATCTGGATCTGCACTGTTTGTCATTAAGTATGTGGCTTTATATCAACAATCTGGATCAAGTAATCTGATTGGCTGAAAATTATGATTAACCCACAGAGGCTCAAACTACCTATGTCCAGAATGTTTTCCATGGTCCCAAAGATGTTTTAGCCATTGCAGTTAGACTGTGTATATTTTTGTGGAGAAATATGAAAAAAAATTACCTGGATAATCCTCTTATCTGGTAAACATAGTACACATTAACCTCTTTATAACACGGTTCATTATAACACGGTTTTGGATACAACACAGTTCAAAGATGGATCCCAAAAATGTACAGATTATATAGAAAAATGACCATAAATGGTCATTTTTCTATATAATCTATACATTTTTGTTTGGATATACCACGGTTGTATAACTAACACAGTTTATGCTTTGGACCCCAACAATAGTGTTATAAAGAGGTTGTGGTGTATGTTGGATTTTTATTTTCAGTTGAAGAAAGTATTTACAATTCAAGGTGGTTATTCTGCAGTAAGGCATAGTCTCAGGAAAAGGGGTTGGGTAGAAAAGTTCTACCGAATTCCAGGTCCTCCAAAAAAGTCCACAAGGAAAAGGCACAGGGTTGGGGATGAGGATGATGATGACAACGATGATGATGATGACGATGATGATGATGATGATGATGATGACAGTGATAGTAAGTTTATACTTTGTTGTTGTTTTTTTTTACGTAAGGCCAGTGTTTTTTTTTATTTTTTGTTTTACAGATTTTTTATGCTGGTCATTATGCTAGGAGGAGGGAAAGAAATGAAAATAAAATTCAGTTTGTCTTTAGATGCATTTGTTTCCAATATAATTGTTTTCAAGGTATCCCGCATAACCCAGGGCTGCCTGGGTCAAGAAAGGTTTGCAAAATTGACAAGTATCAGGCCTCATTAACTTGTAGTTTTAACAGAGCCCTTCACCAGCCCTTTATTCAGCTTTCAACCTGTAAGCATCTGTGCTTTGCTTCATGCCTAGAGCTCTCAGCTTCATTTCATTACAATGTTATCCCCAAATTGATTTGATTGTTTTCTATGATGATACAATGACTGATATAGGCATTTGCTACATGAAACAAACAAAACCAATGTAAATGACAGTCTTTCTGCTTTGCATAATTAATCTGAGCTTGTTGATTATTCTGAGGAAATATTCTACAGAAGCCTTACAGAGCCTTATGACTTTATTTTGATGAATCAACACCTTAAGTCATTGGCCCCTGAAGCTGATAAGACCTTTATTACTTGTAATGCTTATCAGCCATATACCTGTAGATATCAGATAGACATCAGTACCTATCTCCCTGAAGCTTTCTGTAGTAGATACTGTAATTTGAGGGGTACTAATAAAGTGTATATGATATTGTCCTTGCTGTTGTTTTCACTGTCCTAGGCCCAGTTGTTCAAAGATAACAATTTCGTTAGTTAAAACTTAGATGATTAAATATGGCATATACACTAATATTTTTGCTGAAAAATGTGAGTAGCTTTTGCATTTGCAAAAGCTACTCACATTTTTTCAGCAAAAATACCTGTAAATTAGATATTGTACTTACTGGAACAGTTAACATTTTGATCACTAATGAGCTCCTTAAGCTAATGACGCTTTGAATGACGGGGCCCTGTTTTTTATTCAGAATGGTTGTGAGTATGTTTAATCAAATTAAAAGTATGCAGGGTAGAAAAAGTTCATTTTAATGTTATTTTACTCTGGATTTCACCCATCAAATCAGATTATTCCTCTCTTTTCATATTTGTTATTATCCAAGGGTTACAATAATATTGAAATTCACATTTTAACACTAGTAACATTGACTCAATAACAAAAAATTTCCCTATTTCTGTCTTTGTGAGGGATTCTCCAGGGAGACATTCTATCTCTGGTAAATTATATGCATTTTCTCAGAACGTAAAATTATGTTGCTTTTTGAAGCAATATACTTAAAAAAATACATCAAAACTGACCAGATTGGTCAGAATCCGCATTACCGAAATGTGGGCCCTATCGGAACCCACATCCTCTGATGACCAGCTTGCAAAATCAGTCATCAGAGTTTTGGTTGGTTAATCACACAAGAAAGTCATTAGTCAGTAAATCACACAGGATAGTCATTAGTCACATTTTCCTTTCTTTTAGCGATTTAAACCACTTAAAAACAGTGTGGAAGTGAATTTGAATTTCTTGCAAAAGTGAAAGTAGGATTTCCAATATTGTTTGTAGCAAGTATTTTCATTAGCTGAACTATGCAGAGGTGAAAAATCTGTACTTTTACAAATCCATGAAGTGCAACAACTTAATGCAGTTGATAATTGGCCCCATCAGAGCTATTAAAAGCTTTTCCTATTTTTACTATTCCAGGGCTTTACAGTACCTGTTCCAGGGCAGAAACCATGTGTTTGCAGACAGGTGCAAAATGAATCGTCTCAATCACATTGATCACGATTGCCTGACACGATTTAAGGTCCTGGACTGAGCCAGAAAGAAAAAACTCAGGAGGAAAATTATTTATGTAGACAAAAACTGCATACAATTTACTTCTAGGAATGTTTTACATAATTATATGCCATAAGCATTTTCAGATGAGACATAAGCTGGCCTCCATGGCTCAGTCCAATGTGCATCCGACTGGTGATCAGGTGGTCCGGCAACATTCTTTTGTGGAGATTGATCATGGAATGTTTTCTACAGTTATTCTCCCCCTTCCACTTCAAGAAGGGGAGTTTTCAGTTTCTGGTAAAAGAATACATAAGTACTGTTTAACCACTTAGAGGACTAAGCCTGCCCAGGAAAAGTGTGGTTATGTAAACTGATTGCACTCGACATGACCCTAATGGGTTGACTGGGCCTTTAAGCCTCAATCAATCAAAATCAGACAGGACATATTTTTGTTAACCCTTAAAGCGCCAAGAAAAACTGCATCTGAAAATGTCATCTGTTTATGTCGCCTGCTGAATATTCTTGCTAACTTCTCAAAGCTATTTTTTGCATATTGGCAAACAGTGTGGACCCTGATCAGACTGCAGTCTGATCTGGGTCCACACTGTTTGCAATAATGACTTTTAAAATCACAAGCAGAAGACAAAGCAGACAACAGTTGTTATGATTGGCGCTTTAAGGGTTAAATTTATAATAATGAAACATAATCTGTAGATCAGCATTAATTTATGATATTTTTGTTGCAAAAATTTGAGTAGCTTTTGCAATGCAAAATCTACTCACATTTTTTTTTTCAGAAAAAAAGATCAATGTATTTGCCATATTTCAAGATTGGAATTTTAACATTATGTTAGCTAACAAATTGTTAAGTTTGAACAACTGGGTCCAGGCAAATAACTAGACCTGTTTAAATTTTAGTATAAATATGGTAAGGCATCATGGTATACCAATATTCAGAATAAAATAAGATAAACTTATCTTTATTTACAGATGACCAGCCAAAGGTTCCTCCCTGGGAAGAGGATGATGGGATATATGGAATAATGGTATGTTGTTAAGGTTAATGAATACACATAAAAAAAAGAAAGATCAGTTTAAGCTCAAATTAAAAGTTTTAGCCTCCAGTTCAAACCAGCAGAAAAAAATTGATACACTTATCTGCTCTGAGAATTCTTTCTAAATGGAGACTTAATGGAGGCATTTGCTCTCAGGGCCAGCATTTTCTTTCCTTTAAGATTACCCATCTTTGAGAAGGGAGGCAAATACTGTCAGAGTGATCTCATTTGAGCCAGGGCACTACAAAACCTACAATAAGACTTGTGCGACCAGCAAAGACTCTGATCAGACTGCACATTCGTGCAGTCTGATCAGAGTCTTTGCTGATCGCATGTGCCTTCTACAGTCTTCGAGGTAGCAAAAGAGGGATACACAAGAGCCTGCGTCATACCGGGTGGATGTGCATGTTGATCTGAGTATTTGCTGGTGACACGTCTTATTGTAGGTTTTGTTGTGCGCTGGCTCATTTTTGAAGTGTATCTATACACCTGACTATTATCAGTGCATTGATAGGTCACACAGGTAATCAAACATAATACCATGTGAAAACACTGAAAGCCATAATAGTATCCTTATCTTTGCAGTATGGTCAAACTCTTGGCTATTTTCTAGTTGGGTTTTCAGTTTAAATATTGCATGTTCATATCCAGAAGAGCCTGACTTAGTTAGTTGTATGTTTGTAAGGCAGATCATGGCCTTAGCTATTTGCATGGCATACTATATTTACCCCATACAAACAGTTTAGACCCTGAGCAAACCGCTTCTTTAGGAGCAGCAGAGTAGTTTAATCAGGGTCTACACTGTTTGCCATTCAGCCAATAAAAGCCCAAATAAGCCAACTCAAACAAACAGTTCAGGAAATTCAAAGTTTAAGATAAGAGGAGTATCCAGGAAATTATTTTTCTTATTTCTCCATGAAAACATATCGTGTGTACTCATTGGAATCATATAAACATACGTTTTCATGGAGAAATAAGAAAACTATTGGTATTTTCTATTGAAAAATTCAGTAGACTTTGCTCAGGCTGCTGATAAACAAATTTCTTCCTGTGCAAGAATTTTAAGCAATTTTCTTGAATAAAAGCAGTGAAATTTTCACTTACATTGGAAGGGGTGTATAGCTTCTACAATGGCTTTCTGAAAGTTGCAAAAATGGTCGGCTATGATCTGCTGGACCTTTCTCAGAATATGTAATTTTCTTTTCCCTAACAACCAAATTCAAATGTTCAACAGAAACCCACTGTTTGAAAATGGTATGTGACAATTATAAAAGTTCTAACATGAGGAAATGTACTTGTTACATATGCATCCAGCAAGACTGATCAGACTATGATCAGTCTCCCTCAGTGCTTTTTGGAAGCCAAGGTTTCTACGGTAACTCTCCTAAATTTTCGAACACCAAAGTTTCTGACAAAATGGCAAATGCAAACAGTATAGAGCCAGATCAGACTGCTCCTGTTTGCCATTCCACTTTGTATTTTTAAGAAACACTGCATAAAAAGCAAGGTTTAGGCCCAAACAGTATGGCAGAAAGTGTTCAAAATTTTATGTCATTAACCGTATAGTCTACAACAAAGACTGACTTTACTGCACAGATGCATATGTTGTGGGTACTCATAAGAAGTACATCGCCGAGTCACTTCTAATTAGTATCCACAACATGTACTTGTATGAAGAAATAAGAATAATACCAATCTGGATACCCCTCTTATCTATTACCATACTAGACCTAATTACCACACCTTTGCCTATAAGCACACAGTCAAGCAATTTAGAAGTCTTTAGATTACAGCCACTATTATACTTTTATGTACTTCTTTATAAAAACATGGTGTGGGAACTCATTTAAATTGCCTGGACAAGTTGAGGCAGTTCAAAAGAGTACCCATAACATATGCTTTTATAAAGAAAATCAGAAAATAATACCGCATAAGCATCATTAAACACTCTCCTCATGAAATCCTCTGTTGATCTTTCTGTAAAGTGTGCCCTTACATAGCTCTTGATAAGGCACTTTTTTTCAACCAAAAAGTATCTATATTTTTCTTATTTCTCGACAAAAACATATGTTGAGGGTACCCATTAGAAGCGCCTCACCAAGGCATTTCTAATGAGTACCCACAACATATGTTTTTGTCGAGAAATAAGAAAACTACTTACCTGATACCCACTCTTATTTAGACCTATGCCCTTATTAGATGGATATTTTACTACAAATTTGTTCAGTAATTTTGAAAAATTTAAATGCACAGAGTGGTAATTAGGTTGAATGTGGTATGTAATATTTGGTCTAACTTGTTTTTCAGTCTCGTCTGGTTCGTAATGTGAATCCTACGTTTATATGGGTGCTGAAGCGTGATGTTATAGATTATCGTTTTCTCACCAGAGATCAGATGGTCAACCATTATTGTAAGGCTGGCTCCTTCACAACAAAGGTGAGTATAGTAAATCTTCTGGACTTCAAACAGGAAAATCTTCGTTCAAAAAAAAGAACACCACCAAGAATTCTTTAAGGAAGTAACTAATTTTGCAAAGGGAGGCAATTAAATTGCCTCCCTTTGCAAAATTGGTTACTTCTCCTTTCTTCCTTGGTTAAAAAGAGATAATAAATGTAGGTCTCTTTTTGTTTTGTATCTGTTTGAAATTTGTCTTACCTGCTTGACATTTGTCACAAAGGTGTCCAATTATCAGTCGGTCTGTCATTTCATCCATCTGTCCATATTTGCACTGGCCCTAGCATTAATTGTTGTCCATTAGGGTCTGTTGGATAGGCGAGAAATAAGAAAAATATTTGCCTGATACTCCTATTATATGGAATAATGCTGCATGTATAGTGCTTCTGTATATAGTCTTTATGTTTTACCTTAGGTTGGTTTGTGTGTGAATATGCGTCAGGTTCCATGGTTTGAAGATGCTAACCCTGAAGAATTCTACCCAAGATGTTACAGACTTAGTCATGAGGAGGAGAAATCTGCATTTATAGGTAAAATTACTGTTTCAAATAAAACCATAACCATGGGACAGGAATTACAGTTAATGTTTTCTTGTTTCTCCTTGTAAAAAATTGAATATGTAGATACCCAGGAAAAGCAGCTGTCATGGAATGCAGCCCTCCAAGGCACAAGATAAGGGTTTAACCCTTAAGATGCTTTGTCTTCTGCCAGTTACTTTAAAAGTCATTGTTGCAAACAGGAGAAGCATCCAGGTGGGCAAGTAGTTAGAGCTCCTGACTTTGAGTCTCAGGGTCTCAGGTTCAAATCCCTCTGGAGGCTGAATTCGGCTCATGAATGTATGGCACTTCATTGCAGAGAGGCTTTCATTATCAGCCTTCCATCATTCTGAAATAATTTAAATGTTGAAAGGGATGTAAAACACCAAACCAGCATCTAAAAGGTAAGAATTTGCTCCCAAATTTACCTTTTACATAGCTCTAGATAAGGCACTTTTTTTTTTTCAACCAAAAAGTGTACTTTTTGATATTTTTCTTATTTCTCCACAAAACATATGTTGTGGGTACTCATTAGAAGTTTTCTTGGAGAGATTAGAAAAATATATACTTGATACGCCCTTTTATCTAGAGCTGTGTTTTAGAGTAGACCCCTTTTTCAGAAGGGAGACAAAAAACAATTTTATCAGTTGTGTATCACCTGAAAGTGTGTCCATTCCCTTAACCCTTGTCATGCTTAATAAATTTAAATGTCATGTCCACTATTAATTTTCAGCCAATCAGATTACTTGATCCAGATTGTTGCTATAAATTCACACACTTACTGGCAAACAGTGCAGATCCAGGTCAGTTGGCTTCTTCAGAAGCCAACTGATCTGGACCTACACTGTTTGCAAAGGCAGGATATATACGGGTTCAGCATGACAAGGGTTAATTGCTGTTTTCAGATGATTTCAGACACACTGCCTGTATTAGTATTCTCAAAGCTGTCATTGCAATGTACATGGAAGGGGGAGAGTGCAATGAGGAGCGGCGAGAAAAAGAAGAAAACCCAGAAGTAAAGGAAACGGACAAGTCAGAACCTGAAAAACCATTCGTTTGTACAAACCCCGAATGTACTCGATCACGCCCAAACGTGGAAACAGAGAACATGTGTGTCCATGCTAAACTGAAGAAAGAAGAAGAAGAAAGAAAAAAGCAAAGGGAGAAAACTATATTGCCATCAGGTAATTATTGTTGTAGGCATTTATTGATGACTTCTCTTTGACAGCAGGCCATAAGTACATTTACATAGGATTTCTTATGGAGGAGTATTTGATGATATTTCTAGGGTAATTTTCTCTGGTTCTCTTTAAAGGTCTTTGTTTTGGAAGCTCATTAGAAGTGCCTCAGTGAGTATCCATAACATAGGTTTATATGGACATATAACAAAAATTATCCCAGAATAATCACTAAATACTTCTCTTGAACTCCTTTGCTGATTAGTACTGAGAAGAGTAGCTTAAACCTGAGTAGTTTAAAGAGACTGGTAACACCTGGTAAATTTTCTGCCATTCTTACAAGGGGGATAACTTTTGTGACTTCCTGTTTACTTTTCTGCATGCCAGACTCCTTGTGAAAAGGGTCGCCTCTAAAAAGAAGGAATTAGCTCCCAAAGGGAGTAAATTCTTGCCTTTTAGAGTAGACCACTTTTCAGAAAAAAGGTGAAACCAGTTTTGACAGAGTTGCCTTCCCTGAAGGCATATCCAGTCCCCTTCACTAACATGCTAAATCTCAAATATAAGCAGTTGACAAAATGATAGTTTCCATATATATAGGGAGAAATATGAAATACCACTGGGCTGAGTGAGGTTCAAACCCACGCCGGATACAACGGCAGCGCCTAGCCCTTCAGAGTTGGGAGACATAACCACTGCACCACTTTGCTTGTTAAAAAACAAGTTTCATGGAACAGTATTATGCTTGATTCTCTGAATGACCCCTCAGATAGGTTATATTTTTGGTGTGCTAGCACACTCATTATATACAAGGAATTCTCTGGGTCCGCAGCAGTGTACTGTGAACATCAGACTGCATCAGTGCACAGGCTGATTTGGACTTTTATTGTTTGCATGTGCTTGAAGATCTTTTGTTTTTGCATCACTCAGTTGACTACCATGCAGTGACTACTGTATTTACCCTTAGTATACAGACCGCTTTAACTCCATTCCATACTTCTCCTAAAAGTTGAACAAATCTACAGTGAACCCTCGTTACAATGATAGCATTTATTCTGAAAAATGTTGCCATTGAAACATATTTGGTGTAAAAAATATTTAATGAGCAGAATGATATGTAAGAAAGGTCCTTGCTTCATAGAACATATGTTTTTGGATATTTGTTAGAATTGCCTCGGTGAGGCAATTCTAATAAATATCCAAAACATATGTTTCTTGAAGTATTAAAACACTTTTCTTGCATAATATCTGATTAGTTGTCACCTAACGAATGATGGTTTTTTGTCAGTCAAATAAATGAATTTTGTCGGTTTATCGAGAGTCAGTATAAAGAGGCTTGACTGTATTTTACTGCATGTTGAATTCTGGCAAAAGAATAAGCACAATAGTGGTTAACCGCTTAGAGGACTAAGCCTGCCCAGTAAAAGTGTGGTAAGGTAAACTGACCAAGCTCGACATGACCCCATTAGGTTGACTGGGCTGTAAAACTTCAGCACGAACAAAATTAACTGCATGTTAATGTGTCTAAAAAGTACTGGATGAGTGGTAGACTGTGTCAACCCTGATCAGATGCCACTTTCTGTGGACATGTAATCAGGATTTACACTGTTTGTTCAGGCTTGTCTGTCTGATTACTTATGGTAAATATGGTACCATGAATATATATATTTTAACACTTTGCAGGCTGGGTAAAAATTCCAGCAGATGATATTTTGAAATAGTTTTTTATTTTTTCTAGAAAATAGGATCTGTCACTTTATGCAAATTGTCTCTTTAGGAGACAATTTGCATGAAGTGTCAGATCCCATTTTCTAGGGAAAAAAAAAAAAAAAAAAAATACCACCAATTTGTCTTCTGCTAAATCTGCTCAAAGCGTGGTAAGTGTTAAGATAGCTTCTCACAAGCTGCTAAGTTAGTTGTCTGACTTAGCTCCAGATAAGGCAATTTTTCATCTGAAAAGAAAAGTATTGATATTGTTCTGATTTCTCCACAAATAATGAGTACCCACAACAAGTATTTTAACCCATTCATGCCAAATGGACTATTCTTCCATATCTCTGGACTGGTCCATTTCCAATTTAAAAGCTGTCTGGTTTGTTTTTAGGATTATTATTTATTATAGAAATTCCTGTACTTAATGCAAACAGTGTAGACCCTGATCAGACACCACATTATGGGGTGTCTGATCTGGATCTACTCCGTTTGGATTGGTCCAATTTATGGGACGCTAGGCTTAAATGGGTTAATGAAGAAATAAAAAAAAAAAAATCTAGAATACCCTTCTTATCTGGAGCTATGGTTAATAAAATAAGTCTTCAAAAGTATTTTCTGTTATTCCTGTTCTGTTTAGGCGAAGGCCAGCAGACGCACATAATATGGACTAGCAGTGGTCTGCACTTTCTCCTCTATTCAGATTGTAAGACATAGATATTGTCTTCACTTGTAATATAAACTTAGACTGGAATTTGTAAACTTTTAGGCTCACAACAAAATTCAGCCAAATTTAAGCATTACCTGATGGCATTTTAATTTTTCTTTTATTTTATTTTTTTATTATTTTTTTTTTTTTAGAAAATAGGGCCTGACATTTCATGTGAATCATCTCTGTGGAGAGATTTTAACATGTAATCCTGAGCTCTAGTTTATTAGATAACTAAGAAAAATATCACATTTGTTGTATGCTGATCTCATAACAAGGGTTAAAAAAGACTAATACTAAAATGTAATTCAGTAGTTCACATTTTTAATCATAAATGTTGGTGCATTGATATCTATTGTCAAGGAACTACTTTTGTGCTCTGAGTGTAACATACGGTAAATGTCCTAAAATTTTAAACACCAAAGTGTCTGACAAATGGCATATGCAAACAGTGCAGACCCAGATCAGACTGCTCCTACACAGTTTGCCATTCCACTGTTTTAAGAAAGAACATCATACAAAGCAAATTTTGACCAAAAAAGTATAAAATAAAGTATTCGGAATTTTAGGACATTTACCATAGTACGAGTATTTCCGTGTAAAAATGCAATCATATGGGCCATGTCAAGCAAAAAAAATGCCTTCCAATATGTGCAAAATATGTAGATTCAGATCATCCTACACATGAGTAAAGTATGATCAAGGCCTTTGCTCTCCATTTATAAATTCTGTGGTATCCAATGATTCTATTAGCAGACTGTGAAGGTGCTGATCAGACTGCATAGATGCACAGGCTGATCTGGGCATGCATGCCCAGAAGGCACATTTTTGCTTGGCACGGCTCATATAATGTTGGTTCACCGCCTTGTTGTCTCCACAGCATGAATGACAAAAAAAAAAATATGATTTCAGCTTCATCATAAAAATAGACAGCTCAGGGTGAATAGATTCTCCTACAAGGGAGGAAACTCTAAGCTGGAAGTTTTTGCCTCCCTTTTCAGTATTCCAGCAAAAGAGAACTTACCTTCCTGATATGTGAATCTCTTCTCAAAGGGGGCTAATCTTTAGGCATAGCACTCAGGGTAAAATATTCAGCAGTAGACATATAAGAATATTTTTCTTATTTTTCCCAGAAAACAGGTTTTGGCTTTTCATGCAAAAATTATCTCCAATGAAGACAATTTGTATGAAATGTCAAAGTATTTTCTGGGAGAAATAAGAAAAATGCCATAAATTTGTCATCTGCTGAATTAGCCCAAAGTGGTAAAAGTTAAAAGAAAGAATTTGCTCCCATTGTGAACAAGTTCTTTGATTTAAGATTAGCCGGCCTCGGTGGCTCAGTTGGATGCGCATCATTCTGGTGATCAGGAGGTTGCGGGTTCGACCCCCGCTGGGCCGGCAAGATTCTTTCGTGGACATTGGCCATGAAATATTTTCTACGGTCATTCTCTCCCTTCTGCTGATTCAAAACAGGCAGTTGTCAGTTTCTGATGAAAGAATGTTACAATACTGGTTACCGTATTAATCCGCCTATAAGACGATTTGTTTATAAGACGGGGGCTGTTTTTGGGCCCTTCCCAGGCAGGATTTTGCTTTTATTTAATTATAAGACGGATTAAAAAAGTCGCCTGTCGGAGATATTCCCTGCCACTCAGAAATTCCTAAAGTACATTAAGACATCGGCGGTGATTGGTCAGATTTATCATAGAGCAGCAATTAAAAAAACTTCCAACACCACTTACAAGCATGCATACCGTATGTAACTGTGTATAACACGCACCTTATTTACCCAGAAAACGTTTATAAAAATCCGATGTGTATTATTCATAGGAACACCAAAATCGGGACAGAAATCGCCAAGATAATCGGTCGCGAAAACTCATGACATTCATGATCGCCCGTTAAAAATGCGAAATAGAATGATTGCTATGAGATATTCATGATTTTTTATACCTATCTCGCCCATACCATGGTTCTGTCAGCTCAAAACAAGCAACTCCATCTGATTTGCAGTAATTTGATATCCTTTTCATGTCCATGCTCTTTTTGTTTACGCTTTTTTATTTTGCTGATCATGTGATCTCTTCAAAGGGAAACTACTCAAACAGGCATATGCATATGAATCTGTATTGATTACCGGACTTTGACAAGTCTCACACCGTAACTTGAATAAATCAGCCTGCACAACTGATTTATTGTAGTTCAAAATAGGAAATAAATTTGGTAGAACATAAATATTGGCACAAACGATCATACATTGAAAAAATAAAAAAGTATTTAATTTTTTGCAATTATTAAAATTATTGATAATAAACAAAACCAACTGGGCTTTTGAGGTAGGTAGATCGGTCATTTGCATTTTATCTTTTATTTTCTTGCCATATGTTTATTTTTATTTTTTTTTTTAAACTTTACTTCCAACTTACCAAAAAAATTGTTTGAAATAAACAATGTTTATGATAAAGAAAAAAAAAAAACTACCAGCATACATCTGTGCACTTAATTGGTTAATTGGCAGTCAGAATGACAACTAGTCGACTTTAGTTGTTGTTTGCATTGCCCTGAGGCACTGAGTTGATAATTTCACGTCTCAGTTAAGAAAGTGACACAGTGACACAAAGAAGGTGTTAATTATGAGAACACAAAAGAAATAACTACATTTTTATTATCATAGCGTCTGCAGTGGGGAAGCAAAGAACTGCCTACACTACATCAAGTTGCCTGAGGCCCATGGTAACAGAGCTGCACAATGAAAATCAGTTAGAATTATCGTAATTTGGCCTGTTTCTACTCTAAACCTTCCGAATTCGGCCATTTTCAACTCAGTCCTAGTGAAATTTGGCACACTTAGTATCTGGTAACTTAATAAATAATAATGCACGGATAAATTCTTTGTGTTTTACATAGGAACATCTTTTTTTTTTTATTTCAAAATTATTTAGCAAATATTCAGTGCGTGTTATACACGGGTGCGAGTAATACACAGAAAAATTCGGTACTTCACCTAAAAAATTACCTTGCTGCTATTTCTATCAAGGGACGAAGGTAAACATTATATCCTTCTACCGGTTTCGAAGATCGGCATTTTCCGTGACCACGTTGCACCACCGGACTTTGCCGAAAATACCGATATGGCCAAAGACCTCGATTATAAGACGGGTCTGGAGTTTTGGGGGCTTTTTTTTGGAAAAATCCCCGTCTTATAGGCTGATTAATACGGTAACCACTTAGAGGACTAAGCCTGCCCTGTTAAAGTGTAGTTAGGTACATTGGCTGTGCTCGACATGACCCCATTGGGCAGACTGGGCCTTAAACCTCAACACAAACAAATTCTTTAAGATTAATCCCTTCTCAAAGGGCAGATACTTCCTGCTCGGAGTGATCTCCCTTAGAGGGGTATCCATCAGGCATATACAAACAGTGAAGCCCATAATCAGTCTGTGCATACTTAATTTGGTCTTGACTGTATACCTACAGAAAAGTTAGATTCTACTGGTGAACAGTGAAAACCCTGATCTGTTTTGTTGGTAATCGTTTGTGTATGGTAAATGTCCTAAAATTTCATAAACCAAAGTTTCTCATAAAATGGCATATGCAAATAGTGCAGACCCAGATCAGACTGCTCCTGAAGGAGCAGTCTGATCAGGGTCTACACTGTTTGCCATTTCACCAAGTACTTTAAGAAACAACTACATAAAAATAAGAATTTAAACCCCAAAAGTATGGAATAAAGTGTTTGAAATTTTAGAACATTTACTGTATCTGTTTTTGTCATAAAATGCCCATTTGACCATATTATCTGTTACTCTCATCTTAAAGACAATGAGGAAAATGATGATAATGAAAATGATGATGATAATGATGATTGTGAGGTTGAGTATGATGAAAATGGTGGTAAGTTACTACACACTTGGTTACTGGCTAGGTGAAAAAAAGGCAGGTGTGTCTTGTACACTTTTTGTTTCTGTTTTTGTTTTATAGTTTGAATTTGGATTATCTGTCATTGAAACAGAAAGTTCTTTTGTGTCAAGGTTTACAGTAATATGAATTTAGTAGGTGCTACCTATATCTGTGCATCCAAATTGTCATCAGTTGCTTCATATATAGGGTAGCCAAACTCTATATAACAAACAAAATTTTCTTTCTTCACTGACAGATCTGTCATAGTCAGTGTTTTGGTTCCATCTGGGTTGTAGTTTTGCGTTGGTAGGTCGAGTGTTTGTTGCTAGTTCTAGGATTTGCGTATAGCAACGTTTCTGTAACGTATTATGCGTTTACTGTACTGTCCTCGCGTTTATAGTAATGTTAGGTTCGGTTTGGTGCTCATTTACCTTACCTGTGTAATAAAGCTTTTGCCTAGGGCATCTAACATGCATGAGCACAAATTATGCTTCACTGCACTTGCCATTTACGCTTCAAACTGATAAGGTGTATACTTATCCAGTTAGCTTTATTTGGATACTACTTTAATATATTTTGCATATATTATATGTTACAGGTATGTGCATTTTTGTATTTTTATGTATTTTATCTATTTTGAAAAGGTATGCTTGAATTTCAAAGTTTAGCAACTTAAAACATAGATTGTTGTTTGAAGTTTGTGTCATGTGTTTTGTCCAGAAACTGCAAGGCATTTCAGACAGGTTAAATCCGCACCTTAAAATGTAGTATGCTTTGTTTAATGGTTTTATCTATAATGAATCATAATTAATATTCATATTTTCATAAGTAATGTGTTATCTGTAATCAAAGGCACTTGCCATTTACGCTTCAAACTGATAAGGTGTATACTTATCCAGTTGGCTTTATTTGGATACTACTTTAATATATTTTGCATATATTATATGTTACAGATGACGATGTCAGCTATTTGAGATGTGAGCCCTTCATTAAATCATCATTTCATCATCAAAAAAAAAAAAAAAAAAAAAAATTGCCGAAAACAGAAAGTACGGTGAACGGATAAAATGTAATAGGAAAGGAGAAAAAATCCAAATCACATTTTCCCCGACCGGGGATCGAACCCGGTCCGCCGGATTCAAAGTCCAGCACTCTACCACGTCGCTATAAAAGCCGGCTTCTACCGCATGGCAGTAGAAGTGTATCATATACCTAACTGCTACATCCCTCCTTCCTATAACGAGACATTTGTATGCATTCATGCCAATACAAATGTCGCGCAAGCTCCGAGTGACAACCCAGCATTTGCTTTGCCTGTCAGGCTCCAAGGCTGCCACCCCCACACTGGCCACCAATTATGTCACCGGTACGTGAGTCCGTCCTTTGGGTAATAAATAACGCACACCAAGACAGGGATGATGATGAAATGATGATTTAATGAAGGGCTCACATCTCAAATAGCTGACATCGTCATCTGTAACATATAATATATGCAAAATATATTAAAGTAGTATCCAAATAAAGCTAACTGGATAAGTATACACCTTATCAGTTTGAAGCGTAAATGGCAAGTGCCTTTGATTACAGATAACACATTACTTATGAAAATATGAATATTAATTATGATTCATTATAGATAAAACCATTAAACAAAGCATACTACATTTTAAGGTGCGGATTTAACCTGTCTGAAATGCCTTGCAGTTTCTGGACAAAACACATGGCACAAACTTCAAACAACAATCTATGTTTTAAGTTGCTAAACTTTGAAATTCAAGCATACCTTTTCAAAATAGATAAAATACATAAAAATACAAAAATGCACATACCTGTAACATATAATATATGCAAAATATATTAAAGTAGTATCCAAATAAAGCTAACTGGATAAGTATACACCTTATCAGTTTGAAGCGTAAATGGCAAGTGCAGAGAAGCATAATTTGTGCTCATGCATGTTAGATGCCCTAGGCAAAAGCTTTATTACACAGGTAAGGTAAATGAGCACCAAACCGAACCTAACATTACTATAAACGCGAGGACAGTACAGTAAACGCATAATACGTTACAGAAACGTTGCTATACGCAAATCCTAGAACTAGCAACAAACACTCGACCTACCAACGCAAAACTACAACCCAGATGGAACCAAAACACTGACTATGACAGATCTGCTGTAACCTGATCAAAATCTCGATATTTTACAGTGTCTTCTCGGATCTCCTAAAACATTTTGTCCTTCCAAGCTTTGTATCAGAATGAATGTAAAAGTCAAATGATTTGTTTTTTGAACCTATAGACATTCTGAAAATTTGCTGTTTGAGGCACAAACATAATATTAATGTGCAAGGAGGAAAGAAGAATCTGCTTGCACCCTCTGAGAAGATATTTTTGGAACTAAAAAAAGGCCTACATTTAAAAATGCCCTGACTTTTTTGCCATTAAAATTTCAGCTGCTCTGTCAGTACCCTCTCTTCTGATTGGTCTGGCTGCAGTGGCAGCTTTTGGCTCACTGTGACAAATCACAGAAAGGCTTGCATAACTGCATAGCACTGAAATGCAAAGTGTTATGTTACCACCACATTTTGGTTAAACCTGTCACTAGTTGCATGAGGAATTTGTAGGCGTGCATCAGTGCATCAGCATCAAGCATGCCAAACCACCATTGGTGGTTCAGTTGGTACCTGCTTTGATCTTTAAAAAGATAGAAACCAGAAAAGAGGTTGCGTGTTTACGTTCATTTGCAGTAAATATTTATGCTAAAATAATTGGACACTCTACTTCTTACTGTATATGTTCTAAAAATTGATCAGGTCTGTTTGACTACCTGGTAATGTATCTATAAAGTTCTTAAGCAGTTTAATCCGAGTCTGCACTATTTGCTCAGGCATAACCGTCTGATAATAGTGTAATGAGTCTGTGTACATCTAGTGGGTCAGTTCAAGTGGTCAAGGAAGCCAGAATATCCTGAGATAACCACAAGCCTTCGGAAAGAAACTGACAAGCTTCTCACAAAGTATTATGCAAGGTTTCTAGGGTACCAAAAATGCTTATCATTTTTCTGTTTGTTCAGAATTCCTTTAAATGCCTAAAAATAAACAGCTTAGTCGAATTGCTATTTTATTTCTTACATTTTCTATTAATGCTAGGCTGAAATCAGAAAGAAACACTGCTTTTCCCATTCAATCCCCAAGAACCACATGTTATCATGGTAAAAGCTTCTGTAAGCTTGTAATAGAAAGAATTGCAGACAGTAACCACATTTCATACAGATGTGGTAATGTAATGAGTAATAAATTTAAACTAATATAATAAATGAATAAAAAAAACATAGAATTAAAATGAACATGTAAAACATTATTAAAAAGGATAAATAGTTTTTGAATGCATATCAGTTTTATCATAACATCAGGAAAACACGACTATATAATTTTGACCCCCTTAAACCCCACTTATATATAATAAAACTGGGGTTTACAGGGGTATTAATTATTTTTCTTATTTCTGCTCAAAAACATAGATTGTGGGTACTCGTTAGAACTGCCTCAGTGAAGCAGTTCTAACAAGTACCACAATCTATGTTTTGAGCAGAAATGTGAAAAATATCAGAATTTTTATCTGAAAACTTTCAGTTTTTGTTGGTGAAATTTTCAATATATTTGAATAGGCATGTTTTCGTAATGAAATCCATGTTGTCAAATTGATTTGTTAATCATGAAATTTAGCTCTAGGATCTGACAATAAGATGATGAAGCTATATAAAACAGAAACAGAAATGAGCTTTGTCTCAGATAAAGGGGCCTGAGCATAATATGTGAAACCTGAAGGTCCCAATCAGTCTCCACAAATGTGCAGCATCATGAAAACATGCCTACATAAATTTGACCCCCTTCAACCCCACTTTTATATAGTAAAACTGGGGTTTACAGGGGTATACATTTTTTTCTTAATTTGCTAAATAATATAGATTGTGGGTACTCATTAGAACCGCCTCGCCGAGGCAGTTCTAACGAGTACCCACAATCTATGTTTTGAGCAGAAATATGAAAAATATCGGGGTTTTTATCTGAAATTTTTCTAGTTTTTGGAGATGAAATCTTCTATGAATAGGCATGTTTTTGTAATGGTCTGATTATGGTCTTTGCATCTCACCAGTATATTTTGGTAACCAGTCTTCCTCTAGCTAACCATTAAAGGCCCTTATCAGCCTAAGTAGATACACAAGCTGGTCAGGGTCTTTGCTATTTGGTCTAGATAAAGGAAAGAGTATACACTTGGTCTAGATAAAGGAAAGTCAACCCAGCTAGCATTCTTCTTAAATCTATATTATATCTATGTTATTGGCCCAGCCGGATTCCTGTCAGGCTGATAATGGTCCAGTATAGATCAAAGTAGAATGCTAGCTTAGAAAAGATTTGTTTTATTACTTTTGCTATTCTAGTGGTTACCTACAAAATATGGTTTGGTGGAAAAAAATAAACTGTCACCATAAATACTAGGGCCCAGTTGTTCAAAGCATCATTTGCTTAACAAGCTCATTAATATAAACTCATTAATTATTGTAGCTAAGGTATTTTCAGATATATTGATATTTTTGCTACAAAAATGTGAGAAGCTTTTGCAATGCAAAAGCTGCTCTTATTTTTTCAGCAAAAAATATCAACTGATTTGCCATATTTCAAAATAGAAATTTTATCGTCACGTTAGCTAACAACTTCATTAAATTTTGAACAACTGGGCCCTGATCTGGTGCTATGTACTAAGGCCCCTTTATGTGTGATCTGAATCCAGTGTAAACATATAGTAGATGGGCATGTTTTTTCCTTAGAAATGCATGTATTTAATTTATACCTTATTCGACCTAATTACCGCACTGTGCAAGGTTTTTCAAAACTGTGTTAGGTTTTTCAAAAAAAAAAAAAAAAAAACTAGGAAAAGCTTTGGTAAAATGTGTACCTACCTATACTAACGTTACACTATAAAAAAATCAACGAACAACTTTATGTGTTTTTTATCTTTGTGATTTTCTTTACAAAGGCATATGTTGTGGGTACCCATTTGAATTGCATCGACTTGTGGATGCAATTCAAATGAGTACCCACAACATATGCCTTTATAAAGAAGTAGACATAAAGTACACTGGCTGTTATCTGAAGATTATGGAATTTCTTGACTGTGCGCTTATAGGGGTATGTGCGGTAATTAGATCGAATACGGTATTTAATTTATATGTCTTGCCTTGTATTTGGATTAATGGTGCCTTTTTGTGGCTACATGGTAGAGTAGAGTTAATACAAAAATATCTTTTAATTTAGCTCAAGTTTAGAATCCTTAATTATGGTGCTATGCAAAATCTTAGGAGATCACAGTCTCAAATGTTTATTTTTATTTTTCAGAGAAAATAAGGTTTGACATTCCATGTAAATTGCAGACAATAACCACATTTCATACAGATGTGTTAATGAATGAAATATCAAGCCTTATTTTCTCTGAAGAATAAAAAAACAACAAAAAACAAACAATTTCTTATTATCCTCTACTGTTCTGTGTTCGGTGCTTTATGATGAAAAGGTACATTTAATTGTGGCATTGTGGATACTTGTAAGAATTTCCCAGGTGAGGCAGTTTTTGTGAGACCCCACTGTATATATTTTTGTGGGGAAGTAAGAAAAATATCAATGTGATGTTTGTTTTGAGAAGAAAACAAATTTTACCTTGAGCTCTTGTTTTATACTATCATATACACCACAACCTCTTTAAAACACTATTGTTGGGGTCCAAAGCATAAACCGTTTTAGTTAAACAACCGTGTTATAGCCAAACAAAAATGTATAGATTATATTGAAAAATGACCATTTATGGTCATTTTTCAATATCATCTATACATTTTTGGGATCCATCTTTGAGCCGTGTTATATCCCAAACCGTGTTATAACGAACCGTGTTATAAAGAGCTTGTAGTGTAGAAAGAAAAAAAGCTTCCTATATTACTATACTGTATTTACCCTAAGTATTGGGAAAACTTAACAGTTTACCATATTGGTACCAAAATTTGTACAAGCCCATAACTATCTGTTAATGTGTCTAAACAACTCCTGGATGAGTGGCACACTGCATAGAGCCTGATCAGACTTCACATTTTGTGACCTCTGATCTAGGTCTACACTGTTTGCTTAGCCTGTTTGTCCCTATACTTATGGTAGATAAGATTGACATTTAGAAAAATAGAGACAGACTTTAACAATTTCATATGAGCTGCATGTATTTCATACTATGTTTATATGTGTGAGCTTTTTCTCTGTGAGACACCGCAAGTGTTTGAAAGCAACCTGGTGTTGTCTTTCTCCCATCTATAATTTCCTCTCATTATTAATACTGTACCTGTTAAAAGTCATTTTCCCCAACAAGGTTTCAAGAGTATACAATTCCCATACTGAGGAATTGTTGTTCACCAAAAATTCAGTGCTCTTGATCAGTAAATATTCGACACAGTATGCGTTAGCTTCATTGACTGTTTTAGAGTAAATTCTGCCTCTGGTTTAGCTTCAATGACTGCTTTAGGGTAAATAATGTCCTTAATGTAGCTTCAGTGACTGCTTTAGTGTAAATATTGCCCCTGATTTAGTTTCAGTGACTGCTTTAGGGTAAATACTGTCCCTGATTGAATTTTAGTGGCTGCTTTAGGGTAAATACTGTCCCTGATGTAGCTTCAGTGATTGCTTTAGGGTAAATGCTGTCCATGATGTAGCTTCAGTGACTGCTTTAGGGTAAATGCTGTCCCTGATGTAGCTTCAGTGACTGCTTTAGGGTAAATACTGCTCCTGATTTAATTTTAGTGGCTGCTTTAGGGTAAATACTGTCCCTGATGTAGCTTCAGTGATTGCTTTAGGGTAAATGCTGTCCCTGATGTGGCTTCAGTGATTGCTTTAGGGTAAATGCTGTTCCTGATGTAGCTTCAGTGACTGCTTTAGGGTAACTACTGTCCCTGATATAGCTTCAGTGACTGCTTTAGCATAAATACTACCACTTATGTAGCTTCAGTGATTGCTTTAGGGTAAGTACTGCTCCTGATTTAATTTTAGTGGCTGCTTTAGGGTAAATACTGTCCCTGATGTAGCTTCACTGATTGCTTTAGGGTAAATACTGTCCCTGATTTAGTTTCAGTGACTGCTTTAGCATAAATACCTCCCCTTTTGTAGCTTCAGTGATTGCTTTAGGATAAGAACATTCCTTGATTTAGCTTCAGTGACTGGTTTAGGGTAAATATTGTCCTTGATTGAGCTTCAGTGATGGGGCTGGTTATGTGAGGCAAAGGTGTCGTGTATCTTGCATCACCAGGGCTTCCAACTGATATGGGTTTACAGTTTGGTAAGGCCTGCTACCATTGCAGCAGGTGCGGGTAGCAGGGGAATGTTTTAACTTCTTCTGTTTCATCACTTTCCTCCTTCTTCCCTATCCCTCTCTTTCAACACATCTACTGTCTCTTCTATCGCTCTTCTCCCTTTCTCTGGTTGATGACACAAAATGACCCACAAGTGTTAACATGTCATTAAACCCCAACATAATCAAAAAAAAAAAAACTTCAGTGACTGCTTCAGGGTAAGTATTGTCCTTGATTAAGTTTCAGTGACAGCTTTAGCATAAATATTGCCCCTGATTTAGCTTCAGTTACTTCTTTAGGAAATTAGGGTAAATACTGTCCTTGATCTAGCTTCAATGAATACTGTCCCTGATTTAGCTTCAGTAACTGGTTTAGGGTAAATATTGTCCCTGATTTAGCTTCAGTGACTGCTTTAGGGTAAATTGTCCTTGATTGAGCTTTAGTGACAGCTTTAAGGTAAATATAGACGTAGGTTGAGCTTCAGTGACTTGCTTTAGGGTAAATATTTTATTGATTTTTGCTTCAGTGACTGCTTTAGGGTAAATATTATATTGTCCTTGATTTAGCCAGTGACCACTTTAGGGTAAATGTTGTCCTTGATTTAGTTTCAGTGACTACTTTAGGATAAATGCTGCCTCTGATTTAGCTTCAGTGACTGTTTTAGGATAAATACATTTGCTGATTGAGTTTCACTGACTGCTTTAGGGTAAATAATGCTCCTGATTTAACTTCACTGACTGCTTTAGGGTAAATACTGTCCCTGAGTGATATAGTGTCAGTGATTGTTTTAGGGCAAATACTGCACATGAATATACTTCAGTTACTGCTTTAGGGTAAATACTGTCCCTAATTTAGCTTCAGTGATTGCTTCAAGGTAAATTCTGCCCCTGATTAAGCTTCTATGACTGCTTTAGGGTAAATGCTGTCCCTGCTTTAGCATCAGTGACTGCTTTAGGGTAAATTCTGCCTCTGATCTGGCTTCAGTGACTGCTTTAGGGTAAATAAAATGTCCCTTATTTAGCTTCACTGACTGCTTTAGGAAAAATATTGTTCTTGATTTATCTTCAGTGACTGATTTAGGGTAAAAACTGTCCCTGATTTAGCTTCAGTGACTGCTTTACAGTAAATACAGTCCCTGATTTAGAGTTAGTGACTGCTTTATTGTAGATATTGTTCTTGATTTAGCTTCAGTGATTGCTTTAGGCTTTAGGGTAAATACTGTCCCTGATTTAGCTTCAGTGACTGCTTCAGGGTAAATACTGTCCCCGATATAGCTTCAGTGACTGCTTTAAGGTAAGTAGCCCCTGATACAGTACTCCCACATCCATTGAGAATAGTGCATAATCAGTGATATACACTCCAGAATCACTCATGCTGAATGAACAGTGACAAAGAAGTTTTATCTTACCAACCCCTGGGCAGTAAATGCTTTGCTGGATAATGTCAGAGTTTGTGGTTCTATCATGACTGCCTCAAATCCTGACAAAACTGCTGGGCCCAGTTGTTCAAAGCTAACAACATTGTTAGTTAACGATTCGTTAAAATTAACATCGAGTGATATGCAAATATGCTGAAATTTTTTGCTGAAAAAATGTGAGTAGCTTTTGCAGTGCAAAAGCTACTCACATTCAGCAAAAAATATCAGAATATTGTGTATTGAATCCGCTAATACAGTTAATGAAATGACCTTTAACAAGCTCGTTAAGCTAACAATGCTTTGAACAACTGGGCCCTGTTTCATAAAAAAACAAGACCTGTTTTACCTGTTTCCCGCTAACATGAAATTATTTTCATGCCAATCAACAAGTGAAAATATATGTTTATGGAACTTTCTTCTTACCGGTACATTCTTAAAATTTGCTTGTTTCATAATAAGTATTTAAAAACCTCAATTAGTTCTGTACCACATGCTTGCCTTTCATTACTGTATCATGCATTGGTGCACAATGAGTTTTCAGCATGAATACCTTTTTGTATCTGGGACTCTGGGTAAGTGCCTGTAATATGTTCTGTAGTGGTGAGTTGGAGATTTGTTTTTCTGAATAAGGGGGAAAGTCAGTGATTGTTTAAAGAGAGATGTCTAGAGAGATATCAAGAGTTGATGTCAAGCAATTGTCTGAAAATTTTGTACACCAATTTCTTCAGACCAACTGGCATATACAAAGAATTCACTTCAAAACATTTGTTCCCTATAAGACGTCTCCCTCACAAATAGTGAAAAAGTATCAGAGTCAAATTAATATTTTCATTTCCTCATGGAAACATGTTTTTGGGTTTCAAATGAATTTATTGACTGTCCCATTTAACATAGCTTTAGATAAGAGTTTTTTATTTTTCACGAAAAAGTGTCATTATTTTTATTATCTCTCCATTAAAATATAAGTTGTGGGTACTCATTTAAAAATATTTATTTGGCTACTACTTTTCTATCATCAAGAAAGTGCTGATGTTATTTATGCAGATACAAGAAAATTTCACCTGAGTACTCTTTCAGGGTTGTGGAAATATCAAATTTTATTACTTGTCCCTGACAAGTAAATGGTCAAAATCCACTTGTCCAACCAAAATTAACTTGCCCAAAAATTGGCATTTTTTTTTTCTTATTTCTCAAGGTGCTTCTAATGAGTACCCACAACATGTTTTCTTTGAGAAATAAGAAAAATATACATCTTTTAATCTGGATTCTCTTCTTAGCTAGAGCTATGAAGTCCTTGTCCCAGGACAAGTAAATTGAAATTTCTTACTTCAGGGAAATGGACAAGTTTGACAAATTGGGCATGGTAATTCCACAATCCTGCTCTATTCATCTAGATAATTATATGAAATGACCATTTTGTGGCATTGTGTAGTATACAGTGTTGAAGAAAAAAAAGAAAATCACCTAAAAGTGTCTGATTTTTGGTTCATTCAAATTTATTACAGTCTGTCATATCAGTAACAGTTTAGTCAATTGCATTTCAGCATGCATGCTATACCAGCAATTTTACCTGTGTATTCATTTTTACAGCTTTTTTTTCATGTTTATGTATACAACCATATATCCGCCTGTGTGATACTGAAGTAAACTTTTGAGAAAGTGTTGTAACAACAGATAAGAGGGGTAGCTTGATAGATATTCTCATTTCTCCATGAAACCACATGCTGTAGATACTCATTAGAAGTGCCAAAACAAGGGGCTTTTAATGAGTACCACAACATAGGAGACACTTTGGATAAAAATGACCTTTTGTGACCAAGATACACTCAAAACAACCTGAACATCTGCTTAATAGTCCACACTGGCTGCTAACATAATATATGACCCTCAAACAATTTAAAGTAAACAGTGTTGATCCTGATCAGACTGCATGGATGTGCTGACTGACTGGGTCTATGCTGGTTGTTTATGTCATATGGTCAATTTTTATATGGAAAGGCTCATATAATATAATATAACAACATTTTTTTGCTGAAAATAGTGCCTTATCAAGGCCTGTGTACAGTAAAGAGGCCATAGTGTAAATGGGAATAGCAAAGAGTAGATCAACCTAAACCCATTGTAGACTGAATAGACTTTCCCACACTATATACTGGAAGAGTCCAATTTCAGTTTTAGATAGGTCCAGCTCTGAGACTTAGATATTTCTAGAGAAAAATGGCTAATCTGTTTGCCAACAGTGAAGACCCTGATCAGATGCCACATTCTGTGGCATCAGATCTGGGTCTGCACTGTTTGCCAAATACCCTTTTAGGGGTCTCCAGACTATAATGGGTTAACATCCGTGTTGGCATGTGTGTCCATAGCTACTAACAAGGCACTTTTTCAACCAAAAAGTATTGATATTTTTCTTATTTCTCCACCAAAACATAGGTTGTGAGTACTCATTAGAAGTGCCTCACTGAGGCACTTCTAATGAGTGCCCACAATATATGTTTTAATGGAGAATTAAAAAAATATTCATCCAGACACTACTCTTGAGCTATGAATCTGATTGTAACCCTAGCTGTCCACCTAGAGTGGAGGAAGCCTGATACTGTTGAATCTACTGACAAAAAGCAAAGGCCCAGACTAGACTGTGGACTGCGCAAGCTAATCTTTTTGCTTGTAAGTTAACCCTAGTCGTGCTGAATAAATTAAGATGCCACACCCGCTTTTAATTTTCAGCCAATCAGATTACTTGATTCAGATTGTTGAAATAAATTCACATACATAATGGCAAACAGTGCAGATCCAGATCAGTTGGCTTCCTCAGAAGCCAACTGATCTGGATCTACATTGTTTGCACTGGCAGGTTATATCCGGGTTCAGCAGGACTAGGGTTAAGGTAAATGGAAACACTTGAAAGATTTTATCACCATTTTGCAAAGGGAAACAACTTTGCAGACAGGAATTAGCCTCCTTAGAAGATGAAACTTTTTAAAAAAATGGGTAAATTCTTTCCTTTAAGAGTAGCCCTCAATAACAAGGAGGCAAATATTCCCATGCTGGAGTTAGGTCCCTTGACAGTGTATCCATTCCCCTTAAGCTGCCTTTTTGCATGACATGACCCATATATTATTGAGATAGCTTCTGTATATTCATTGCCAATTATATGGTATTGTAGATTTATGTCCATAATTTTATTATTGTTTTTTTCAAATGCATATTTATCTTGGTCACTTTTTCTTTGATTTGTGATTGTTACATATATTCAGATAGCAAATTGTTTTGGTTATGGACTTCCATGAATGACAAGACAACTTACAAACAATTCAGTTAACTTTTTCACTTAATAACACCAATCTTTTTAGAGCTCTATGCATTTGGAAGCACTTCTTTGATGGTTAAAGTATCTCCTACAGAGGGCCTCTGAAAGAGGGTGAAATTTTGTCAGATTGAGAGTAGGGATCAGATACTTGTTTTAACCCTTGTCCTGCTGAATAAATTAAGATGCCACACCCACTTCTAATTTTCAGCCAATCAGATTACTTGATTCAGATTATTGCTATAAATTCACAAACTTGATGACAATCAGTGCAGATCCAGATCAGTTGGCTTCTGCAGAAGCCAACTGATCTGGATCTACACTGTTTGCAAGGTTAGGGTATATCGTGTTCAGCAGGACAAGGGTTAAGAGATCACCCAAGGAATGGTCAAAAGGTGATCTCTCAATACAAATGGTCTCTTGACATACCATATTTGGTCCTTTTAACAATATAAAAGGGGAGTTAAATGGTGTTTATATTTTTTTTTTCATTTTTTTTTTTATCAAATCCCATACACCCATAAAAACCTAATTGCAGATAACATGTAAAATAGGGACTTGGCACATGTGAGCAGCAAAGACCAAGTTGGTCCACTCATTTCACAGATACCCATCCTGATGAACCTTTATTGGTAAAATATACCGGGTGCACTAATGTTCTTTTCTGCTGGACATAGCACAGTTGTTAAAGAATTATGACTACCATGTTTACTGTAAATATTTGGACAGATAGGACTGAGCAAACAGTGTAGACCCAGATCAGATGCTGCATTCTGCAGCATCTGATCAGGGTCTAAACTGTTTGTCCAGTAGTTTATAGACACATTGGTAGGTAGTAAAATGGAATTGTTTACATTTTAGGTCAAGTATAGTAAGGAGTAAGTTGTCCAAATATTTAGTAAATACAGTATCATTGCAAAATTCTTGATGGGGTAGAGGTACACAGTGTTGGTGATGGTTATATGGGACTTGTTGCTTGAGTAGTGGAGAAAGAAAGAAATATTTTTTGAGACTATTTTCTCATTTTATGCATTTGCAATGTGAACAATTCTTTGTTATTACTATGGTGCTTTCTTGTATGAACTATTGAGGTTTATTTGGTTTTGAACTGTTTATATATACCGGTATATACCAAAAGTAGTTCACTGACCTACAATTCAGAAAAAAAGTGTTTTGAGCATCTGTTCTTATCTTTGGCTGACTAAATTTAGTGGTGCATACAGTGAAACTGGTATGTAACATCCACAAGGAGGTCACTGTGACCTGAAGGTTGATCTTCAATCTACTGCACAGAAAAAAACAACAACAAAAAAACTTATGTATAGAAAAATATTTCTTGTGCTGAAGTCCTAGACTGATCATTTCTGCTTTTTGGGAACATATAATAAAAAAGTATGTCACTTACAAAAAGTAAGTCAGTGTGTTCTATATACATGTAATAGCCTCTGACCTATATTACAGAGAAAACCCATCTGGGGCATATATCCTGTACTGTAGGGCTTAGGCTGACCAAATGTGGCTACATGCTAAGACTATGGACTGCTCTGGAATATGTTGCCTTATTTACTTTTGACAGCTTCAGTGTGATTTCAGAGCTCCAGATAAGCCGAGCATCCAGGGCCCAGTTGTTCAAAGCAAAGTTAGCTTAACGAGCTTGTTAGTGGTCAAAATGTTAATTGTTCTAGTAAGTACAATATCTAATTCACGGGTATTTTTGCTGAAAAAATGTGAGCAGCTTTTGCAAATGCAAAAGCTACTCACATTTTTTCAGCAAAAATATCAGCGTATATGCCCTAGTTAATGATCAAAGTTTTAACGATACGTTAACTAACGACATCATTAGTTTGAACAACTGGGCCCAGATGAATAATATTCTTATTTCTCTATGAAAACCCATTATGACGTCTCATTTGAATTACCTTACAGATATCGACAGAGGGAAAAAAAAAAAAAGAACAGCAACAAAAATCATTTGCATGCTCTGCATATCTGGAGCCTTGATGGGATTCAGAATTATTCCAATAACCTTGACCCTTCTACAGAAAGTATGCAGCAGATGAAATTTTAAAATATTTTTGTGTAAAAAAAAAAAAAAAAAAAATAGGTTTTGACATTTTATCCAAATTATCTCCTTTGAGGATTTAGATAAAATGTCAAAACCCTTTCTCATGAAGACTTATTCTCATGAAATAAAATGTCAAAATTTTTTTCATGAAGCTAAAAAACAAAAATGAGAAAAATGTCACTCTTCATCTGCTACTTTCTTCTGAAGAAAGCTTAAGTTTGACTTTTTCCTTTGTATTCAGTACCAAAACCTTTAGATTCAAGCAGACGTAAGAAGAAGAAGCGAATTATAGTGCCACAGAAATGTCTTGACAGAGCGATAGTACAGTGTGAGAAATACCTACAGTTCTGCAGTCATGAAGACATAGATCAGACGGTAGAACCTCATCAGCTAAGTCCTGCACAATGGGATGAGTTTACGCAGTGGTACTATCAAGTTGTACAGTAAGTGTTTTCTTTTTTGTATTCTGCATATCGCCGTTGAAAGTTCCAAAGAAATGGCGTATACAGAAAATAATTTTTCTCCTTTCTCCATCAAAATGCATCACGAAAACATGCCTATATAATGTTTACCTCCTTAAACCCCTCTTTTATATAGTAATGGGGTTTACAGGGATATACATTATTTCTCTTATTTCTGCTCAATGAGGCAGTTCTAATGAGTACCCACAATCTATGTTTTGAGCAGAAATATGAGAAATATCAGTATTTTTATCTGAAAATTTTCATTTTTTGGTGGCAAAATTTTCAGTATATTTGAATAGGCATGTTTTCGTAATGGTATTTTGTGGATTCTCATTACAAGGGCATCGCCTGGGTACTTCTAATGAGTACTCAAAATATATGTTTTTGTGGAAAAATAAGAAAAATGACAATACCTTTTTATTAAAACAGAAGTGTCTTATCTTGAGCAGTGAGGTGTCAACTTGAGTCAACCTTTTTTACTGGACCAGGATTTCAGCCGGCCCTGCAGCAGCAACAAATAAGCCTGCTCTCTTAATGTAAGCCATGCCATACAAAAATGGGGTGGGAAACCCTCAAGGTGCCATATTTAGATGTAAGCAGATGATATTTTAAAATATTTTTGTTTTGTTTTTTTCTCCAAGAAAATAAAGTTTACAGATCTTACGCCCTATTTTCTTGGAAAAATATATTTGTTTTACTTTACTGAGTGAGGAATATTGTGAATGGAGAGTGGGGGCAGGGGTGTGGAGAGTGTTGTCAGTAGTCTCCAGCACAATTTCAGGTATTCTGGATCAGATTGAAAACTGTCTGTATACTTATAACTTGTTTGTGTCACCCCAACCTAAGGGGAGGGTGACAAATTGTTTTTTGTGTGAATCCCATTGGCATGGGTGTGACACTTTTCTTGTCTTCACAATATCTTGATAACCAGTGGTTTTCATGGATATATAATTGGGACATAACAAAGAAGTGATTAGATTTTGGTGGAATTCATGACAGTTGCTCACAAGACAATTGCTCACAAGGCAGTTGCCCACAAGACAATTGCTCACAGGACAACTGCCCACAACCTTAATGGTAAACAGGACAATTGCTCACAACACATTTTTTTTTCATCATTTTATTTTTATTTTGAAATACATTCATATATATTATCTGTATTTTATGGGGACTATTTTTCCCTCAAAGTATTATGTAGCAGTTGATAAGCTGATTTCAACTAATTAGTTATAATTAAAACATCAGTAGTTGGATGAAATGATAGCCAACTAATCACTTAACTTTGAACATTAGTCAGCTTAATTTATTAATGTTAAACATACTAAGCAACTTGATAAATATAATCATTATTAACTGTAATTAACCATTAATTTATTTTTATGTTTTTTTTCTTCAAAATTTCTTAAGCATTCATAACATTTGATCTCCTTAATCAATTAAGTTTGAGCTTTTAACATTAATCACCTTAAATTAGTGAAATGATTAATTAAAGACAGTAATCAGCTTTAATTGAGTTAGAATCTTGCAGTATCTTTCTAAGTAAATTGTCATTAATTATGATTAATCATTTATTAATTTTTATGTTTTTTAGTTTTTAAATGTTCAAAAGAATTCATAGCAACTGATCTCCTTAATATTTGAACATTATTCAGCAAAATTAATGATATAATTGGGTCATTAATTAAAGACATTAATTCAAGATAGTGTTATACAGAGGTTGTGGTGTAATAATATGGGTGATGTATTATTTGTGTGTTTGATTACTTGTTTCTGCTTAAACACATAGATAAATAAAATAAACAAATATCTTGTGAGCAATTGTCTTATTTTCCATTAAGGTTGTGGGCAATTGTCTTGTGAGCAATTGTCTTGTGAGCAACTGTCTTGTGAGCAATTGTCTTGTGAGCAAACGTCTGGGCACCATTTTGGTGACCTCTGAAAACAAAGTTCTTGTTATTGTGTTACAGTGAGGATGAAGTAATCACCAGTTTACCTTTGATCATTCTGATTCAAATAGAAAACTTGCCGACTATATGTTTTTGTTACCATAAGGGTGGAATACTCTCAACTGTACCTCAAAGGACTTGTTAAGGAGGAGTATTTGGTGATAGTTCTTCGATAATTTTCACCAGTTCTTGATAACATTTGTTGTGGGTACTCATTAGAAGTGCCTAACCAAGGCACTTCTAATGAGTACCAACAACATATGGTTTTATGAAAGAATTATCAAATATCAAAATACTCCTACTTGACAAGTCCTCTGTACCTTCAAATATTTAACCCTTGTCATGCTGAATAAATTAAGATGCCAGGCCCACTTCTAATTTTCAGCCAATCAGATTACTTGATCAAGATTGTTGATATAAATTCACATACTTAATGCCAAACAGTGCAGATCCAGATCAGTTGGCTTCTTCAGAAGCCAACTGATCTGGATCTACACTGTTTGCAAAGACAGGGTATATCCGGGTTCAGCAGGACTAGGGTTAAGATTTGATTTAAATTTACTGAATACCATACTTACCTTAAGTAATTGGTCACTTCCTCCTTATCATACTTGTTCTAAAATTTGAACAAGTACAATTTACTACTCAATGTTGCATCTAAAAAGTGCTGGATGAGAGGCAAACAGTGTAGACCTTGATGATCTCATCTGGGTCTATACTGTTTGCAGCCTGTGTCCAGATACTTATGGTAAATATGGTAGAGTCATATGTGTTATAATGAGGGTAGAATCGTCACCACTTTGCAAAGATCTAATACCAATTTACAACTAAACTGTATTATTTATTACAGTGAGGGAGGAATTATCCCCAATGTACCATCAAATATTCTGGGTCAAATTGAAAATTTACTTAACAGGCTGAAGGCAGTTTTGCCTCAGTATGAACTAGATGGTATTAAGAATGTCTGGATTGTCAAACCTGGAGCCAAGTCCAGAGGAAGAGGTAAGAGTTATTAAATAAGTAAATATATAAATACGGAAATATGGTAAATGTCCCAAAATTTCAAACACCAAAGTGTCTGAAAAATGACATATGCAAACAGTGCAGACCTGGATCGGAGCAGTCTGATCAGGGTCTACATTGTTTGCCATTCCACTAAGTATTTTTAAGAAACTCCTGCATAAAAAGCAAAATTTAGGCCAAAATAGTACGGAATAAAATGTTCGAAATTTTAGGACATTTGCCGTAAGAAGAAGCATATTTACCCTAGATATTCAAATACCTTGACTTCTTACAATACATGTCATATAATTTGAACAAGTTCAATTTACTACTTTATGATTAGTCTTCAGACTGCAAGCTGAGTGGCAACCAGTGTAGACCCTGATCAGAAATGACTCTGTGGCATCTGATCTGGGTCTGCACTGTTTGCCCAGGCTTAATTGGTTGAATGTTATGGTAAATAAGGTTATGGATAATCAGCTCAAGTCTTAAAATATTCATCTGTAACCTATTTACAAGTCTAGCCAGGGTCACCTGGAAATTTTTTTAATGTTTTTGTCACAACTGCTTTAGCAAGCAGGAGCAATATAGAGGTAACTTTACGCTGGTGGCATTTGTGTTGTTGTCGACATCAACAATGTTAAGTCTGTGCAGTTAGCTCCGTTTCTCAAACCCTAAGGCTTCCAGGCTAATGACAGTTCATACATACATCCGCCATGATGCATCCTGCCCACTGCCACTGACAGCTACTCACCTCGACCTGCTTTTCACACTTGGCTGAACAATGTTTACTTTGTGCGGCTAGCTTTGTTATGAGTTTTGACATAGCCATTTGGCTAATTTCTTGTTTACACTTTTCAGAGTTTTCTGATTATCAGCAGAATAAAGGATTAAAGAACTAAATAAGCAGAATTGCTTTTGTTCTGATCCTTTAACTTGTATTGTTACTATGTAACATGTTTGTAATAACTTTGAAATAAAATATGCTGAAACCAAAAAGGATTCTGTTCACATCATTTTTTTAAATTAATACTAGTTTGATTGCAAGGTATTCTTCTCAGAAACTAATTGTCAAATAAAAAAGAATCTATTCGGAGCAACTGCAATGTGTTATCCTCAGAAACTAGTTGTCAAATAAAAAAAGATTCTATTCAGATCAATTTTTTTTTTTTTTCAAATAAATGCTAGTTTGATTGTGAAATGTTCTCAGAAACTAGTTGTTAAATAAAAAAAAATTCTGTTCAAATCAAAAGAGTTTTTTTTTCAAATAAATATTAGTTTGATTGCAAGGTGTATTCCTCAGAAACTAGCTAGTCATATTTTAGGAATCATTATTGTACCCTTGGCATATTGTATGCCAAGTGGTATATAGTTTGCGCTATTTCGTTCATCAGTTTGCTTTTGCGTGTTTTATGTTTGTTGGTCCTTCCATAGCATAAGTGGACATCTGTGTCAAGGTTTTTGCATCAAAGCTTTAAAAAAGACATTATATTATCAAGGCCTATGGAATGACTGTCACTGGCTGGTTTTGTTTGTGTTGAGGTTTTACGGTCCAGTCAACCCAGTGGGGTCATGTCGAATGCGGTCAGTTTACCTAACCACACATTTACTGGGCAGGCTTAGTCCTGTAAGCAGTTAACCAGTATTGTGCACATTCTTTCACCAGAAACTGACAACTGCCCTTCTTGAATCAGCAGAAGGGAGAGAATGACCATAGAAAATATTTCATGATCAATCTCCACGAAAGAATGTTGCCGACCTCGGCGGGGGTTGAACCCGCGACCTCCTGGTCTCCAGTCGGACTGCGCATCCAACTGAGCCACCGATGTCACCGGCTGAGTGTGTATATGTGACCCATTGGTCACTTTGTCTAGTTTTTTTTTTTTTTTGTTGTTGTTGTTGTTTTGCTTTTTTGCTTTATGCTATGTAACATCCTTTAGAGTTTTATATTGTTGATATTTCAGGTATTGTTTGTTATGATCGTCTAGATGACATGTTAAAACTAGTCAATAGTCAAGTTGTACGGAAAGACAATAAATATGTTGTTCAGAAATATATAGGTAAGTGTGAACTTATGGCCAATTCCTTTGCTGATTGTTTGCTTAACCCTAGTTCTGCTAAACCTGGATATACCCTACCTTTGCAAACAGTGTAGATCCAGATCAGTTGGCTTCTGAAGAAGCCAACAGATCTGGATCTGTACTGTTTGTCATTAAGTATGTGACATTGTATCAACAACCTGGATCAAGTAATCTGATTGGTTAAAAATTAGAAGTGGGTGTGGCATCTTAATCTAGCATGGCAAGGGTTAAATTTGAGCCCCAATGTGAGAAAATTTACTTTAGACATGTAGGCTTATTCATAGCTCTGGATAAGAAGAGCTGTCAGCTAAATAGTTTTTTTAATTTCTACATGAAAACATATGTTGTGGGTACTCATTAGAAGCACCCTCACTAAGGTGCTTCATTAAAAGCACCTTAGTGAGGTGCTTCTAACAAATATCCACAGGATATGATTTTGGGGATAAATAAGAACAACATAAATGTTTTTTGGTTGAAAAAAGCATCTATCTGGAGATATATACAGTGAACCCTCATTACGACAGCAGCATTTGTTCCCAAGACGTTGCCATTAAAATGAATTTGCCGTTGTACAGAATACTTAATGAGCAGATTGATATGTAAGAAAGGTTGTTTTTTTTTTGTTTTTATTTCCTTATAGAACATATGTTTTGGATATTTGTTAGAATTGCCTCACTGAGGTGATTCTAACAAATATCCAAAACATATGTTTCTTTTAAGTATTAAATACAATATTCTTGCATAATTTGTGGCCAGTTGTTACCTCTTAAGCGAAGGTTTCATGACAGTCTAATTGTCATTATAATGAATTTTATTGTTGTATAGTGTGTCCGTCAAAAGAGGGTTGACTGTATATACCAGTTAAATAAGACTCAGATTAGACTGTACATCCCTGCAATGTGGTCAGTCTTTGCTCTCCACCTCTCAAAACTCAGGTCCTTGGCTTTTCACAGAGTGCCAAGCAAATAAAATCTGTATAAGTTGTCCTGATCCTGTGTATGATTGTGCAGGCTAATACGAGTCTTTAAACATTTGTCATTATGTAAGGAAAGAAATTTAATTTAACTGACTGTGACATAGTCTGTTCAGAGCCTTAAATGTTTGATATTTAGATCTTGACAAAGGACTTGTTGAGGAACATTTGATGATGCTTTTGAGATAATTTTCTTCAATATGCATAAAAACATTTGTTGTGTGTACTCGTAATAGTAATGTCTTTCTGTTGAGCCTAGGTCAGACAATAGTCAGTCATTGTAATATTGTAACAGTAGATTGCAATAGTACTGCCGTTTTTCTTTTGTTTTTGTAAGACGTACTGATCCAAACAATCTATAATTACCACATTCAGCTTTTACTGCTCTCTAGGTAAATTCAGCAGATGGCAAATTACTGATATTTTCCTAGAAAATAGTCTTTGATATTTCATGCAAATTGTCTGCAAAGGAGACAATTTGCCTGAAATGTTGAAACCTATTTTTTGGGTAAAGTTAGAAAAACAATTTCAAAATATTGTCAGCTGAAAGTTTTACGCAGTATGCTAAGCATCAAGGTAAATGAATGCATTCTGCATTGCTGTCTAAAATTATTCTATTTTTATGTTGACATGGAGAATTATCTGCATATTAAGTTTGTAGACTAGCAAGAAACAGATGCAGTAATTTTATCATGAGGAATAATGCTAAATTGTGTACCTAAGAAAGATTTATTGAGATTTCTAAGATATAAATGCTACAGTAAGCATCCTAAGTATTTGGACCAGCCTGAGCAAACAATGTAGACCCAGATCAGATGCCACAGAACATGGCATCTGATCAGGGTCAACACAGTTTGCCGCTCATGCAGCAAAATTTTAGATACATCAATAAGTAGTGAAATGGATTTGTTCAACCTTTAGCATGAATATGGTAGTGAGTTAAGGTATCCCAATACTTAAGGTATTGGTACTTATGGTAATTTAATTTTCTGGCGATTTCAACAGTTAAAAAGGTCTGTCTTCCCTACAGAATAAAGAAAATTTACAAAACTTACAAATTTCTGTATTTCAGAACGTCCACTGTTAATCCACAATTGCAAGTTTGATATACGACAGTGGTTCCTAGTGACAGACTGGAATCCTTTAACAGTATACTTCTACCAAGACAGCTATCTTAGATTCTGCTCACAACAATTTACTCTAGATGACTATGATGAATCTATACATTTATCTAACAATGCAATACAGAAACATTACAAGAATGGTCCCCGGTCTAAGGAACTGCCAGAGGAGAACATGTGGACACATGAAGAGTTCTCAGATTTTATCAAGTAAGAGAAACTGATCTTAGTCTATGCTGGGCACACCTGCAATCTGTAGGAAATGCTTGCCTCAACTCAATCTGTAGGAAATGCTTGCCTCAACTCATATATTTTGGAGATAACTGTATTCAAATTATCATTTGTGGGGCCAGAGGGGTTGGGGAGGGTGGGTATTTGTAAATTAGAGGTTTTACCATCAGAAATTTTGTTTTATGGTGATGTGGTAGCAGAGCTGTAAACCATAATTTGCAACCGTAACACAAGTAGAACAGCCTATATATCTGGCAGTTTGATCAATTTATGATCATTCCATACATCTACATATTGTATGTATCAAAACAATCTTGATCATAATGTGCTGATTTATTGGCTAATCTAGGTCACCAGATTTTACATTGTGGACAGATATAAACTTTTTGCAATATAATTTTTTCTTTATTTCTCTATCAAAGTAAGCACTCATTGGAAGCACCAGATTTCATGGAGAAATGAAACAGCTATTAACCCATTTTAGTTACCAAACAGTGCAGACTCAGATCAGCCACCACAGAATGTGATGTCTGATCAGGATCTCCACTGTTTGCAAATAGTTTAACTATTTTTCTCTAGGAATATCTAAATTACATAGCTTGACATACATAAAATTGGAATTTGACTTCCAGTATATAGTTTGAGGAGCGTTTGCTAAATCTAAAATGGATTATTCTAACATGATGTTAACATTTTTCCATTGAGCCCACTGGAAATGTCACCATGGAACTACAATAATTTGCATTGTCAACGTAGTGCGGGCAAATCGGCGCATTTGATGTTGCATATAAACATTTACATCTGGCAGCGTCTGCTGCAAAAGTGGAAAACATTGCAACAGTTGACTTTCTTTTTTATCATGTTAGAATCAGAATGATTTTTCTCTACTGTGAATTATTACGACTAATGCATATTTTTTTTTTCGGGCAGATGCGAATATTAATTCACTCAGGCTTTGCCCTCGTGAATTAGTACTTTGCAATGTGCCTCCAACATCATGCCTTATTAGAGATAAGTTACAGCAGAAAAAAAATTTTTCCTAACTAATACGTTAATGTGAAACGTTGCCTTTTCTAGCATGATGGCCTGAACATGTTTGGAGACATACATGAGAAAAGGGATCTTTCGGATATATGCAGATTGGGAAATTCCATATCAGCCTTTACCTGGTGCATCTTGAAAATCTGACGACTTTTTACCACCTCTTTCAGAGCATAGCTCCAAAAACATATGTTGTGGGTACTCATTAGAAGTGCCTCACCAGGGCACTTCTAATGAGTACCCACAACATATGTTTTCAAAGAGAAATAAGGAACATGTCAGTACTTTTTGGCTGAATAAAGTGCTTTATTTCTCGTTATCTTCAGTCATTGGACACTAGAATTTTAAAAGTGATAACTGCACTCATGAGACTGAGGAGATGGATGCTGATTTTCCTTTGTAAACCGCAACGTGAGAAAACGTACCTTCTGACATACGCGCTTAACGTAGACTCAGATTTGCCTGTACATCTATGCAGTCTAATCAGTTTTTATTGTTCACATAAAGAAACTGCAATCTTGGCTATCCAAAATACCCCAACCAAAATTTCTGATTATACTGCCCAAATGTGCAGGCTGAATCTTCTTTTGATGCACATGTAGAAAGGTACTTTTTTTGACATTGTGACATTTTTGTTTTACATGGCATGGCTAATTTGTCAAATTGTTTTAGGAACAAGAAACTTGGTAATCTTTGGGACGAGATGATCTATCCCTCCATGAAAAAAGCCATCATCTGTGCTCTGCTCTCAACTCAAGATCTTGTGGAATACAGAAAGGTAAGAGAAAATGATTAGATTTAGAGATACTGCTTAAAGAGACAAAAATTAAGAAGTTGTTGAAATTATTTGACGATAATCAGTGTCCATAATTACCTTAAATATTTTGAACATGGTATGATAATCAGCATCTATAATTACCCTTAATATTTTGAACATGTTAAATCATTATGCAATTACCAAAAGAAGCACATTTTTTGCAGCCTTGTTTCTGTTAGTCTGTCGAAGAAATACGAATGTCTAGAAAATTTGAATTGACCAGTATTGACCAGAATGAACAGTATTGATTTGTTAAAACTAGTATTGACTACTGGCTCAGACAGTTATTAACTGACATTTTGCCAATTTTAATCTAGACTGCTGTGGGTTGGTGGTACAGGCCTACATGTTAATATTCTGTTTTTGTACTGTAATTCTCTTTTTCCCCCATCCTCCTATCTTTCCCTCTTTCCTCTTTTCTTGTAGCTCTACTATCTCTTTTTCTTCCATTCTTTGAGAGATGACACAAAATGACCCACAAGAATTGATGTGTCATTAACTCTTTCACTGCCATAGGCGATGATAATAGGCTTTTGCAAACAGCTTAGCTACAGATGAGACAGCTCATAATGAACTGTCTCATCAGGAACTACGCTGTTTGACATTTCAACTTTACATATTAACTTATTTCCAGTTGATAGTTTGTTAAAAAATCAAAGCAGACGACAAATGTCATCTGAACTTTGGCGTCAAAAGAGTCAAACAAGAACTCAAACAAGTTGAACTGGCCCCAAGGTTATAAAACTTTTTTCATGCTCAACTCAGCTGAGCAAGAAATTTTTACTACTAATAAATCTCAAATTACTAACAATTGCAAATTCTTTCTTGCTAAACATAGCTGAGCATGAAAATTTCTCTGCTAATGGATATGAAAATGCCAACTATTGTTGGCATTTTCATATTTATTAGCAGAGAAAATTTCATGCTCAGCTGAGTTGAGCATGAAAAAAGTTTTGTAACCTCGGGGCCTGACTGCATGGTTGCTCAGATAGATGGGTTTTCACTATATTTGTATAGCATAGACAGAAATGTTCTTACATGTGGGTGTAGTTCATACAATCTTTATTAAATGTGTTCATTAATTAAATTTTATGCAGAAGTTTCAAGTTAATCAAACTCATTTAGTAAATATCCTATTAAAGGAATATAAATGAAAACTTCAATTTATCATGTGGCCCAAAGCTTGCATTTTATATGCACTCTCTATTCACAGCATTGCCTTTTTGACATTAGAAATACAAGTGAAACTAGAAAAGTTTTTTTTAGAAAAAACAAATGTCCCCCCCCTCACACCCCTCCGACCCCGTCAGAGTTGTCATTCTTATAGGCAACACGTCATCTTGTCCTGTACATGTCTATCAAGTACCATCAAAATATTATAAAGGGTATTCAAGTTACAGAGCTGATACAAATCAATTTCAAAAACAAAATGAAGGGAGATAACTCCAAAAGTAAGAAAGCCAGAATTGTCATTCTTGTACTTGACACATTGTCTTGTCCTGTTCTACATTTCTACGAAGTGTCATAAAAATGTTCCAAAGGGTATTCAACTTACACAGTGGACACAAAATCTACGATTAATCCCTGTTAAATATAACAAAAGGAGATAATGCCAAAAGTAAGAAAGGTAGCATTGTCGTTCTTGTATGTGACATGTCATCTCATCCTGGGACGAGTTGCATAAGGCGAGCGTTACAGAGCGCTTTGTAGCGCTTCGCAATGCAACGGTACGTTACCAAAAAGCGCTTCGTAGCGCTTTGTAACTGTCTTCGGAGCTGACTCGCTATCTGAAACAGACTGTTGCATAGCAACGAGACAAAACAAAATGGCGGCGCCCGACGTAGTCAGTGCCTGTTTTAAGAGATGGAATGTTTCTTATTTATTTTATTGTCCTTAGACGACGTGCATTGTGCAGAAATGACCGTAGAACACAAAACCAATCGTTGAAGCAAGTTTTTTCACGAGAAATTCCTAGTTTGAAAATCGTGTCATTTTGGCAGACATTTTAAAAAAACGCTCCAAACAAACAGACCGTTGCATAGCAAGGACAAATCGCTACAGAGCGCTACATGAAAGCGCTTTCCTTATGCAACTCACCCCTGTTCTAAATTTCTGCCAAGTACCATCAAAATATTCTGAAGGGTATTCAAGTTACAGAGAAGACAAGAAATCTATTTCAAACAAAACAACGGGAGATAACTCCAAAAGTAAGAAAGCCAGAGTTGTCATTCATGTACACCACATGTTGTCTCGTCCTGTTCTACATTTCTACCAAGTATCGTCAAAATATGTCAAAGGGTATTTGACTTAGAGAGCGGACACAAAATCAATGCATAATTACTGTCAAATACAACAAATTGAGATAATGCCAAAAGTAAGGAAAGCAGAGTTGTCATTCTGGTACGCGACACATCTTGTCCTGTTCTTAATTTCTACCAAGTACCATCAAAATATTCTAAAGGGTTTTTGAATTACAGAGCGGACAAGAAATTTATTTCAAACAGAACAATGGGTGTAACTTCAAAAGTAAAAAAGCCAGTGTTGTCATTCTTGTATGTGGCACATCGTCTCGTCCTGTTCTACATTTCTACCATGTATCATCAAAATATTCCAAAGGGTATTCAAGTTACAGAGCAGACAAGAAGTTTTACGCTGATGCTGATGCAAATGGGATCCGTCCCAAAAACAATAGGTCCCCCACCCTTTGGTTGTGGGGGACATAAATACCAGCATAGGCAAATCCAAACCTATGAGTCTGTTGCCTGACAAAGTCGGCAAGTCGAATCATAAGAATTATAAACCATAAAAAACTGAAGGTGAGGTCAGGTGACATAGGAAAAGTGAGCAAAAACAGCGTGTGTTATGAATGGCTTTAACCCTTGTAATGCCAACTAAATTATGATGCCATGCCCACTTCTAATTGTAAACCAACCAGATTGTTTGATGCAAGTTGTTACAAATTCACATATTGGATGACAAACAGTGCAGATCCAGATCAGTCTGCTTCTCAGAAGCAGACTGATGAGAAGCAGACTGATCTGGATCTGTACTGTTTGCAATGGCAGAGCATATCTGGGTTCTGCAGGACCAGGATTAATGTTATATCCTGAATTCAAGTATTATTACACTAGTATAATATGCTTTTTATTTTATAATAGCTTTATGACATTGTCAGATGCAACATCATTTGCAGAATTTCGCATATGTTTCGTATTTCTGTTTTTCTAGGCTTCATTTGAGTTGTATGGTGCTGATTTTATGCTGACAGAGGATTATAAACCCTGGTTGATAGAAATCAACTCAAGTCCTAGCATGGAATGTAGTACGGTAATTACAGCACGATTGTGTGCCAATGTTCTTGAGGATACAATGAAAGGTTAGTATTGATAATGACAGGCTGATTCCAAAAGTAGTAAAAAGTGCTTTTGAGAACAATGGGCTTACTTCTGAACTAAGTGCCATCCTCGATGGCTCATTTGGATGAGATCGGTGATCAGGAGATCCCGGGTTCAATCCCCGCCAGGTCCGGCAACACTCTTTCGTGGAGATTGATCATGAAATATTTTCTACAGTCATTCTCTCCCTTCTGCTGATTCAAGATGAGCAATTGTCAGTTTCTGGCAAAAGAACATGACAAGAACTGGTTAACAGCTTAGAGGACTAATCCTGTCGTAGAAAAGTGTGGTTAAGTAAACTGTCCATGCTCTACATGACCCTAATGGGTTGACTAGGCTGTAAACTCAATCAATCCAAACTAAGTGGCTCGGTTGCATGCACATTAGACTGGTGATCAGGAGGTCCTGGGTTCTATCCCCACCCTGTCTGGCAACATTCTTTCATGGAGATTAATCATGAAATAGTTTCTATGGTCATTCTGGAATGGCATTTGTCAGTTTTTGGTGAAAGAGTGTGCACAAGTACTGGTTAGCTGCTTAGAGGTCTAAGCCTGCCAGGGAAAACATGTGGTTAGGAAAACTGACCATGTCAACATGACCCTGATGGGTTGACTGGGCTGTAAAACCTCAACACAAACTGTTTAACCGCTTAGAGTATTAAGCCTGCACTGAAAAAGTATGAGTAGATTAACTGACCAGGGTCCAGTTGTTCAAAGCTAACGATGTCGTTAGTTAACGATTCATTAAAATTTACATCGAGTGATACGCAAATATGCTGAAATTTTTTGCTGAAAAAATGTGAGTAGCTTTTGCAGTGCAAAAGCTACTCACATTTTTTCAGCAAAAAATATCAGAATATTGTATATTGAATCTGCTAAAACAGTTAACGAAATGACCTTTAACGAGCTCGTTAAGCTAACGACGCTTTGAACAACTGGGCCCTGCTTGACATGACCGTAACAGTGTTGACTGGGCCATAAAATTCCAAACAAAATCAAAATATCTTGTGGATATTCATTGAAACTGCCTTAGTGAGATGGTTCTAATCAGTATCCACCAGACACAATTTGGTTTAAACCTAACAATAAGTATCCTAAATTACCACCATACATGGCCCCTTGGAGAGTGCAGTTTATTGTCCATTTTGCTACTTTTTGATGTACAGTCGACTCTCGTTATCTCGAATTCCAAGGGACTCTCTGAAATAATTCGAGATATCCGTAGTTCGACATATCAGGTTTGCAGAATTGAGGAAAAAATAATTTGATTAACCACATTTAACAAACTGATAGGTAATTGGACTTTTGAAGTTAGAGATATATTGAAAATATTGTGGAAAAGAGGAGAAATTGCTCCTTAGGAGCAATTTCTCCTCTTTTCTACAATATTTTCCATCGGTTGCTAGGTTTTCATGTATAGGCAGGGACCAGATTTTCACTTCGAGATAAGCAGTTATTCGAGATAAGCGAGGTCGAGATAACGAGAGTCAACTGTATCTGAAATTGCTGGATGAGTGGCAAACAGTGTAGACCCTGATCAGGTGCAGCAGCATCTGATATGGGTTCTATACTGTATGGGCAGTCATGTCTGTCCCAGTACTAAGGGTCAATATGGTACAAAGACTTTTTATTTGATTTTTCAGTTGTGATAGACAGAAAGTGGGATAGAAATTGTGATATTGGGAGGTTTGAATTAGCATACAAACAACCTCTAGTTACTGTGCCGCCATATATTGGAATAAGTTTGTGTGTAGATGGACAGGCAATAAAGAGGCCAAGCTGGATGTCTGTACGTAAAAACAATGATCAGGAAACCCTATTTTCACCAAGAAAGGAAAAACAAGTTATATTCAACGACAAACTTAATAATGTTCCTAATGCAGAAACTAATAATAAAATTTGCATAAATCAGCGTCGTCCAAAAAGTGACAAAGACACTGAAGAAAGCTCAAACCACAAGCAGTCCAGTTCTGCTCCTGTTAAAAAGTCATCTAGTCGAGAAACTTGTGAACAAGGACAGTTAAGGGTTAGAAGAAGGACTTCACAAAAATCACCTAGCAGTGGGACTAGTGCAACACAAATTGTTAGTGGAACTAGTGTAGAAAAATCAGATAGTACAAGTGCTTTTAGTCGTTCCGGGAGTCGGACTGAAAATGATGAATCAGACTCTAAACTAGAGAAACCTACTCTATGTTCCTCTCCTCGTGAAAAACGCCCAGCTTCTCCACATTCACCAATTCTACCAAAGACCTCAACATTCGGTTCTGGTGCTATTCCTGCTTCCAGTTACGTGGCTAGTTTAAGTTCGAAGAAAATTGTTTCACGGACATCAGTGTCAACTAATTATTCTATCCCGTCAGATGGAAAAGATAAACCGGCTTTGTCTGTGAATAATGTTGAAACAACAGATTTAAAGACGCTGAAAGCCCAGACAAAAGGTAATATTCAACTTCCAGATCACTTTGCACATTGTAGTACTCAGACTTCTGAGATATTGAGTGAGTATTACAACTTGGATGCTTTTCCAAAACAGGCTCGCAGACCTGTAAAAACAAGACGACGTCTTGGTGTACCTAGACGGGTCAACAATGAAACTAAATCTAAAAATACAAGTAGAGGTAGGCGCCCAGAGGTTACCATACGGTTTCCTAGGGTTCCGTATGCTAGTATAAATGTTAGCTTTAAAGAAGATGAGCCGAGTCCGAAATTCCGCTATGTCAATTTAACAAAATCTACAGAGGAGCTCTACCGTCCAAGTTCACTAACACGTCCTATTGAAAACTATTAGATTCTTATAAATTATTATTTAATTACTTTATAGAACCTGTATTTTCTGAGATTGTTTGATTTGATCTGTCTTTCCTTCTTAATCAGTATATTTTTTCTTTGTGATGCTAAGATAGAAATTTTGCTCTGTTTTTTACTTAACCAGATATACAATGTATTTGTATAGATTTACTCATGTTATATGCTCTGCATCATTTGTTGCAGGGCTAAACATTTTTGTCTTCAATATCTATTTATTTATTATCATTTCATTCTTTTTTTCTATGTCTGTGGAATATATCTAGATAAAATGGATAAAATGACAAGATTGGTAAATGTTTCTGAATGAAACGCCAAGAATTGTTGAATGAAAATAACATATAGAATCTGGTAAATGTTTCTGAATGAAACGCCAAGAATTGTTGAATGAAAATAACATATAGAATCAGGAGAAAAAAAAATGATTTTTAACTGATTATTTTAACTGAAATTGTAGATGGCAGTTTTGAAATCTGGGAATTTTAAACAAACACGTTACAGAAGCTAAAGTAATTACCCTAAATATTGGAACAGACAGGCCTAAGCAAACAGTGTAGATACAGATCAGACACCACAGACATTGTGTGGCTTCTTATCAAGATCTAAATTGTTTGCCTGTTTTTTTAAACAAATCAGCAAGCAGTGAAATGGGCATGTATGAATTTTAGGGTAAATACGGTATAATGAAAGTCAAAATTACTTCTGCTATGAATAAAACTTCTATTATGTTTTTTTTTTATGAATTCATATTCCATTTGGAGTAGGAGGAACTTTTCTTTTTTCTTTTTTTTTTTTATTTGAATATTGTTTTTAATATCTGATATCACTTCAGTATAGTGGCATAATACTTTTTTTTTCTGGACTACTTTTTGTGACACAAAACTAGTCTTGATATATTTATTTATTTCACTCTACATTAGTTCATTCTGAGTATTAACTGCATTATTATGTTTTCTTATGAAGTTATGTTGTCATCAGCATGTTTTGACTAAAATCATTGGAAGTGCATTTGTTACAAAAGTGTGATGAATGAGAAACTTGTTTTTTAAAAAAGGTTAATTTGGCTTAGTACTTACATGTATTGATTGCACTACATATTTCAGACATCATTCTCTATCTGAGACATATTGCATATAATTATGGTAGCAGGTATATATTGTTATTTTTTTTTTTTAAAAAGTTCTGGACCCAGATGTTCATAACTAATGATATCGTTAGTTAACATATCGTTAAAACTTTGATCATTAAATATGGTATATCCACTAATATTTTTGCTGAAAAAATGTTAGTAGTTTTTGCATTTGCAAAAGCTACTCACATTTTTTCAGAAAAATACCTGTGAATTAGATATTGGTCTTACTAGAACAGTTAACATTTTGACCACTAATAAGCTTGTTAAGCTAACGATGCTTTAAACACCTGGACCCTGGACTTAAGAGGTGTCGATACACTTTCATTCATTTTCTGCAAGAGACAGAACTTTTGTAACCTCCTGGTTGCATTCCTGCTCATCAAGTTGCTTCTGAAAAGGGATTTATTCTGAAAGGAATGGATTTGCTCCCAAGGGGAGCAGTTTATTTCTGTTTACAGTAGAGCCTCTTTGAAACAGTTCAGAATCAATTTTAGACAGATTTGCCTCACATGGAAGTGTATCAATTTGCCTTAAGCTATTAAAGACTGAATAAACTCTCCCACACTATATATTGGAAGAGTCCATTTTTGATTTTAGGTATGTCAGGCTATATGATGTAGATTTTTCTTAAGAAAAATGCTTGAACTATTTGTAAACAGTATAGACCCTGATCAGATGCCATGTTCTGCAGCATCTGATCTGGGTCTGCACTGTTTGCCAGTTACCCATTTAGGGATCTCCAGTCTTCAATGGGTTAAGAAAAAAATATATGACAAGAAATGTCTCATCTTTGTTTCAGTAATAGCACAGAACTTGATAAGGAGGGGTATTTGACAATATTTCTTTGATATTTTTTCTTAAATGAGGCACTTCTAATGAGTGCCCACAACATATGGTTTATGGAGAACTAGAGAAAATTATTCTAGAATTATCACTAAATACCCCTCCTTTACATGTCCTCTGAATAATAGAAAAAATTTGCACCTGTCTCTCAAAAATTCAGCTGGTGTTCCACTGTGAACTTTGTTTATAGCTCTAGATAAGGTGTTTGACAAACAAAAAATGTTGATATTTGTCTTATTTCACCATAAAACATATTTTGTGGAACTCGTAAGAAGAGCCTTGATGTGTCACTTCTAATTGGTACCCACAACATAAGTTTTTGTGTAGAAAGAGAAAAAAAAAAAACCTAGTTGGAGCCGCTCTTATCTGGAGCCATGCTTTAGTATAAAATGTCTATGATGGGGTTGATAAAAGATTTTTCTTGTTTTGCTTGCAAGTTAAGGTCTGATCGGAATTGTCTTGGTGTGGAGTAACCACACAATAGGAGTAACCACATGATATACTTCTTAGAGAAATAACTAAAGCAGTGGACCTGTTAAAGAGTATTTGATGATAATTCTGAGGTCATTTTCTCCAGTTCTTCATAAACAATATGTTGTAGAGACTCAAAAGAAGTGTCTCAGTGGTACTCAAGTGCCTCAGTGGTACTCAAAAGAAGTGCCTTACTGAGGCACTTCTTTTGAGTACCACTGAGGCACTTCTTTTGAGTACCCATAACTATGTCTTTATGGGAAAATAAGAAAATGTCACAGAATTATTGGCAAATACTGCTTATAAACAAGTCCTCTGAGAAGTATGTCAGCTTATTTTAGGTTCAAAATCTGTCTTATCAAGGGTTCTTTATTAAAAAAAAAATCTAGTTTAATCATAATTACATAATTTCATTATCATATTCTGTTTTCACCACGTGCACATTCACATTTATGGAGAGGTATGTTATGTGTTTTGGATTGTTCAGATCATTGTCATGGTGATGGGACTATTTTTCTTTTTTGGTCTTTTTGCCAGGAGTGAGTTTTTGACATATGTATGAACAGTGTTTCCTGAAGAAAAACACACACTCCCTATAAATGGTCAGATGATACACCAATGGAGTTTGGTTACAGAACAACATAATCAAGTTCTTGTGTACAATATGGTCTTCAAAGTTTTTTTTTATAAAAGGGAGAGCTTAGAGCTCTCCTGCCTATGCAGTGGACTTGTTAAGGAGGCGTATTTGATGATAATTCTGGGGTAATTTTCTCCAGTTCTCCATAAAACTTATGTAGTGGATACTCATTAGAAGTGCATTAGAAGTTAGGCATTTCTAATGAGTAGCCACAACATGTTTTATGGAGAAATAATCAAACCATCCCAGAACCATCATCAAATATTCCTTCTTAACAAGTCCTCTGCATATGTTTTTTTTTCTGTTAGATATTCTTAAAACAAAAAAATGGAGAATGTCAAATGCTGAGGTACTACAAACCCTAAGCCATGGCATTCTCTGATTTGTTAAAAAAATATATAAAATAAACTTATGCAAAACAGCTCTAAACTTGTTTTCAACAATACATGTACTTAATGGGCCAGATTGAACACCAGCTTGGTTAAAATGTTGTTATAATGGAACATGGACAGTGGAACATTTGATCATTTATGGGTTGCCAAAGAGTTAGGAGTATCCAAATAATATTTTTTTTTATTTCTGCAGAAAAACATGTTGTAGGTACTCATTAGAAGCACCTCGGTGAGGCACTTCTAATGAATACCCAACATATGTTTTCATGGAGAAATAAGAAAAATATCAGCAATTTTTGGTTGAAAAAAATGCGCCTTATCTATTACAAGTCTTCAATGGGTACACATCTTTAAAAGTCCTCATTTCTTCACATTGTGCCACAAATAATATCTGTCAGTTTGGCAATCTATTTAGATTGACTCTTATATGCATCCAATCTTATAAATGCCATGCAGTCATGGGCTGCTGCTTTATATATGTATACAAAAGGCTGTTAACCATGTTACACCTTACAAGGCTAACATTGATCCACCCAATATATAGCTTACTTACAGCTATGCTATAAATGGATTCAGTACTCCAAGATATCAACTGTTCTCATCATTACGAAAACACGTCTATTCAAATACACTGAAACTTTTACTACCAAAAAATGGCAATTTTCAGATAAAAAATTCTGATATTTTTCATATTTCTGCTCAAAACATAGATTGTGGGTACTCGTTAGAACCGTCTCGCCGAGGCAGTTCTAACGAGTACCGACAATCTATGTTTTTGAGCAGAAATAAGAAAACTATTGTATACCCTGGTAAACCCCAGTTTTACTATATAAAAGTGGGGTTTAAGGGGGTCAAAATTATATAGGTATGTTTTCGTGATGTTATTGTGTGCGTGTCTTTTGTTCTCAAAGGACATTCTCTTCAGGATCTATTTGTCTGCACGACAGCTGGTGCAGCATGTGGCAGCTGTAAAATGTCTCCCTGTTCTTCACTCAGTATAGTTTATAATTTCTGGCTCTTTGGGGCCTTTCCAGGATTTTTTGGGATTTGTAAGGGGGCCAGTCATGAGGCCTGATTGCCACTAATTAGCTAGTCTGGCCCAGACAATTCAGTGCTTCAGCCATTTTCATTTTCATGGTTTTGCTCTCCAGGTCATTCCCTTTAGATTACCTGTCTTTTTCAGTTATCTCTCTTAGAGAAATTTTGTTAGTGTTTTGCTTGTCCAGTCTCTTTGGAATATTCTGAGGATACATGATAGGATTATAAAGTAGGTTGAGACACTATGTCACATACAAGATAAATAACTCTGCCTGTCTTACTAGGCAGATGGTTCACATGAAATGTCGAGCCATACTTTCATTTAAAAAATTAATAAAATAATAGAGAATGTTGTCTGCAATTTTGAATATGTTTAAGATTTATATAGCAGTGTGTTGGATGAAACTGGTATTGAATTGAGTAATTTTATCCAATTAGTTTGAACCTTGCTACAATGCATACCATTTTGTACATGTATCAGTGAAGACAATTAAAAATCTATATGAAGAGGTACTAGAATTACTTTCCTAATGAAATAAATAATCTTCATGTATTTATTTTTTTACAGCCATTTATTCCAATATCAAGCCCATGCCCCCATTGGCAACTTACTGTTCTAACTGATTTTTGTTTGGAATTTATTTTCTACATCTTTTTGTAAAAATGCTTGATTTATTTTGTCAATACTCATTTTGAATGTCTTATTTCTCCATCTGTCAGTCCCTACTAATACACCTGATTGAGCTTCACAGTGTTTCTTTGGAAGCATAACTATCTAATCAGCTTTTTTACATAATTGATACAAGAATCTTCCATTCATCGTCCATTTTGTTAGCTTCATATGCATAACACATTCAAAGCTCTAGATAAGATACCATTTTTACCCTAACTAATGGGACACCTTACCATAATTGTCCTAAAGTTTGAACAATAGTAACAATCCATTTTACTATCTGCTCGATGAGCGATAAACAATTTGGACTCATTCTGTGGCATCTTATCTGGGTCTACTCTTTGTACTCAGGCATATCTGTCCCAGTACTTGGGGTAAATATGGTATTCTTTTTTTTTTGACAAAGCAAAACGTATTGAAAAATGTATTTTCTCCACTAAAGCATATACTATTATGAGTTCTTATTCTAGTAGGATTACTTCAATGTACAGTTGTGTGGAGGGATAAGGAAATGTTTGGGATATTTTTTCTTATTTCTTCATAAAAAAATCATATGTTATGGGTAATTAGAAATGCCTTGTCAAGGCACTTCTAATGATTACCCACATCATAATATTTTTTAAAGAGAATTGGAGAAAAATATCTTAGAATTATCACCAAATACTCCTCTTAACAAGCCCTCCGATATATCTAGATATTCCTTATCTAGAGCTTTATTTGGAGCCTGTGAAAATCTTAACTAACTCTTTAATGCTATCATCTTGTTTTACTTGTTCATCACTATATGCAAGAAATTCTTTACTGCCAACAGAGCTTTAATATATGATCATTCTTCATAAAATAAATAGGATGTATTTAGGAAGTACAGAACAAAACAGAAGATGGAACATAGCAGGCATGGTTTCCATTGAGCCTGTTTATTGGGGATAATGTAAAGTTCAACCTCACTTACAATCTCAAGCAGTGCTTTAACTGAAATTCTGTATTGACAAATTAGTATAACTTTGCTTTTCTATTGCAGTTACTTTGTTCTTCCAATCTGTTCAAGGAAACCTGTTGGTTTTATTCCTCTCAACCAGGGCCCAGTTGTTCAAAGCTAACAACGTGGTTAGTTAACGATTCGTTAAAATTTACATCGAGTGATACGCAAATATTCTGAAATTTTTTGCTGAAAAAATGTGAGTAGCTTTTGCAGTGCAAAAGCTACTCACATTTTTTTCAGCAAAAAATATCAGAATATTGTGCATTGAATCTGCTAAAACAGTTAACGAAATGACCCTTAACAAGCTCGTTAAGCTAACGACGATTTGAACAACTGGGCCCTGTATTATAACTGCTCAGTATATATTTGCAGTCTTGAAATACCACATTTTGTTGGTGTGTACATTGATTTGTCTGAGACCTAAGTGGGAAAGTAGGGTTTTACTTGGCATGGATATACCTCATTTCATAGCTCTGAATAAGAGGAGTATCAAGATGAATATTTGTCTTGTTTCTTCATGAAAACATATGTTCGGTGTACTCATTAACTGCATTTCATCAAGGTGCTTCTAATCATAAAACACAACATATGTTTTCATTCAGAAATAAGAAAAATATCTTTTCTTTCCTGCGAAATGTGCCTTTAGAGCTATGCCAAAGAGCTGTGTCAAATTTACATACTTTGTCTGGACCAATTAATGCATTTTCACATAGTTACATTCCTCTCTTCTGTTTTACTGCTTTATCTATTCTTCACATACATGTAGTTACATTCTTCTCTTCTGTATGGACTTTTTAATCCTTTTTTCACATGGTTACTTTCTTCCCTTCTGTATGGACTGCTTAATCCATTTTTCAGATGGTTACATTCTTCCCTTCTGTAGTGACTGCTTAATCTGTTCTACACATGGTTAGAATTTGTTTCTTCTGTATTGACTGCTTAATCTATTCTTTATATGGTTACATTCTTAATCTGTTTTACAGGTGGTTGCATTCTTCTCTTATGTATAGATTGCTTAATCTATTCTATACATGGTTACATTCTTCTCTTTTATATTGACTATGTAACCTATTCTTTACATGGTTTCGTTCTTCTTTTCTGTATCCACTGCTTAATCCAGTCTTCACATAGATACATTCTACTCCTGTATGGACTGCTTAAGCTGTTCTACACATGGTTACATTCTTCTCTTCTGTATGGACTGCTTAATCCATTCTTCACACGGTAACGTTCTTCTCTTCTGTAGAATGCTTAATGTATTCTTTACAGGGTTACATTAGTCTCTTCTGTATGGGCTGCTTAATCCATTCTTCTATTGGCTACATTATTCTCTTCTTTATGGATTGCTTAATCTATTCTTTACAAGGTTACATTCTTCTCTTCTGTATGGACTGCTTAATCTATTGATTCATTGCCTGGTTACATTCTTCTCTTCTGTATGGACTGCTAAATCCATTCTTCACATAATTACTTTCTTCTTCTGTGTATGGACTGCTAAATCCATTCTTCACATGGTTAATGTCTTCTCTTCTGTATGGACTGCCAAATCCAGTATCCACATGGTTACATTCTTCTCTTCTGTGTGGACTGCTTAATCCATTCTTCACATGGTTACATTCATCTCTTCAGTATGGACTGCTTACATTCTTCTCCTGTGTATGGACTGTTTAATCCATTCTTCAATGGTTAATTTCTTCTCCTCTGTATTGACTGCCAAATCCAGTTTTAACATGGTTACATTCTTCTCTTCTGTATGGACTGCTTAATCTTATCTTCACATGGTTGCATTCTTCTCTTCTGTTATGGACTGTTTCATCCATTCTTCACTTGGTTTCATTCTTCTCTTCTGTATGGACTGCTTCATCCATTCTTCACATGGTTTCATTCTTCTCTTCTGTATGGACTGCTTCATCCATTCTTCACTTGGTTCATTCGTTTCTTCTATATGGACTGCTTCAGCCATTCTTCACTTGGTTTCATTCTTCTCTTCTGTATGGACTACTTAATCCATTCTTCACATGGTTAATTTCTTCTTTTCTGTATGGGCTGTTTAATCCATTCTTCACATGATTAATTTCTTCTTTTCTGTATGGACTGTTTAATCCATTCTTCACATGGTTACATTCATCTCTTCTGTATGGACTGTTTAACCCATTCTTCACATGGTTACATTCATCTCTTCTGTATGGACTACTTAATCTGTTCTTTACATGATTACATTCATCTCATCTATATGGTCTACTTAATCCATTCCTCAGATGATTACATCCTTCTCCTCTGTATGGACTGGGTAATCCATTCTGCAGATAGTTACATTATTCTCTTCTGTATTGACTGCTTAATCCATTTTTCACATGGTTACATTCTTCTCCTCTGTATGAGCTACATTTTGTTAGATAAATGCTTTCTTCTGTTCTGTATGAATTGCCAAACCAATTTCACTTGATTATTTCCTTCTCTTCTCTATGGATCACTTATTTCTTTTTCACATGGTTACATTATTCCTTTATGATCACCTTATCCATTTCAGACATGGTTACATTATATTCTTCTGTATAGACTGCTTAGTTCTTTTTTTCAAATGGTTACATTATTTTCTTCTGTATGGTTCACTTAGTCCAGTTTTCACATGGTTACAGTGTTATCTTCTGTACAGATGGATCACTTAAATATTTTTTCACATGGTTACATTCTTCTGTTTTGCATAGACTACTTGGTCTATTTGAATTGGCTGTATTCTTGTGTTTTCTGCAGAATACTTAATACATTTAAGATGCTCATTGTCTTCTGTTTTATGAAGACTTTTTTGTCCCATTAAAATAGTCAGTTAATCTTATATTACATAATACATTGTTATAACAGTACCATTTTTTACTTAGGTATTGGAAGAAGGTTGTGTTGTGGTAAATTTTAAAGGTTTGTGACCGTGCACTTAAGCCTTGTCAAGGGGAAAGGATCTTTACTACATATGCTGGCAACTGAAACCCAGGTCAGCCGTGCATCTGCATATCAGGGACCACTGTCCTTGGATATATATTCTACTGTATCCAGTGAATGTGTAAACAATCAGAGGTAGTCCTGATTCCTGATTAAACAATAGCTCCAGATAAGGAACTTTTTTCATCAAAAAGTTTCTGGATTTTTTTTCTTTTTTGTTATTTCTTTATGAAAACATATGTTGTGGGTACTCATTAGAAGCGCTTCGCAGAGGCGCTTCTAAAGAGTACCCACAATATGTGTTTTCATAAAGAAATAAGAACACTGTTATGAGGATACCCCTTTTCTCTGGAGCTATGTAGACTGAGGATATTAGGCTGATCAGGGCCTTTGCTATATACACCACAACCTTTTTATAACACTATTGTTGGGGTCCATAGCATAAACTGTGTTAGTTAAACAGCCGTGTTATATCCAAACAAAAATGTATAGATTGTATTGAAAAATGGTCATTTTTCAATATAATCTATACATTTTTGGGATCCATCTTAGAGCTGTGTTATATCCAGAACTGTGTTGTAACGAACCGTGTTATTAAGAGGTTGAAGTGTATATGTGATAAGGGTCTTTTTCTCATGTTACAGTCATTTTAACTATTAAAAGACGTAGAATAATGAGAATTCACAAGCTTACAACCTAATGAAAAACTGCGATTGAGGACTGCTTTTATGTATTTGAGGGCAGCAACCATTGCTTTTTCATTGCAAAACTTCAGTCTGCCTGTTCCTGATACTATATCTTAAGTTTCTTTTACCCACACAATATTTAGTATAAAACTACACAAACATGTATCAGATTCTCCATCTTCACTCTACCCTCATTGAAGTCACCTAAGCAGAATGCATTACTCAACAAGCATTACGAAAACACGCCTATTTAAATATAGAGAATTTTACCACCAAAAAAATGAAAAATTTCAGAAAAAAAAATTCCTTTATTTTAAATATTTCTGATCAAAACATAGATTGTGGGTACTCGTTAGAACCGCCTCATCAAGGCGGTTCTAACGAGTACACACAATCTATGTTTTTAGCAGAAATAAGAAAAATAATGTAAACCCCTGTAAACCCCAGTTTTAATATATAAAAGTGGGGTTTAAGGGGGTCAAAATTGTATAGGTGTGTTTTCGTGATGTTTATTTTTTTTGTTCTGTATTATTATTATTACTTCTGTCTTGGAAAAAGCAAGCTGTAAGTTACCAACTCTATATTTAAACATTAAAGGGAAACATTGAGTAGTATTAGAATTAAAAGTTAATGAATAGGAAATGCACTGAAATTCACCTGCATTATTTTACTGTAAAAGCATGGTAAATGTCTTAAAAGTTTGTACACTAAAGTTTTGGACAAAATGGCGTATGAAAACAGTGCAGACCCAGATCTGACTGCTCCTGAAAATCTGATTAGGGTCTGTTTGAAACAACTGCATAAAAAGTAAAATTAAGGCAAAAAATGTAAGGAATAAAGTGTTTGAATTTTTTGGACATTTACCATACTGGTGTAAGTATGCTGAAGAAGTGCATTCATATTTCATCAGAATACTATTTCGTTTTTCACTTAATGATTCCATTGGTTAGTACTGTACAAGATAATATTTCTTGAATTCACCTCTGTGAATTAAACCTTAAATCATTTATGTTATTTTAAAGGAGTAACATTTATTTTTAAAGGCAAAAGACGACGCAGGAGGTTTGGTCTTGGTAAAAGTGTGCCTGTCTACAAACCACAAGAACCAAATCCAATCAAACTGCACTTCTCAAAAGGAATGGCTCAGTCACCCTACATGGTGGTGCAAAAACTGCCTGTTATAAAGGTCCATATTCTTAACCATGGTCAATGAGGAATTAGTTAACTTTTAGTCTCACATTAAAGGTATTCAATTTTATACAAAGCATGTTACCCCTATTATCTTTCCTGTTGCTTGTATGCCTTGTATTCACATTTTGAGACCATGTCTTAATTTTGAATGAATTCTGCTTTTGAGATATAAACATGAAAAAAAATCACAATAAAAGAAAGAAAACATATAAGTTAACCATTAAAAAGCACTAGTCACATTTGTGGCAGCAGATGGCATCCTAAAATATTTCTGTTCTCCTGAGAAAATAAGGCTTGGCATTTCATTTCATTGAATTGTCCGGCCAGGCTAGTCAATTCACCTGAAAATGTCAAGTTTTATTTTCCCTGAAAAAAGAAAAAAAAATACTTTAGAATGTCATATGCTATAACTTTGAGTTGTGCTTTAAAGGTTAAACGATTATATTGATATGAAAGTATGATTAGAGAGGGTTTGCTGTCATTTCCAATTTCCAGACTTGTACCCAGTAAGCATTCTATATAAATCTACAGCGGGCCGTTATGCTTACTGGGTAATTTTAAGCATTGTTTCTAAGATAATGTGAAATATCAAAAAATTAAAATAAATATGAAAGAAGGAAACAATAAGGCTATGTCTTAAAATGTGTCTTCTGTTGTTTTTTTTATTTATTTATTCATTTATATTTTTTTAATCAATATCCCCAAGTTTCTTTCAGTAATGGTGTTCAAGTAGTCTTTACTGGTAATATGGTGCATACCATTTTCAGCCTTTTCAAAAGAAGATAATATTCTCACCTCATTGCAAATGCAGACTGATTGTCTTTCTGATTCAAGAAATCTAAATAGAATATATTCTGTATTCCTTAATTTTTGTATATTCCTAGCTGAGTAGTTATATACTTGATACTGCTAAGACAAAATACTTGACTTGACCAACCTGGTCATTCTTCCTTGTGGTGCTCTGGGTTTAACATTTTCGATACTTTCCACTTTGAGTTTCAGAATCAGAATATTTACAGACTTAACTAAAATGGATGATACTCTGTCCACAGTTTTGTATAGCTGATTGCATTTAATCTATATAGCTATATAGTTCCCCTTGGCTAGTTTTGGATTTGCTCAGTTTGACATATGTTTTGAAATATTATGTATTTATTGTTTAATATTTAGCTGGTATGTGGTTGTCTTATCTATACTGAGTAAAACTGAAAACTTTACATGGTCTTCAAAAGGAGATATTTCATTATTTAAGAAGCCTTATGATATCTGTGGTGATATATGATCCTTAAGCTCAATCACTTTGTATTGCAGCTTTTATTTTTTGATTTTGCTTTGAAAATCATGCTTTTATTTGGCAAAATATGGCACAGGGGAAAATAAAAAAATCAGAATTTAGAGATGTAATGGAAAAATTATTTTCAACATCTTGATTTCATTTTTTCTTAAGAAATTATGCTTTTCCTGGCAGAAATTTATCAATAGTGTGTGTGGCCAGCATTGCTAGCAATGCATGCACGGATTCTCTTCCTCGTGGAGTTAACGTAATGTCTAATCAAAACGTTAGGAAGTGCCTGCTATTCACTAAAGAGCCCGTGTTAAGTCTTGCACATTGTTTATCTGGTGATTGGTCCTAGCTTTTCAACCAAGCTCATCCCAGATGTGCTCGATAGGATTCATATCTGGGGATAAAGCCAGCCAAAGTAAAACATTCATGTTGTTTTGTGCCACAAAGTTTGCAGTTACGAGGGCAGTATGGGGTCTGGCGTTGTCGTGTTGAAAAGTTAAGCCATGTCCAAAATTCTGCATGAATGGAAGGAGGTTATTATTCAGGAGGTTAACATAGCGTTGAGCATTGAGATTACCCTGTACAACCACAAGATCTGTCTTGACGTTGCCCATGATATCATCCCATACCATAACACTCCTGCCCCAAATCTATCCCGTTCACTGATGCAGCATTGAGCATATCTTTCATTTCTGTGTCGCTATGTATGGACCCTGCTGTCAGCATGGCTTATGCTGAACTGCGATTCATCACTGAAAATCATGTTATTCCACTGACGATGGGTCCATTGCAGGTGACGTTGAGCACGTAACAGCCTAGCAGTCCCGTGGCGGGCAGGAGAATCGGACCATTGTATGGTCTACGAGCTTGAATAGGAATGTTGTTTTGCCTAAGACGGTTTCAGATTGTTTGGGCATTTACCCCAAGTTGTTGAGCAATTGCCATTGCTGGTAAAAATTGGTTACACAAATGCGTCAGGTTAATATAGCAGTCGTCCTGTTGTGACGTCACATGACGTTGACCAGGACGCAGATGATCATGGATGGAACCAATGATTGCAAACCTGGTATTGAGGTTATGGATAGTCTGATCAGAGCATCCAAAATGTTGTGCAACCTCATTTACCAATGCGCCAGCCTGAAGCATACCAATGGCCTGGTTACATTGATTTTCAGAAAGATGTGGCATTTCTGTACAACGTCGATGAATGAAACAAATTTGTTTTTTCTTATTGCTGCTACACAGTAAGTGTTTATCTGTAAGAATGCATACATAAAGTGAATGGAAATTTACCACAGCATGGGGAGAGGTGAAAAACTGAAACCTAAGCTCGGGTTCCTTGTGCACAATTCACCAGAGCGAGATTATTGCCATTGTCTTATGTATTGATCAGCTGATGATTTAATGTACTTCTAGAGTTTCTATTATTAAGGCAAACATGTATAAATTGATATAATACCATGTAAAGTTTTCATTTTTACTGAGTATATTAAATATATACATTGCATTTTAAATATTTTGGAAAAATCCTGTTGATCATGGATAAGTCAGGATAATATAAAATGTTCTTAACTCCTTAATAATACTACTTTTAATTCTTAACAGTTACCACTCTCTTGGCTAATTCAGTAAACAACAAAATTGATGATATTTTTCTTATTTATCCTAGAAAACATGATTTGAAAGTTCATGCAAATTGCCTCCAATTTGAATGAAATGTCAAAACCGGATTTCTGGGAAAAATAAGAAAAGTATTGCAAAATGATGTCTGCTGATAATTTTACCAGAAAGCTAAACATTATCTAAGTAGTCAGGAAAAAAATGCTAGTTGTTTTTCAAATACAATGAATCTTTAGAAAAGTGTTGAAAACTTAACTGTTTTTTGAAAATCTTTCTGGGCTCTGTGTGTGTTTTCTCAATTCCTATTACATTAATTTTCTTGCCTCTTTCTCTTACTATGTTCCTGAATGCCTCTCCTGACAAAGTGTAAGATAATTTCCTCTAACTTGCATAATATCAGAAGTGATTTTATCCCCTTTCAAACATGCTTTGTGTAAAACTTGAAGTTGTATATCATAAATATAGGCATGGCTAACTAGGCTAAATTTCATAATCATGGCTTAGAATTAACCCACTAATGCCAAATGGACTTTTCTATCACTCCATTTCCATTTGAAACAGGCTCAGTTTATGTAAATTCTTATGATTTGATGCACAGTGTAGATCCTGATCATATGTTTAGACATCTGATCTGGGTATATACTGTTTGCCCATTTTGGCATGCTAGGCATTAGTGGGTAAAATTTAGATTATATTGAATTTTCCTGAATCTGACAGAATGAAGCCTTAAATATTACAGTGTTAATTGGATTTTGGGACAAAGTCAATTTCACAATGTTTTCACAATGTGGAGAAATAGCTGGCCACACAGAGGACTTGTTAAGAAGTATTTGTTGGTAATTTTGGGATAGTTTTTCTCAAGTTTGCCATAAAAACATATGTTATGGTTACTCATTAGAAGTGCCTCAGTGAGGCATTTGTTTTTATGGACAAATAAGAAAAATTATCCCAGAGTTATCACCAAATACTTCTCCTTAACCAGACATCTGTGGACAGGTATTTCTCTAACACATTGTGAGACTTTGTGAGACTTTGTAATTTTTACACAGAACAATTTTCAAGACTTTCACTAGACAGATTTATTTATGTTAAGTATTCAAAACCATGATTATGTTTATTTCCTCATTGCAAAGTACTTGCTTGAGCTTGCAATAGCTTTGGGCATGGGTGCTGTATATATATATTTTGCATGCTTTATGTATAACTATAATACAGAAGACTTGTTAAGGAGGAATATTTGGTGGTAATTCTGGGATATTTTTCTTATTTCTCTATAAAAACATATGTTGTGGGTATTCATTAGAAGCACCTCAGCTTCTAATGAGTACCCACTACATATCATCTGCTATTGCTTATATGTTTTCCTCTGCACATGGTACAATATAGGAATCTCAGTGTGAGAAAATTTACTTTAAGTGTACAGTCTGATCACAGCCTTCACTGCACATTCTGTTGATGTCCAAGGTTCCTAGGTTTATTCATGTGAACAGCAAAGACTAATCAGACTGTGCCAGTGTATGGGCTGATCAGAGTCATCACTGGATGTACATCACATAGCTCTGGATAAGTGGGAATATCACGTAATTATTTTTCTTATTTCTCCACAAAAACATATGTTGTGGTACTCATTAATAGTGCCTCACTGAGGCACTTCTAATGAGTACCACAACGTACGTTTTTTTGTGGAGAAATAAGAAGAATATTAATACTTTTGGGTTGAAAAAAGTGCCTTATTAGAGCTAAGTGTCATGAGATACATTTTCTCATATTGTGGATAATATCTTTTTTTCTGTCCTTTATTGGCTGCATTCAACTTCTTTGTCAGTTTGAAATGGACTTTAGTGCATAGTGTCTACCTCAGATGACCACAAGCATGTTAGCATGCTATTATGTTATAAAGCAGATTTTTACCTACCACATAATAGTGGTGGGTATTATGTTTTCTTGCTGGATATCTGTCTGTCTGTCCATCCACATTTCATTTTCATACAGTAACTGCTCTTCTGTTTGCCAGATTCTATTTGAATTTTATATAATTTTATATGCATTTGTATTCGAAGAATTCATATGGGATTGTTAATGGGCAAATTTCATGAAATATTAACAGAGTTATGACTCCTGATAAATGTTGAAAATCGTTTTTTATGCAATCAATTGGATTTGTTTCATCTGATTTATATATAATTTTGTAAAGTAAATCAATACCAACACAAAAAATAATCTTTATCATGTATTAACCCTTGTCCTGCTGAACCCGGATATACCCTGCCTTTGCAAACGGTGTAGATCCAGATCAGTTGGCTTCTGAAGAAGCCAACTGATCTGGATCTGCACTGTTTGTCATTCAGTATGTGAATTTATATCAACAGTCTGGATTAAGTAATCTGATTGGCTGACAATTACCAATGGGCATAGCATCTTAATTTATTCAGCATGACAAGGGTTAACATCAACGTTTTGCCATCACGGCTTCTTCAGGATGTAATAAACAATAGACATAGATGACGTCGCACACGAAAACGTAACGTGATGTGGTGCGCCACGCCATGTCACACAAAAAATAGCGGCAGTGTACAATAAAGCAAGTTATGCAGGGCAAAGCAATTCCCACAATACCCCAGTATGTTTCAAGTGAAGACCAAGATCAGCCGCGCATATGATTTGTATGAAATTTGTATGTTAGCTACAATAATGACCAGTTAACACAGGCTTAATACAAAAACCATGTTTATGTGTTGATTCAAACATGAGTTAAGCATTGTTTACTGATATTTCTTCTTGAGGCAGGTTTCCAGCTGCATTATCATGCTGTATATAGTGCTGTTATTGCAGAATATAAGCAAAGTTTTGCTGAATATGTGTAAAGGATTGTTAATGCTGTCACTAAATAGCATCACCTTTGATTGTAAAAGCTTATCAGATACTCTACATGCGATGTGGGACATCTTGTTTGTTCTATCTGCAACATGCAGTTTTGAGCTAAGATTGGTTTCAGCAGTCATCTTAGAATACACAAACAATAACACCTCACGCATTTGATTAGGATTGGTCATTGTAAGTAATGACAGAAGAACGATATATATTTACCAGTGTTGATTATATTACATGTGCTGCCAATTGCTTTGCCAATCAGCTACACTTTTGAGGTTAATGGATACACCTTCGAAGCAACTGTAAATCATTTTTGTCCCTTTCTGAAGAGGGGTCTACTCTAAAAGGAAAGAATTAACAACAGGAAATCACAAAAATTATCTCCCTTGTCAAATCTACCAACTGCACTCCTTACCTTAAACAGAATACATTAACCCTTGTCCTGCTGAACCCGGATATATCCTGTTTTGCAAACATGTAGATCCAGATCAGTTGGCTTCTGAAGAAGCCAACTGATCTGGATCTGCACTGTTTGCCATCAAGTATGCAAATTTATAACAACAATCTGGATCAAGTAACCTGATTGGCTGAAAATTAGAAGTGGGCGTGGCATGTTAATTTATTCAGCAGGACAAGGGTTAAGATAGTAGGAGATAATAATTTGAAAGTGTTATATCCCTATTGGTTTAATTCTCTGTATTATGGAGGCAAACCAAAGCAGGAGCAATATTTCATGTACCGTAAATCTTCTTTCCTCTTTGATTGACAGAAGGCTAAATATTACTTCAAGAAATTTAAAGGTGAATTTAATTTTCAGTTTTGTGTAAGGTTTTGGAGGATTTTCTTTGTATAAATTGGGTAGTGGTTACTGCAGAATGTTCTGCAGTTTAGGCTACTAGAAGTTTCGTACTTAGTGCTTTAATATGAATATCTGATATAGCTCAAGATGGGGGTGAAGGTGGGGGTGGTGGTGGGGGGGATATGGGAGGGGAGAAGAGAAGGGTTATCTGGTAAATATTTTTCTTATTTCTCCACTAAAATATATGTTGTGGTGCTGATTAGAAGTGCCTCGCTAACTGAGGCACTTCTAATGAGTACCCACAGCATATGTTTTTGTGGTGAAATAAAAAAAACACAACAATATCTTTTGTTTGAAAAAAGCTCATTATCTGGAGCTGTGGTATCATTTACCATAATTTTTAATATCATATAATTTGTTAAAGCTGAGAATTTTTTAATATGATAAGTGCAACATATAACTTTTGGGTTTCTTCAGTTGTTTGGGTATTCTCTTGTTACTTCTGTATCTGTTAAACCCTTATAGGCTCCAATTTGATATAGTAATTCAGGATAATTTTTGTTATTTTTTCAACCAAGAATTGTCTCCAAAAATAAGAAAGATTGTCTTCAAAACACTTGCTTTACCCTGCCTTAAGAGGAATAGATACACTTTCAGGGGAGACAACTCTGTCAGTATTGATTTTGCCCCCTTCTGAAAAGGGATCTACTCAAAAAGGGGAGCAAATTCTTTCCTTTTAGAGCAGACCCCATTTCAGAAGGGGATCAATATGTAAGCAAACAGGAAGTCACAAATGTTGCCTCCCTTGTAAAAGTTGCAGAAAAAACTACAAAGTGTATCTAGTTTCCTTAATTTGCTTTTTATACATCATTGCATTACGAAAACACGTCTATTCAAATGTATTGAAAATTTTACAACCAAAAAAGGAAAATTTTCAGATAAAAAAAATTCTGATATTTTTCATGTTTTTGCTCAAAACATAGATTGTGGGTATTCGTTAGAACCGCCTTGGCAAAGCAGTTCTAATGAGTACTGAGTACCTACAAACTATGTTTTTTAGCAAAATAAAAAAAATAGTGTATACCCCTATAAACCCCAGTTTTATGAAAGTGGGGTTTAAAGGGGTCAGAATTATATAGGCATGTTTTCGTATTAGCATTTGCTTTTCTTATAGTCACAGTCATCAGTACATGTAGTATTTTCTATCAATGCATTTATATTTTATTTACATTTTAATTTATAGTATAGTATCTATTGTGTGTGTGTGTGTGTGTGTGTGTGTGTGTGTGTGCGTTGAGCCCCTGGCATCAGTGTCAGAGAGAACATATTTAAGTTTCATGGTTAACTGACTTCAGAATATCCAGGTTCATTAATGTTAGCCATGTACATTTGGGTCATTTTTTCACAAACTTGAATACCTAGAGTCGTCAGCTGAAGGCATACATCCATATTAAGTTTGACTTGTATTTCTTGGTCTGTGAACTTAAAATAGTCTTAATAATAACCTATATTCAACAAGTGGCTTACAAATATTAAGACCAAGAATTACCATATTTAGTGCTCAAATATGGCCTGAGATGACCAACCTCGAGTATACATCCATATTTGACCTTGACCTGTATTTCATGGTCTATTGATCTCAAAGTACAAATGTATTCAGGTTATACTAAGGTAGTGATAAATAATACTTACTGGTTCTTACATCTGAGGACATACATTCATATTTGTCCTTGCCCTATAATTCATGGTTCAATGAAGGCTGATCTGTTTCTCATGAGCTTTAAAGATTAAGGTCTTGCTGTCACAACCCTGGTTACAAGAAGTGGGAAAGGTCAGTTGAAGAACATCATCATTATTTGACCATGACCTATATTTTGTAGTTTACAGACTTTGGTAATTTTCTCTTAAGCATAAAAGGTTATGGTTTTGGTATTTTTGATGGTATGTGTAGAATGATACATTGCCATGAAGCAGTCATATCTTAGACATTCTGCTTAATATATAATATGTTTAAAGAGATTAGAATACATGTAGTACATTGCAAAAATGTATTTGTTAGTCTCAAGTACTTAGAAGGTTCACTTCATTGACAAGTCTTGTTATACTTAATCTACTCACCAGTAGTGTAGTTTCTTTTTCATGTATTTTATTTTCATCAGGATTCATACTTGTATATTCAGATGTTACATACTGTGTTTACCCTAATCATTTGGTCAACTTAATTTCTTTCAAACCTTGTCCTAAAACTTGAACAAGTCCATTTTACTAGTTGTTGATGTGTCTAAATAATGCTGGATGAGTGGCAAACAGTGTAGACCCTGATCAGATACCACATTCTATAGCAGCTGATCTAGGTCTGCAATGTTTTCTCAAGACTGTCAGTCCAAATATTTAGGGTAGATATGGTAGGACAAACTGTTTGATTCATAAAGTTCCAAGTAATTCACTTAAATTAATAGTTCCAACAGACTATTCAGTCATAATGGTGTTGCCTATTATCCCTTGTCATGCTCAATAAATTAAGATGCCACACCCACTTCTAATTTCCAGCCAATCAGATTACTTGATCTGAATTTTTGATAGAAATTCACATATTTAATGACAAACAGTGCAGATCCAGATCAGTTGGCTTCTTCAGAAGCCAACTGATCTGGATCTGCACTGTTTGCTAAGATGGGGCGTGTCATGTTCAGCAAGAGAAGGGTTAAGTTGATAAGAGGGATCAATAATAAATAAGTTTCAACTTCTGCTTAAAGTTACATTAACAGTGAATGTGTTACACTTTATCAAGATTTTATTGTTTTAAAAATGCTAAATTTCATTCATCTTTGGTATGATATTCTGTTGTTTGTAATATATGTCAATGCCAAGATTTCAGCAGAAAATGATAAGGCATTTCAGATAGAAAATGTTACAAAGTTTTAACATAAAACAGGTTTTGTTAATATTTTATATGCATAAATGTCAGCCACTTATTAACCTCTTGTTACCTGGGATTTTTTCAGGAAAACATAGTTAGAATGGCATACCTTTTTTACAGCTTACCAGTAGTTACAAATTGATTTAGATCTTAAAGCAACATTCAGAATTGTGGAAGACACCATTGTAAGATTTTTTTATTTTTTTATTTTTTTTTTTTTTTTCAGAGAAAATAAGGTTTGACGTTTCATGACAAACTTTATATCTCAGAAAAATTAAAAAACAAAAAAAAAAAAAAAAAAAAAAAAAAATAGAATTTTGTCTGATGTTGTTTACAGTGACTTTAAGGGCTATAATAAATATGTAATTGCATGTAGCAAAACCTGAAATCTTAGAGGTTATTAATACTGATAATTATTTTTAATGCTTTTAAATGAGTAGACTAAACTGCTGCTTAATTACTCCTAACAGAGTTTATTTTTTACCATAGAACAGAGAGACTTTTTAAGGGTCATCTTTAATTTTCATATATCTTTGAAGGCTATTAGATAATCAACTAAACCATGATAGAGAGCATGATATTTGCTCAAGAAAGCCGCAGTTCTATAAACAGAGCATCTGTTGTTTCAGGTTCGCCCGGGCTGGCTCACAAGCTCTTTTATATAGGTACTTGGCTTAATAATATGGATTAATATGCATGTAACCATTTCCCATACTACCCTAGCTGCTGCAAATTAAGGATGATCAAAATTATGTAAAGAATTGTTCTAATCCAAAAGATTTTTTTCTTTTTTCTTATTTTGTTTTATTTTAATACATGTACTTTTTTAAAGAGAACTATGTAAAAATATTCCATCCTGGGTATAGCATGTCAAAATTTGCATTGAATTGAATTCCAAAAGTTTTGACCTCTTTTACGTGGATTTGATATGTGTTAAAATTCTCTTAAAAAGATTAAAATTGCAGAGTTTTTGGCAGTGTTTTAGACTAAACTAGATTGGAAAATATTTTTTTTATATTCAGAGATGAGATATATTGGCTGCATGAGCTATTTTTGAGGCATCTGCAGACAGTAAAGGTCCAGGTCAGCCCCCCAATCCACACAGATCATGGCCTTTGTCTGTTGATACATTTTGTAACATCTAATGATTCTATAGGCTGCAGGAAGCCCTTATATTAGTTGACTGGAGTAAATTTTGATCATCTGTTGTTATGATTTTGCTTTCAGTTTATTGTACTTGGCATTATATGAGACTGCACCATACACATTAAAGGCAATGGCATGGTAATATGCAGATTGAGATATTTAAAAAATAACCTCATCCAGATTCCTTGTTATGGACAGGCACCAGTCTAAATTGTATCATTCAGAAAGATTTTACAGAACTTGGCAAACTGAGAATTCATAGCTCTTGATAAGGTGCTTTTTTCAATCCAAAAGTATTGATATTTTTCTTATTTCTCCATGAAAACATATGTTGTGGGTACCCATTAGAAGCTTCTAATGAGTACCCACAACATATGTTTTCATGGAGAAATAAGAAAAATATTTACCTGATATCCTCTTTTATCTAGACGTATGGAGATCATGTTTGTTTGAAAAGTTTAAGCCTTAAACTTGACAGATGATTCATGTGAACTGTCAGTATTTGTAGCCTTTGAAAAATAATAAAAGATATTTTAAAATGTCATCTGCTGCAGTTGTGGTTGGTGCTTAAAAAGTTAATTAAAGGGCTATACCTAGGATTTCACAGCATCCCTTGCCTTATGTGAAAGATTTTTAAGCATAAATCCACTTGATGCTTCATATAATTTCATTGGAGAATTGCATGTGGATATTGCAGTCTTTCAAATTGCTATTAGCTAGATAAACGGCAATGCATGGTGACCTAGTGGTTATATATTTAAAGTAGATACTGTATTCAGACTAATTACCCTTCTGTGTTGTGCTGTTAGTTTTTTTTTTTTTTTTTTTTTTTTTTTTTATTTGTTTGTTTTTTGTCTTTTTTTATTCAAAATCACTACAAAAGCTTGTGATAAAATGTACATCAGATAAGCGAAATCTCAAAAAGAAAAGATCAGATACAGAAACGAGCAAAACTCAACCATTAATGGTTGTACCATTTACCAGTGACATATTGACACTAAAATCCAATTACAAGAAAGAATACTGACTGAAACTTTATCAGTAACATTGTTAGAGATTTTTTAGCTTTTTCAACATTTGTAATGAATGGAAGAAGGTAGATCACTTGTGAAACCCTATTCTCTTACAGGAAGGATTATTTCCGACACTGAAATACCCTTAATGTATTCAGAGGACTTGTTATAGAGAAGAATTTGATGATAATTCTTGGACAATTTTTCCCCAGTTCTCCATAAAAATAGTTCTGTGCTAAAACTTAGCACAGAACTATATCACTAAATACTCTTTCTGAATAAGTCCTCTATATATTGTCACCAAATACTCCTCCTCAACAAGTCCTATGATATTGACATTCTTGTATGGGAATGTGTGGTAATTAGGTTGAATATAAGTATTGTTTATACAAAAGTACAAAACTTGGAAAGCATAATCCGGTTGCTTAATTAACACCATTAAAACATAACAAATGATTGCCAAAATAAATCTCACATACTGCTGTGTTCCTTTACGTTTACGACAGTGTGAAAACATGTATATTCTTATAACATAATTTGTTTCATGAATAACTAAAGCAAACTCCCATTTCTGTATACTGTAACATGATAATTATATCAGAGAGAATTCTAAAATGCTTCATTTTGTCTATTGCATAACCTATCGTTAAATAGATTTTTTATGACAAAAATTATTCATATAGCATGATAAGAAAGTTGTATAGTGGGTGGTTAAATATAATGCAAACACCAGACATCACTAATTGTAAGTGCTAAAGATTACTTTACACAAGTCCACAAGTCATACAGTAACTTAGAGTTTGGTGTGAAAGAAAAGTTTTGTTTTGTGACATTATTTTCTGTGGTAAGAGTAAAGAAGCATTTAAATTATGAGCCACATCAATATTCTAAGAGACTTTTTGACTTAATTGTCAATCTAAATCAAGATCAATACACACAGCTCCTGTTAGAATATGGTAAATGTCCTAAAATTTCGTACATCAAAGTTGCTGACCAAATGCCATATGCAATCCCCTGATGGAGCAGTCTGATCTCAAGGTCTACACTGTTTGCCATTCCACTAAGTATTCTAAAACACAACTGCATAAAAAGCAAAATTTAGGCCAAAAGAATGGAATAAAGTGTTCGAAATTTAAGGACATTTACCGTTCTAATGAGTATCCACAGAACAGATTGACCAAAAAAAATTATAGAGCCAGTAGTGTCTGTTTTTGATATAATGCATGTTTTGTTGTCAATATAAATCTCTTTTGCATTTGATGTGGTTCATTTATTCATAGATCCTGATAAACTGGCACATACTTATACAAGATCAAATATAAAGAAAAAATCAAATTCAATGAATTTTGCAATAGTGATAGTGGGCACAAAAAGGATCATTTCGCTGAAAATTGCACAAAAAAATTTGTTATCATTTGAAAAGCTATACCAGTTTAGTTTAAACACATGCCTTTTCACAGCTTGAGTAGTCTTCTTAGCAAGCCCCACTTTGTGAGTCATAAGTGCATTGAACTTCTATGATGGAAGTGTAAAAGAAAAACTGAAAAAAAAAAAAAAAAAAAATACAAAACAAAAAAAAAACAAACAAAAACTGAACATTATTTTATATCTGGAACTATAAACATAAATTGATGTGGTTTTCAATTTTGAGGTGCTTCAGATTATTCCAATTTATAGAATAAGAAAACATCTTTATATGTAGATCTTTAGGGTGCTTTTATTATTTTCCTTCAAGGTGTATCTTGTGTACTCATTGGAATTGCCTCATCAAGATGAGTACCCTTAAGATATGTTTTGTATGCTCTTTATCTGGACCTGTGTTTATTTTCTGTATGTGAGATTTGAGTTAACAGAGACAACAAACAGTGGATACAGTGGTAAGATGAAGATTTCCCAAAAATATGGTAGTCAGAAAAATCGCTTAGCAGTAGCTTTTGAAAAATGCTTTTAGAATTAGTTCCAGTGCAAGGATGCAGAAAAATGTGACAGAATTTTTACCTTCTTTAATGATTGTATTGTGGTGAGGAGCTCCGCCTTTAGATAGAATAAAAATATGTGGCTGTCACATTATAATGATAACTAAATAGCCAAAAACAAAACAATACATAGGCCAATGGATAATTAATTTTTCATTTATTTTCAGGGAAATCCTACCCGCCAGGTAATAATAAAATAAAGCCGCCAGGTTCTTTTACCTTGATGCCTAATTACGCTCTTACTAAAAGCATGAGCAATCAGACTTACATGCGGGAACTAAGACAAAGACTTAAGATGGCAACGCTAAGTCTGAGATTCCATCCTTTCCCCTGATAGACAGAACACTTAGTCTAAGATTTCATTCATTACCCTGATAGACTTAAATGACCAATTGCTACATACCATAGTCATAGATTTAGATAAGAGGGGTATCAGACCCCAAGGTTATAAAACATTGTTCATGCTCAACTCAGCAGAGCATGAATTTTGTCCTGCTAATAAATCTCAAATTACTAACAACTGCAATTTTGTGAAAAACATAGCTGAGCATGAAAATTTTTCTGCTAATAAATATGAAAATGCCAACTATTGTTGGCATTTTCATATTTTTTTATTAGCAGAGAAATTTTCATGCTTAGCGGAGTTGAGCATGAAAAGTTTTATAACCTCGGGTCCAGAAATTTGTTTTTTTATTTCTCCACAAATACATGTTGTGAGTACTTATTAGAAGTGAGTGCCCACAAGTTTTCATGGAAAAATGAGGAACTATCAATACTTTTTGGTTGAAAAAAGCACCTTATCTGGGACTTTGTCATAGCTCTACATAAATATAACCTCTAGATGAATAATTTTCTTATTTCTCCATGAAAAAGTGTTGTGTGTACTCAGTGGAATCACTTCAGTGAGGCTAATCCAATTAGTATATGCAACAGGGTATGTGTTCGTGGAGAAACAAGAAAAATGTCATATTCTTTTGTTGAAAAGGGTGTCTTTTCTAGAGCTCTGTGTAACATACAGTAGTTTCTTTTGATAACCATTAGTATTCTATTATTAGGCTTAATGAGCAGATTAGTGATATATTTTCTGTTTTTTTTTTTTTTTTGTTTTTGTTTTTGTCCCCTGCCTTTTCGAAGAAAAGCGGAGGGACACTGTTTTCGGCTTTCCGTGGTGTGTGGTTCCGATGTTTTAGTAGGTACCTTGTCCCCTTAACTCCTCCCACAGTTTTTGTCCGATCCTTTTGAAACTGAACAGGGGCTTTTAAGATGGTCTGAAGATATGCATGTGTTTTTTTCAGAATCCTGAAATTATTTTTTATTACCTTTTACACATTTTGAACTTAGACATTTTTTGAGTTCTAATATTACAGAAGTCTATAGGGAGTAGGTACCTTGTCCCCTTAACTCCTACCACAGTTTTTGACCGATCCTTTTGAAACTTTACATGGGCTTTTAGGATGGCCTGAAGATATGCATGTGGATTTTTCAGAATCCTGAAAAAATTTTTTTCACTTTTTCCGCATTTTTAACTTTGACATTTTTTGCGTTCTAATATTACAAAAGTGTATAGGGAGTACCTACCTTGTCCCCTTAACTCCTCCCACAGGTTTTGGCCGATCCTTTTGAAACTTTACATGGGCTTTTAGGATGGTCTGAAGATATGCATGTGGCTTTTTCAGAATCCTGAAACAATTTTTTATCACTTTTTCCACATTTTTAACTTAGAGACATAATAATAAATAATTAGTTTCTTTTTATCTGCTAGAGATAATACCTCTCAAAACAAAATTCAAAGGCGGGGGACGTAATTCACTGAATTTGCTTTTTGTTTTGTTGTTGTTGTTTTTTTTTCGCTGAAAATAAAGCTTACCATTTCATTCAGGTTATCGCCAAAGGGGACAGCTTGAATAAAATGACTAGACTTAACTGTTGTAATAAATAATATTAAAAAAGCAAGATATTGTCCAGTGATGTTTGAATACATCAGGGTCATCTGTTGCTGTTTGAATTCTGCAGATTAAATGTTAAGCAAATATGCTTGTTGGAAAAACGTTGATTTAGTTGAGATGCTTGTTTAGAAACTGTCTCTGGTTCAAGAATGTCGTTTGCAGAATTTTTTAAATAAACTGTAAGGATAAATTGTAATATTCTACAGTGTCTTTCACAATATGATACAACCTCTGAGAATAAAAGTATGGATGTCTCTTTTAAAACTTAACAAAAAAAAAAAAAAAAAAAAAAAATCCAAAAACTGAACATTCATAGATATGTCTTTATTTTAAAATACTTGATTGGTGTTTGCTTATAATTGCATGAGTTTTGAAATGCTTTTTGGATTATAAACGCTACACAATTTCATCTTATTATTAAAGGAAAAATCCTGATGTTGTCAGGATTTATCAGGAAGTATTATAGCAAATCATAAAGTGTGTGACTTAATGAACCACATTATTATTACAAATTCGTTTACTGAAAGTTAATGCCATGCTTACTTCTAATTTTCATCCAATCAGACTAATTGATCCAGGTTGTTAATGCAGACTCGCACCAAATGACAAACAGTATGGAAGCCAACTGATTTGGATTTACACTGTTTGCAAAGACAGGGCAGGGCATATCTGGGTTCAGTAGGACTAGGGTTAAAATAAAACTAAAACAGAATACAAGCACATTTTTTGAAAGCAACATTGCATATAGTGACACATCAGTTAAAGGCTGTTGGTCTTAAGAGGAATAGATACACCTAAAGAATTTGCTGCCATTTTTCTAAAGGTGACAACTTCTGCAGAAAGGAATGCAGTTCCTTACTACTTGAATAGTTAAAAAAAACATGCTGAATAAATTAAGAAACCATGCCCATTTCTAATTTTCAGCCAGTCAGATTACTAGATCCAGATTATGGCTGAAAATTAACATACTTAATAGCAAACAGTGCAGATCCAGATCAGTTGGCTTCTTCAGAAGCCAACTGATCTGGCTCTACACTGTTTGCAAAGGCAGGACATATCCTTGTTCAGTAGGACCAGGGTTAAAGGCAAGAATGAACTCCCACAGGGAGCAAATTCTTTCCTTTTAGATTAATTCACATTTTCTTTAACAGTAGCCCATTTTCTGTAAGTGTAGCTCACAATTTCCAGTAAGAGTAGCCCAAAGTGAGAAGTGGGATAAATATTTTCATGCTAGAGTTATTTCCCTTAAAGGTGTGTCTATTTCCCTTAAAATGAGTCATGTCAAGCAGAATGAGGCTTAAAGCACACTCAGACATCATCAACCTTGATTACCATGCACATCTGTAGTCAGATATGCTTTTGTTTTTTTGCCCATAGATTCTATAGTAGCCAATCTGCTGGGTAAAAAGCAAAGACACTGATCATGATTAGACTGTAAACATGCACAGACTGCTCTTAAGTTGATCTCAGTCTCAGTGTTTGCAGGTACTTTCAGTCCAGTTTTTGTTAGAAGTAGTTCAAAAACCTAATCTTTAATGTTAGCCTGTTTTAGCACATCATTTATCACTCTCATTTTCATACATCCATTTATACTTTGATATGTTTGATTTTGGGTAATTTTTGACTGGGTGTTTTTTAATTTAAATGATATTACCCTCAGTTTTATTGAGACTTCATATGGCTTGGTTTTATTAAGACTTTGTATGGCGGCAATGTATATACAGTCGACTCCCGTTATCTCGAACTCGCTCATCTCGAACAACCGCTTATCTCGAAGTGAAAATCTGGTCCCTGTTTTAACACAGAGATCTACCAACAGGCAATAAAATATTGTGGAAAAGAGCAGAAATTGCTCCTTAGGAGCAATTTCTCCTCTTTTCCACAATATTTTCAAAATGTCTCTAACTTAGGAGTCAGATTACATATTCATTCTGTTAAAGGTGGTTGTTCGATTAATTGTTTTCCTGAGTCAGCAAATCTGATATGTCGAAGTACGGATATCTCGAACTGTTTCATAGAGTCCCTTGGAGTTCGAGATAACGAGAGTCGACTGTAGTTCTGCAAGGCTGCATATGCACTGCTATCACTAGCTTCAGTGGAACTCAATTTTCCAAATTTATAAAGCCAAAAAGTAAAACAAATGTAGTTTACTTCATACTCTCTAGAAAATCTGTATTAAAACTGCATTATAGCTACTCTACATATTATAAACTACAAACTGGTAGCTATGTTTTCATCTTTAATATACAGTGTATTTTCCCAATTTTTAATTATTCAGTGGCTTCAGGTTTGAAGTCTGTATTATCCAGCTCAATAAATGCTGTATTTAAAGGAGAATGTATAGATACATGCTGTCCCCTATGTCACCCCCTGCCTCCCCATTACCACCCACCCACTCATTTAGTTGACACTTCTTTGAGAGAATAGTATACTTACATTACTTGGAGGGAAATACACTACTTGGAGGGAAATACACTACTTGGAGGGAAAAGTAAATTTACACACTTAGAGGGATCAATAAATTTACACTACTCAGTGGGAACATTAAAGTTTCTTATAGGGAAGAGTAAATTTGCATACTTAGAGGGAACATTAAATTTACACTTAGAGGGAACAGTAAATTTACACTACTTAGAGGGCCCATTAAATTTACATTACTTATAGGGAAGAGTAAATTTACATACTTAGAGGAAACATTAAATTTACACAGTATTGACACTACTTAGAAGAAACTGTAAAGTAATCAACATCATTCCATAACTATGAACACATCAAAGCAGACAGATGTCAGTACAATATAATTAATGTCTTCCCCATTTGCTGGCAGACTTTAAGTAAATACATTATAGTCAGTTTATGTAATCTTCTGATTATTGACTTTGGTGCATGTCACATGTAAAACTTTTTTTTTTCTACATTGCATCTCATTTCATTGTCTTAGCTGCAGTTTACTTTTTTTGCACATGTAGAAATCCTTAAAGAGCCATTATTCAAGACTGTGGTACCAGGCAACATTCTAAAATATTTTTTTTCAGAGCAAATAAGGCTAGACATTCTATGAGACAATTCATATCAAATGTAAAGCCTTGTTTTCTCTTAAATTATTGTGAGAAAAAAAGGAAAGTCCTGCTACAATTTTGATGGGCACTTTAAAAGTTAAAGTTGTCACTTGTGAAAATTGACATTTATTGTCTAATGTTTAGTCTTTATTAATACCTTTGATCGACAGTTTTTAAAAATCTGTCCAGTAAGATACTGAAGTCTTGAATCATTTTGCGACCACTGTTTATCTTAGTTACTGTCTCACAGAGCTTAACTAAATGAGTTTAGACTAACAGTTTTCATTAACATCTTAACAATGAAACTAATACATTTTTGTACTAAATATTTTTGCAGCATTTACTTTGTTTTGTTCTTTTATGCAGTCCACCTATCACATGGTTAAAATGACAGATTTGGAATATGAATTCTTACTGGTAAAATTCTAAGCAGAATTGTAGCAGACAGCATTCTAAATTGTGTTTACTTTCTTAGAGAAAATAAGATGACATTTCATGTGAATTGTCTGCCTAGCAGACAAGTCACATGAAATGTCATACCTTATTTCATCTGAAAAATAAAATAAATCAGGGCCCAGTTGTTCAAAGCTAACGATGTCGTTAGTTAACGATTCGTTAAAATTTTAATCAAGTGATACGCAAATATGCTGAAATTTTTGGCTGAAAAATGTGAGTAGCTTTTGCAGTGCAAAAGCTACTCACATTTTTTCAGCAAAAAATATCAGAATATTATGTATTGAATCCGCTAAAACAGTTAACGAACTGACCCTTAATGAGCTTGTTAAGCTAACGACGCTTTGAACAACTGGGCCCAGAATGTTATCTGCTGCAGTTGTGGTTGACACTTTAAAGATGAAAGATTGGGGAAAATAACCCAGTTTTAAAGAGTTGCAAGAAAAGTCTGCTCAGGAAAAAGTGTAGTTAGGTAAACTGACCAGCTAAACATGATCCTAATAATGTTGACTGGGCCATAAAACTCCAACTCAAAATAGTATGACTATTCAGTTAGCTAAATATTTGTATTGAAATCTAAATGAACCTACCTAAAACTCTCTTGATTCCTTTGAGCATTTTGTCATGAAAGTTGTGTAAAAATTGTTTTTCAAAATTGATTGCTTCCTGAAACATTCTATCACTGAAGTTATATCAAAGTCTTTGAAAAGTGAGTTGTATGTTTAAAAATGTTTGTTTCACCATGTGATAGTAATGCTGTGTTTAATTTTTACATAAAAGTTAATTTTGTTACAGAAAAAAAAATGTACATATGACTCCGACTCACAGTTAACCCATTGTAGTCTGGAAACCCCTAAAAGGGTAATTGGCAAACAGTGCAGACCCAGATCAGATGCTGCAGAATGCAGCGTCAGATAAGGGTCTTCACTATTTGCAAATAGTTCAACCATTTTTCTCTCTGAATATCTAAATCACATAGCCTGACATACCTAAAATCAAAATTAGAATCTTCCAATGTGTAGTGTGGATTAATTCATTCAGTCTACAATGGGTTAAATGGAATACAAGAAAAGGGTCCTTTTGCCATATGTGGGCATTGAAGGACCTGATCAGACTTTGCATTTGTACAGTCGGATCAGGGCCTTCCTTATTCACATGGATTCGTGTACCATATATTCTTTACCCTACATTTTTGAACAGACAGGTCTGAGCAAACAGGCTCCTTTTTCTATGTTGTGCATCACATAAAAAAAAATGTTTGCTAGTGCTATTACAGTTTTATATCTTTTATGGATTTTAATTGACCTGTATTGTTTATTTGAGCTGAAATTAATTGGAGTTCTTTGGGATTTTTTTCCTTTTTGTTTTTTTTTTAGGGGGGAATGGGAGAGCGTGGGCTAATGGGGGGGGGGGGGTGGGGGTGGTATCAGACACTTTCCATGTACTATGTTAGCCTTTAGCAGCAACATACAAAGTAAAATAGTATAGAAGCTGTCCAGGAATTGCTTCACTTCCTTCATCTGTTAGCACCTACTATGCTTAGGGCAAATTCAGCAGATGACAAACTGATAATATTTTTCTTATTTTTCCTAGAAAATAAGCTTTGCTAAGGAGACAATTCACATGAAATGTCAAATCCTATTTCCAAGGAAAAATGAGAAAAATATTTCAAAATGTCGTCTACTGAAATTTTTACCCAGCATGCAGTGTTAATATACCATGTATGGAAGTATTCTTGCGTATTCTTAAACAGTTGAGTTTGTTTTCATGTTCATTTTTTGGTTGTTTTTTTTTGTTTGTTTGTTTTTTGTTTTACTTTACTTTTTGTTTTGTTTGTTTGTTTCTTGTTTTTTCCTTTGAAAAAAGAAAAATACTATTTATAAAGTGAACCTAACCTAATCAAGCAGAACTCCTTGCTGTATTTCCCTTTTAACACTGCTGCCTCAGTTTGACTTAACCTTTTACTAATTGTGTGTTTTTCTTTAACCTATATTAACAGGTGTATACCCGCTAACAGAGAGCACGTGGGCACGAACCTGCATCGACTGCGGTAATGGAATGAATCTTCACTTAGATAACATTAATCCTTTCTGTAAGTGCCAGCAGGACGGGATAAGAGTAACTCCAGAAAATGAAGATCTTGTGTTTTCCCCTCGAGCAAAGAGTGCAAGAAACATTCCATCGCGGCCATCCAGTTGTCACAGTCCGAGAACCCCTAGCGCCTCACATTTGAGTCATGCTCGTACCGGCGTTCAGCCACCAAAACCACAAAATAGCAGTAATGGACCTAAAAAGGTGTTGTTACGTTATACAGATGGAGGAATAAAAAGGCCAATAGCTCCCAATTATGCAGGGGCTCATGGGCTTCCAAAACTTGTGAGGAGATACATAGGTCGCAGAGTAGGACAGTATCACGAACTGTCGGTATCGAAAGACCCAGCTATCTTTATTGACACATCAAAGTTGAGCGGAGCCCTATCAATTGTATCACATGGTTTTTACAGTAGATGAAGTTTGACATTTTGAAAATTTTTCTACAATAAATTGTTTTTTCTCTGGGAAAAATCAGCAGACTTGACAAATTTATATTTTTAATGTTTCCCAGAAAATAATGTTTAACCCTTAAAGCGCCAAGGAAAATTTGAGGCAGGCAACATTCTAAATTTTATATTTTTTTTATTATTCAGAGAAAACAAGTCTTGACTTTTCATGTGAATTGTCTGCCCAGCAGACAATTCACATGAAAAGTCAAGGCTTGTTTGTGAATTGAAAAGTCAAGGCTTGTTTTCTCTGAAAAATAAGAAAAAATCAAATTGTTGTCTGCTGTAGTTGTGATTGGCACTTTAAGGGTTAATACTTTGTAGAGACAATTTCACAACAGCTGTCAAACTTGTTTGCTGGGAAAAATAAGAATATTTCAAAATATTATCTGCTTGAACACTTATAGCACTAAGCATGATGGTAGCAGACAACATTCTAATTTTATTATTATTATTATTATTTTTTTTTTTTCAAAGAAAATAAACTTGGCATTTCACATGAATTATCTGCTAGGCAGACATGAAATGTCAAGATATATATTCTCTGAAAAAAAAAAGTACTGAAAAAAAAAAATGCAACCTATTGCAGTTGCGATTAGTGCTTTAAGTGTTAAATGAGTTTGCTAATTTATTTGATAACATTATCAATTAAATTCATATGATAACATGTAAGAGACTTTTCCCATAAAATAGATGATTCATATGAACATGTTCCTGATATAGACAAAATTAGGAGATGCCATTCTTCATATTTGTATTCATTTTGCCCGAGCAAGTCCTTTTACCCACAAACAGGGCTAGTATTTTAACGCGTCATCCATGGATATTTAACTTCGGCGAACTCAACAGATGACAAATTGGTATTTTTCCTAGAAAATAAGGCTTGACATTTCATGTGAATTTTCAGTTTGTATGCAGCGTCAAGGTTTATTTTCTGGGAAATATTCAAAAATGTCATGTTGCTTATTCAGGTAAAAAGTTAAATTTGGTGTGCTTGTTAAAAATAGAAAGTAATGATGTACTATCTAAAGGGGAATGGACACACTTTCAGGGGGGGAGGCAACTCAGTCAAAATTGTTTCGACCACCCCTCTGAAAAGGGGTCTTCTCTAAAAGAAAGAATTTAGGGTGCAAATTCTTTCATTTTAGAGTAGACCCCTTTTCAGAATGGGATTGATGTGAAGGACAGTAAACTGAACATCAGAAAAGTTGTCTCCCTTGTAAATAATGGCAGAAAATCCACCCTGTGTAGCCAGTCACCTTAACTACTTGCTTGCTGAAAAGGAATATAGAAGATGAGTACTATTTTCTTATTTTTCTAAGAAAACATGGTTTGGCATTGCATGTTGTTTGTGTTCTTAGAGGATGAGGAACATGAAACTTCAAGCTTTATTTTCTGAGACAGATAAGAAAAAATGTTTAAAGATGCTGTTTGCTAATTTTCAGTTTGAGGAATGAAATTCAGCAACTGAAGGTTTAGTGTCCATCATAGTCTAAAATTAATGGGCCACAGTGTGAGAGAATGTACCTTCAGACATGTGCACCCAGTGGAAACTCTAATCAGCCTGTGCATCAGTGCATTCTGATCACTCTTCACTGACTGGCTCCTTCACTATTCAAAGAGTGCTTAACAAATACTCCAACCAGACTGCATAGATGCACAGCTGGTCTAAGGCTTTGCTGTTACCACGTGAACAAAGGTCCATTTTCTCTTGTTAGGGCTCAAATACCCCATAGCTTAAAAATTTCTCCATTCAATACCTTATTTACCCTAGTATTCAAAAACCATAACACCTTACCATACCTGTCCTAAAATTTGAATGTCATTTGTAATATCAATTCTTAGATTAAAACTGCTATATGAGAGGCAAACAGTGAAGACCCTGATCAGATGCTGCATTCAGCAGCATCTGATCAGGGTCTGCACTGTTTGCCCCAGCCTTTATATCCAAATACTTAGGGTAAATATGGTACCATTTTAGTTTGGCATCTTTGTTCTATTAACTTTTGATATAAATATTTAGCAGTAATATATTTTTCAGATGCTTCTACCTTAACATGAATAAACATTTTAGATAGACAATACACAGTCTAATAAAACACCTATTTATAGTAGATCTTTATATATTAACTTGAAGTATTAACCCACAATATGCTAACTTGAAATGTTAGCAAACAACTTTTTTTAATATTTGTCTTATTTTCTTTCCATAATAGGGATTGGCATGTCCAGCAAACTGTCACCTGAAATGTCTAAATGCATTTTCTGAGAATGATAAAATGTTCATTTGCTGTGGCTAATTTTATCATATAAGAATTAAGGTACCTTGATCTCATTTTGACATTGAGAAATATGTGTATGAGTAAAGACATGGGAGAAAAACTTATGTGAATGTAAGTTGAAAATGAAGATTCAAATCATCCTGTAATCATATGGAAGCTGTATGAAAAAAAGGATGTGAAAAAGAATTTACGTGACTTACTTTAGAACCAGTCTAGTTTTAGTTTAAATGTCATTGTAATTTGATACTATTTTAAATGCTGTTATGTACTTAGAATGCACTCAAAATTACCGTACTCTTAAACTGGCATTTGCGGTAGCAGCTACCACCAGAAAATGTAGGCGGGGCTTACTGATTACTGGTCAGCTGTTTATATGTTTACCTGGGGTCTGCTGGCTCAGGAGGCTACAAAATAAGGTATATACTCACTACTAGGTATGGATATGGCAAATAAGCTTTTAACGTGCCTTAAATGCCTGGCTTACATGGGACACAAATGGTTGTGACTTTTAACAAATTGTACCCAGCAAACAGTGGCTAAATGATATAATTTGTTTACTGTATTTTACTTGGTTTAAAGTAACAGGATTCACAATATATTACATGTTTTAGTGCAGTTTCCCTTGCTTGAATAAAATTGTAACTGACTACTTAAAATATCTCCCTACATGTATGGAGATAGCATAAGCTCCTATAAATGCCTATTAATAATGGTTTTAACAATTTTCTTTTTGAATCATGGCATATAAGTGCAATTTTCTCTGAAGAATCAAAGATAGGATAATAATTTTATCTGCTTTTCCTGTGATTGCCATCTTACAAGTGGACAGTATTTGTACTCTACACTCCAGGTTGCTATGTTTACATCACATGACCAAGGTTAAAGGTTATATCTAGTTTGAATTCCTCAGCACTTTCAGGTTATTTTATTCAGCTTGCTCATTTAATAATCTTTTATAACACAATATTTTAGTGTCAATGTATAAAGTAAAGACATGCCTTCTAGCAAAACAAATTTTGTGAATGATGGTTTTCTAGTTCTTTTATTTTCATTAATAAAGCTTCTGCAAGTAACAAAATGAAAAAGTCCTGCACCATTTTGAAATAAGCCCCGCCTACATCCTTTTATAGAACAGGTGGGGGTTTAAAGACTTAATCCTAAAAGCATCATTTAAAATTGTAGCAGGTAACATTCTAATTTCTTTTCCCAAGAAAATAAGATGTGGCATTTCATGTGAATGCCATGAAACTTCAAGCCTTATTTTCTCAGAAAAAAAAAAATAGAATGTACTTTTTACTGCTGATTTGACAGGTACTTTAATGGTTAAGCTTTAGATAAGCAAGCAGTCCAACTATATGTCAGGCTCCATTGATTTCCACTTTGTTTTGAGGTTTTTCTACCCATATGCAAACAGCAAAGACCTTGACCAGCCTGCATTTGTGTGCAGGCTGGTTTAGGTTTTGCTGTGTGTTGTAAAATATTTTGTAAATGAACAGTCTAGGTTGGTCTAGACTTACTTCTTTGAAGATATAAGTGGCTTGGATCTGCTAATTTTTTAACCCAGCAATATAAGCAGTGGATTTATTAGACACGCCCAAGTTCCTACATTAGTTTTTGCCCTCCTTGTAATTGGAAATGTCTCTTAAAAAGCAAAATATTGTAACAGCCCCTTTAGTTTTTATCTCTGAATGTAGGTGTAGTTCATTTCAGTAACAGCAGATATAGGATATTTTTTATCTTTATTGCACAGAAAATAGCGTTAATTCTGTCAAACATTGATGAAACTTGCCTATTAGCAATCCTGGACCAGATCTCCTTAATATCAGTGTAGGTACCAAGTTTGGTTAAAATCCTTTGACATTTACTCAAGTTATCATCCGGAAACAAAATTTGGGTGTCTTGGGCAGATAACTCCATCAAAATTTGACAAAATTTGCCCATTAGCAATCCCAAACCAGATCTCCACAATATCAATATATATACCAAGTTTGGTGAAAATCCATTGGTGTTTACTCATCATCCAGGAACAAAATACAGATGTACAACTGACAGACAGACGGACACACAGACATCCGACATGAAATCATAATACCCCGCCACTATTGTGTGGCAGGGTATAAAAAGGAAATCAATGAACAGACTTGGGCAAGTCTATGGAATTATAAATATAGACACATAGAAGTAAATTGTTGAGTATGGCTTCTAGCAATTGCTACATCGCCATAGGACATTCAGACCTCAAGCAATGCTCTATCTACCTTATTTAATAAAAGAGTAGCAGTAAACATGTAGCTTTCTTACCCTTCCCTGTATCCAACATTTCCTTCTTTGCAACAAGCTACCATATAACAGGAAACTTAACCTTAGTCCTGCTGAACTTGAATATACACTGCCTTTGCAAACAGTGTAGATCCAGATCAGTTGACTTCTGAAGAAGCCATTTGACCTGGATCTGCATTGTTTGTCCTTTTGTATGTGAATTTGTATAACAACCTGGATCATCTGATTGGCTGAAAATCAGAAGTGGGAGGGGCATCTAAATTTATTTAGCATGACAAGGATTAAATGACAGTCCAGTTTTCCAAGTTCCAGTGCTGATCATGAAAAACAAAAATACAAAAATATACAAACTTGAAATACTAATTACCAAAATTGCCTTTATTCAGACGGGCCCTCTGAGCAGACAATGTAGACCCAGATCAGATGCTGCAAAATGCAGTATCTGATCAAGGTCTACACTGTTTGCCCATCATCTAGCAATTTTTGAGACACAGTAATGGGTAAGAAAATAGACTTTAGCATATTTTAGGATGAGTATGGTAAGGAGTTAAGGTGCCCAGATATTTAGGGTAAATGCAGTATTCAGGTATGTGAAATTTACTATACGGACTTCAAAAATTAAAATGCAAAAATAGACTCGGGTTGTTTTGGACATGAGACCACGAAAATGCTACACGAAATGTTGCCAATTATATGGTATTTTGTTGGTTTAATTGTTAAGGAAACTGGTATAATTAAACTCGTTTGAGGCTGTTTGTAGTCACAGGTAATGGTTAAATAGCAACATAAAGATAAAATGGGCCGGGCCATGTGAAAACGTGTCTTTTGACAAATGTAAACAGTGAAGACCCAGATCAAAGATGGAGAGCGAAGGCGCAAATGATACATGCACAAGAGGATCTGATTTTGCACATTTTGCACATGCTTGAAGGCACTTTTTCACTTGACACAGCCCAAACGATGTTCAGTACAGGAAGAGGGTCCTTATGCCATAAGGGAGTATAGAATGCCCCCATCAGTCTACACACTCACAGTCTAATTGGAGCCTACATCACCTGCTTTCAGAGTCAGTGGATACTCCAGCTTCATTATTGTACAAACTCGTCATAACACTGAAATGCTGTGGATCCCATTTTTTTTCTCCAGCCAACCATTTTTGGACACACACATGCATGCACACAAATAAGTAATAAATAAATAGATAAATAAAATAAAAACCTGTGTTATTAAATAGAGAAAGTCCTAACTAGGCTGTATGGATTTGTGGCTGGGCCTTTTCTGTTGGCATAATGGCCCTTTTCCCACTATGTACATCAATTAATTGTGAAGACAAGTGTCCTTTGTATTGATAAAAAATTCAGGTTTAAAGTGCCCTTATTCAGAAAAGCATATCTGAAATTATGCAGCTATCATGAAACAATCCATTATTTCTGATCTTGAAAGTTGTTATCCTGTGCCTGGATTGGGAAAACTGAGCCACCTCAGGAGAATTCCAACAAGATGGCAAGTGCGACCAGCAAAGGCTCTGATCAGACTGTGCATACGCACAATCTGATCAGAGCCTTTGCTGGTTGCTTGGACCTTTTTATTATAAGCTGCCCTTAGAGAAAGAAACAAAGCCTCTAAGCTGAAAGGACTGCTGCACAAACTGGTCTTAGTCTACACTGGTCAGAATGCCAAATTGTTGGAAATCTCATGCTTTGGCTCAAATTATAGCTGATGTAATTTTTGCTATTAGCCCTTGAAGCACCAGTTACAAGAGCATCAAATGTTGAAATGACATTCAGGCCCAGTTGTTCAAAGCGTCGTTAGCTTAACGAGCTCGTTAAGGGTCATTTCGTTAACTGTTTTAGCGGATTCAATGTACAATATTCTGAAATTTTTTGCTGAAAAAATGTGAGTAGCTTTTGCATTGCAAAAGCTACTCACATTTTTTCAGCAAAAAATTTCAGCATATTTGCGTATCACTCAATTAAAATTTTAACAAATCGTTAACTAACGACATCGTTAGCTTTGAACAACTGGGCCCTGATTTTTTTTTTCTGAGAAAATAAGGCTTGATGGTTCATAGGAATTGTCTGCTTAATTGTGGGTACTCATTTGAATAGCTTAAGTGAACCATGCACTGTGAATTGTCTAGTTATGGGTACTCATTTGAATAGCTTTAGTGAACCATGCACTGAACAAACTACATGTGTGCTTTCTGTTTTTACTATGCACATTTTGCAGAACAGACAAGTTTTGTCATTATGGAACTTGTACAATGTGATTGCTTGACAGATTTCAAGCAGCGCTTCAAACACACAAAACAAAAACAACTTACAGGTACAAGAAAAAAGAGTGTCAACAAAATATGTTCTTCAAAGAATAATGTCAAAGCCACAGGTCCAGACCAGGGGCTATAATTGAGCCACAGCGTGACAAAATGTGGCTTCTGCCATGTAAGCCCAACAGTCTTGAATCAGCCTGTACATCCACACAGTCTGATTAGAGTCTTCATTGTCAGCATGAAGAAATTTGTACCCATGGCTTTCCAAAATGTACTCAGTGAAGATTTTGATCAGACACAGCAAAGGATGATCTGAATCTTCGCTGGATGCACTTGCATTACGAAAACACGCCTATTCAAATATATTGAAAATTTTCAGATAAAAAACTCTTATAGTTTTCATACTTCTGCTCAAAATATAGATTGTGGGTACTCGTTAGAGCTGCCTCGGTGAGGCAGTTCTAACAAGTACCCACAATCTATGTTTTTGAGCAGAAATAAGAAAAATAATGTATACCCCTGTAAACCCCAGTTTTACTATATAAAAATGGGGTTTACGGGGGTCAAAATTCTACAGGCGTGTTTTCGTGATGTCTGATGGTACATTTTCTCAGGTTGGGGCTATATTATATCTGTGCAATCCAAGCTCAGGTTGGGCTTGGTTCTCAGTTTTTGCAAAGGTTATCTTGTTACATTTTCCTGTGTTTAACTTTTATAGTCAAAGGATACGTCTTTGAGCAGAATGAGTGTATAAATGTTTGAATGAGTGAAAATGAGCTATGGCAAACAAAAGGTACCATACTGCACAGCTCTAGATAGGAAACATGTTTAAAACAAAAAAACATACCATATACACATTAACTTCTTAATATGCCTAACTAATAAAAAATGAACAATTCCATTTGACTGCTTCTTGAGCCATGGACTATATGGAAGTGCAAACCAGTCTAGGTCAGCACTACTTCTATATGCAGTTTAGTGCAGTTTTGTTTGTGATGCTCAAATATTCCTTGCATATTATAAACTCTCCTCAGGGTCACACTGATTGTTTTCTTTTGTGTTTGTCCCAAAACTAAAGCTGTTAATTCATAGTTCTAGATAAGACACTTTTTCTTTTTCAGCCAAAAATTGTTGGTATATGTATTTCTTATTTCTCCTCAAAAACATACGTTGTGAGTACTCATTAGAAGTGCCTCAGTGAGGCACTTCTAATGAGTACCCACAACATATGTTTTCGTGGAGAAATAAGAAAAAAAATATTTATCTGGATAGCACTCTTATCTGGAGCTATGGATATTATGCAGTATGATAAATTGCATACACATATGTGTATGTCATCACATTTGAAGGATGTTTGACCAAGTGCTAGCCTGCCATTAAGACAGTTGTCTTTGAATCGTAGACATGGATATACATGTACAGTAAAATCTACACATATGTTCACCATTGTATAGCAGCCATATTTTTAAATAACCACATTTAAGTTCTCACATGGTGGTTGTCAGTTCTGTTCAGCAGCTGTCTTAAGAGTTTATACCAAAAGCTTTCTTTCAATAATTTTACTTCTGTCAATCAACAGTCTTACAGCAGTGTATCAAGATAGGCAACTGTTTTTGATGAAGCATTGTTTTGTATTGTCATTTCATGCCATACAATCCTTATTTGGTGCCTTTGGGCAGCTGTGTTCTGTGACTGTGACTTTGTCTGGGTTACGTACACCCCATGTTTTATTCTTTCTTTGAATAGTTATCTTTAATAAACAATTATTCTAAGAGCATTTGCAATGGAGATTCTCTGTATTATTTATTTTGATTTAACATTTATCATCAAAGGATTGGTAAATTAAATAGTTACCATCAGAGAATGGTATAGTAAACAGTTATCATAAGAGAATGGGTAAATTGAACAGTTATCATCAGAGAATGGGTAAATAAAACAGTTATCATCAGAGAATGGGTAAATAGATATCATCAGAGGATGGGTACATTGAACAGTTATCATCAGAGAATGAGTAAATAAAACAATTATCAGAGAATGGGTAAATAAAACAATTGTCATCAGAGAATGGTTAAATAAAACATTTATCAGCAGAGGATGGGTAAATTGAACAGTTATCATCAGAGAATGGATAAATAAAACAGTTATCATCAGAGGATGGGTAAGTTGAACAGTTATCATCAGAGGATGGGTAAATTGAACAGTTATCATCAGAGAATGGGTAAACTGAACAGTTATCATCAGAGAAGGAGTAAATTAAACAGTTATCATCATATTTTTAAATATATTTACATCTGTTAAAGTTTGGTTCTAGTGAAAAAGAAAAGAAAAATGATGACTTTCTAAAGTAACTTGCCTAATAAGTTATGAAAGAATATTTTACCTTAACAATTCGTACAGTTACATTTCTGTAGAAAATTTACAGACCCCTTCCTCTGTGGCTGGTTAAAATGGTGATCATAAGTTGAGATTTTACTTAATGTAAACTGTTTAGATTTTTATCAGAGCTCTGAACATAAAATAGAGTATTGTTAGTTATTTTATGTTTTATTAACTTTTTAAAGCATTTATAATTTTATATTACCGGTATTTGTTTTTTGAACTTGCTAATATTATCTTAAATTGATATATTTTTACATTTTTGATTGCAGTGTTGTTAAAGAAGACCCATGTGCTAAGCTGTGATGTCTGTTCATTTAATTTATTTTGCTCATATGACATGAATTACATGCTTGCTTTAGATACTGTAGCTACCATAAATATCTGGACTCCATTAACACTTTGCATGCTGGGTAAAAATTTCAGCAGACAAAATTTTGAAATATTTTTCTAATTTTTTTCTAGAAAATAGGATTTGACATTTCATGCAAATTATCTCCTTAGGAGACAATTTGCATGAAGTGTCACCCTATTTTCTAGGGGAAAAAAAAAAAAAGAAGAAAAATATCAGTTTGTCATCTGCTGAATTTGCCTATTAAACCATGAATAAACTCCCCCTACACAATATATTGGAAGAGTTCAATTTCAATTTTAGGCATGTCAGACTATGCAATGTAGATATTCCTAGAGAAAAATGGCTAAACTATTTGCAAACAGTTGAAACCCAGATCAGATGCCTCAGAATGTTGTGTCTGATCTAGGTCTGCACCATTTGCCAGTTACCCTTTTGGGGGTTTCCAGACTAAAGTGGATTAACTACATTTTTTACATATCCTAAAATTAAAAAAAAAAAAAAGAGATGTGTCTAAAAAGTGCAGCAGAATGGCAGACAATGTATATCTTGATCACACTGCATATTCTTTAGAAGCAGTTAGATGTGCAGTTGATCTGGGTCTGCACTATTAGCTATGAATATTTAGGGTAGATACAGTATTACTAATTTTAATGCTATTTAATGCTATTGCCTTCCCAGCAGGCACATAACATCAAAATGAAGTTGTATCAACGTCGATACGACGTGATCACGTCGCATCAACGTTGATACGACATCATTTTAACGTTGTGTGCCCACTGGGTTTACTGATCGCACTAACAGTTTACTCCAGAACTCTCCCTCTGCCTGAAGGAAATTTTAGCAGAGCTTGCATTGAGTCAGAGTTCTTAGATAGTGGAGTAATCTGCTGTGGTGTGATAGTTTTATTTTTAAAAGCTTGAAAGATGCAAACATTAAGAAAAAAGTAAACTTCATTATGGTAAATGTCCAAATGTTTTGTACACCAAAGTTCCTAACAAAATGGTGTATGCAAACAGTGCAGAACCAGATCATCAGACTGCTTCTGATGATCAGGATCTTCACTGTTTGCCATTCCATCAAGTATTTTATGAAATAACTGAATAAAAAGCAAAGTTTAGGCCACCTAAGTATGGAATAAAGTGTTTGAAATTTTAGGACATTTACCATAGTTTTGTGTGGTCAGACTACTAAAGCTATTTCTATACAACTTCTTGCCAAAAGATTTTGTACTGATCAGGTGAAAATGATTCCTATCTGGTTTCAGGTTAAATCATTTCTATCTGTAGAGTTCCATGTTGAAGAATTTCTTTATTTTTTAATGATAAGTATTTCTCTATGTACATTTCTGTGCAGTTTCATGTTATGTTTCTGTACAGTTCAAGGCTAGCTATTTTTTATATGGTTTGTTTCTGAAATAGTTCTAACATGCGCAGCCACACAGTCTGATCAGAGTCTTTGTTGTCTGCATAAAGACTTTGCATCCAGTGTATGTGGGATCTTTATTATTTGCCATGCAAATTATATATCATACCCTCACAAAGGCTTTGTTTTGTTGTTTTCAATAAAAAATACAATATTTTTTTAATTTCCCCACAAAAACATAAGTTGATGTTGTCTGTTTTTTTTTTTGCAGCAACCTTGACCTTGATCCTGCTGAACCCAAATATACCTGGCCTTTGCAAACACTGTAGACTCAGATCAGTTGGCTTCTTCAGAAACCAACTTATCTGGATCTGCACTGTTTGTCATTCAGAATGTGAATTTGAATCAACAACTTGGATTAAGTAATCCGATTGGCTGATAATTAGAAGTGGGCATGGCATTTTGAAATTTTTTTGTATTTTTCCCAAAAAACAGGATTTGGTATTTCATGGAGACAATTTGCATGAAATGTCAAATCCTGTTTTCTAGGAAAAATAAGAAAAATAGCACTAGTTTGTGATCTGCTGAATTAGTGCAGAAAGTGGTAATGGTTAAGTATTGTATTATGGCAAGGTTAAGCTGTCCAAAAATTTAGGCAATTTTGGTATTTATAGATCTGTAAATGAAATTTATCATATGACATTGCTGTTATTCAGTGGATAACGTCATGTTATAAAAATCATATAACCACACATTATATAACACTTCGGCAGGAAAAAGTAATGTCATGACGACGTCCATGTTAACCATGCATTTTCTGTTGAACAATTGTCAACTTTAAAGGCGATAAAATCCAGTTTAAAAGGGTCATATGATAAATAGAATCTTACCCTCATGGTCATTTAATATGAAATTTATGAAACTCGCCGAAGGCTGGTTTCATAAATATCATATGTTGACCACTTGTGTAAGATCCTCTATGTAAAACACAAGCCATGCTTTGAAACTACCACCTAATTTTATTTTTCTTATATCATTAGACTGACTTTTGCTTGATGCAGTTCACATATGACAGCTTTTGCTCGATGCAGTTTATATATGACAGCTTTGATTTTTATAGAAACTTACAATACTTATTATATACAGATGAACTTCAATGGCTCAAACATCTTAAGGACAATGGAAATTTGTCCGACATTGGTAGTTCCAGCCACTGAGGGTTAATCATAGTGCCAGGTCAGGAGGCATATAGGGATAATTTAGAGATGTCTTTTCCATCTTCTATGAAATAATGGCATGTTGAGTGTACCCATAAGAATTGCCTCAATGAGGCAATTCTTATGAGTACAAATAACATACATTTTTATGATAAAACAAGAAAATTTCCCTAAAATATCCCAAAATACTTGTTTTCTTGAGCTATCAGAAGAATTTCCCAGGGACTCAAAAATGAGTTCCAATTATCCACCGTAAATGAGCTATCCATGTTGAAGCCATTGAGGTTATACTATACATGATGTGCACCTCAAGAAAAAGGCCCTTATGTCATATGTGGACCGTGAAGGTATAGATCTGCATATAGGGGCTGTGCTCATTACACACTTTACCCATGAGTTAAGGAAAACTACTGTACTTGCAATAAATAGAGATCACCTAACATAAAGTATTTTCCTCCTCTATCAGAGGGGCTGCTCTTAACCCTTAAAGCGCCAAGAAAAACTGCATCTGAAAATGTCGTCTGTTTATGTCGTCTGCTGAATATTCTTGCAAACTTTATCAAACCTATTTTTGCATACAGGCAAACAATGTGGACCCAGATCAGACTGCTACTAAAGGAGCAGTCTGATCTGGGTCCACACTGTTTGCAGAAATGACTTTTAAACCCACAAGCAGATGACAAAGCAGACGACAATAGTTGTGACTAGCGCTTTAAGGGTTAAAGAAAATAATTTGCTCCATCTGGGAGCCAGTTCTTTCCTTTAAGAGTAGCCCCTATTTTGGAAGTGATACAATGGAGAATTTTTCTAGATTTTTCCTGGGTGTGCATAGAAATAAGACCATTCTGGCTATGTCTCTCCTGCCTTTTAATCTTGTAGCTGGCACAGAGGCAGTGGAATGGATATTGCAGAATCATGGCTGTGCATGCAGATCTGAATCTTTTCTGTTTACATATCTGATATTGGCCATTCTTGTACATTGTGCATCATAAATAAAATATTCTTACATATTTATACTTGCGTTAAATTACTTTGTGTACATATTTTTGTAGAAACTCTAAGTATTTTGAAGTGATGAGTATAAAATATCAGGTGCCAAATGTGTATTGTTTCAGACATGTTATTGTTCTAGGCTATTACTCTCAGAGTTGTAAATAAAGGCTATTTATATTCTGGCTTCTTTTTCTGTTGTATCTTATTTCCTATTTGATGATTTTTAAACATTTACTGTGGTACTTCACTACTCCAGAAGGAATTGTCCAGATTTTTTTTTTTACACACACACACACACAACAACAACAACAACAACAACAAACAAACAACAACAACAATGGTTTCAGTCATAATTATTGAGATACTACATCACAACCTCTTTATAACACCACAACCCCTTTATAACACTATTGCTGGGATCCAATGCAAAAAAAAAAAAAAAAAAAAAAAAAAATAGCTAAACAACTGTGTTGTATCCAAACAAAAATGTATAGATTATATAGTAAAATGACCATAAATGGTCATGTTTCTATATAGTTCATACATTTTGTTTGGACACAACAAAACAAAAATGTACAGATTATAGAAATATGACTATAAATGGTCATTTTCTGTATAATTTATACATTTAAGTTTGGTTACAACATCTTTGGGATCCACCTTTAAATGGCTGAAATTGTCTTATAATGAACCATCTATATAAAGCGGTTCCAGTGTACAATATTTTTCATGGGCATTACGAAAACACGCCTATTCATATATATTGAAAATTTCACCACCAAAAACTGACAGTTTTCAGATAAAAATTCTGATATTTTTCATATTTCTGCTCAAAACATGGATTGTGGATACTTGTTAGAACCGCCTCGGCGAGGTGGTTCTAACGATTACCCACAATCTATGGTTTGAGTAGATATAAGAAAAATAATGCATACCCCTGTAAACCACAGTTTTACTATATAATAGTGGAGTTTAAGGGGGTCAAAATTATGTAGGTATGTTTTCGTGATGGGTAAATAAACAAAAATACATTTAATCAAAATAATCAAAAAGTGCCTTACCTGGAATCACAATATGGATACCTTCAAACACAAGAATCTCCACAGAATTATATGTCTGTCTGCTAGTGTGCAGTGTCAACACTTGAAAACTGCTCAGCTTCTTTCCTTTAGAATCCATGCATCGACTTGAGGGGAGGCAATTAATTTAAAACTGTTTTGTCCCCTTCTGAAAAGAGATATTCAATATGAGAAAAGACTTTTCTCCCAAAGAGATAGAATATACCACATTTTAGGAGGCGCTTGGCATGCAGTAAAACAAACAGGAACAGATTCTAAAAACAGTCACAAAAAGTTGTCTCCCTTGACAGAAATGGCAAACATCTGCGAAGACCAGTGTATAACCAGTCTCCTTAAGCTTCATTTGCATAACTTGCAAGTCCGAAAAAATGAGCTAAAACTTGGTCTGTACTCGGGTCTGTACATGTGCAAAGTTGGTGAATTATGAAAAAAAGATGCTTATAATTGCAGTGACCCAGCAAACACACAACGTCGCATCAACGTTGCAGCGACGTTGTAACGACGTTGTAACAACGGCGTGTGTTTACTGGGAAGCTCACTTTCTGTAGGTGCCAATTCCCTTGTTGTTCCTGAGACCTGAGTTAAACCTGAAACTTCACAAAAATATACAGTAAGTGTCCTAAAACTTCATACACTAAAGTTTCCGATAAAAACGACAAATGCAAACAGTGCAGACCCAGATCGGGAGCAGTCTGAGCAGGATCTACACTGTTTGTCATTCCACTAAGTATTATGAGAAACAACTTCATAAAAAGCAAAATTCCGACAAAAAGAATGGAGTAAGTGTTCGAAATTTTAAAATATTTACCGTACTAGTTTAATGAACCATGAAATGGGATGCGGAAGATTTACGTAACGTTAAATATTCAGATCTCCTCTGTGAAGATTCAATGAACGCGCTCTCATAATTCCTGAGAAAAGGAACTGAACTTGAAAACTTAACCCACCTCTCTCTTATGGCAGGTCCATGTCTGATGGAAGGTGTGTCGGATATGTTTTTATTATAATTTATTATAGAAATTTCTGTACTTAATGCAAACAGTGTAGAGACGTGATCAGACGCCGCGTTCTGCGCGGCATCTGATCTGGGTCTAATGTCCCTTTATGGGACGCTAGACATAAATAGATTAATTGAAAATATACAATATACAAATATAGACAAAACTTTAGTCAGTACATCATGTCATGGTTGAGATGTCGCTACATATAATATAGTCAGATCCCCTTCTCTAAATGCAAATGAACCATGGTTTATTACTCTAGCCCTTGCAGGAGTTCCTGAGACTACCTGATACCTTAACCCGAAAGTATATAGAGTCAGTGAACCGTGAAAATAGATTAAAGATTAAATGTGTTGATACAGTCAAGTCCCTTCCCACAGGTGAAGTGTATAGCAAAAATATAAGTGAAAATACGCAGGAAATACCACAATCAAGAAGTACAATCTCCCCGAAACACACACACACACACACACACACACACACACGAAAACACATAGCAAAACTGGGGTTTACAGGGGTAAACATTATTTTTCTTATTTCTGCTCAAAACACACAATCTATGTTTTAAGCAGAAATAAGAAAAGTATCAGAATTTTTTATCTGAAAATTTTCATTTATTTGGTGGTAAAATATTCTATATATTTGAATAGGCGTGTTTTCGTAATGCACACACAAGAGAGAGATCGGGGAGAAACAATGACAAAAGATAAAAAAAGCCAATATGAAAAAAAAAGGTATCCAGGGAGTGCCACAATTACAAACCGCAGCCCTTCTCAGACACCAAGAGGGAGAGGAAACAGACAAAACCAAACCAAACAAGCGCAAATTGAACAAACGTACGAAAAGCAGCAAGACTAGCTCTATCTTCCCCCCGCCCCCGCAGCGAGGTAATCGCAATGCTGAAAGGACTGAAAAACACAGTAACAAAATAACACAAGGCAAGACATAAAACAAATCGCCTCGTAGAATAAATCACAAAGCAACAAAGAATAAGACTAACACCGGGACCACCGCCTTAGAACGGTCAGTAGAATAAACCACCGGGGATTTAAAGCACTTTTACGGCCAGTCAACTTCACCCTGGGTCCCAATGTAACTCTTAATACAGAAAAAAAAAAAAACAACATAAACATTCGGTTCGCATAGAGGCTCCCAACTCAGTCAATACATCAAAGCGAAAATATAAAAATCAAATTCATCACTATGATAAACAAAGACGAGTACTCATGGCTAATTCTACTATGTGACAGAGTAAATGAAAACCCAATAGTTGAACCACGGCGGGCCAAGCCAAAGACAAATCGTCAAGCCCCACCCCACTGGTTAAAGTTTTACGAAGAGGCCATCATTAAGTCTGAGGCCCGAACCGCCGTCAAGCAATAAAAGAGTGAAGCATAGCCATCAACAATGACTGGGTTGATAACTAGTGCAGTCTGAAACCACGGACGCACGAATAAAGAGGAACTGCAACAGAGGAACTGCCGAGGAATGGTTAGTAGAAAAGAACTGGGTTGTGAGATAGCTCAAGTTGAAAAATATAGTGAATCTTCATTACAACGACAGCATTTGTTCCCAAAGACGTTGCCATTAAAATGAATTTGCTGTTGTACAGAATATATCACCACTGAGCAGATTGATATGTTAGAAAGGTCTTGTTTTGTTCTTATTTCCTCATAGAACATATGTTTTGGATATGTATTAGAATCGCCTCACCGAGGCGATTCTAACAAATATTCAAAACATATGTTTCTTTAAAGTATTAAATACAATATTCTTGCATAATTTGTGAGTAACTGTTACCTCTTAAAAGCGAAGGTTTCATGATAGTCAAATAGTCATTATATTGAATTTTGTCGTTGTATCGAGCATAAGGAGGCATTACGAAAACATGCCTATTCAAATATATTGAGAATTTCACCTCCAAAAACTGTAAATTTTCAGATAAAAAAACTCTGATATGTTTTTATATTTCTGTTCAAAACATAGATTTTGGGTACTCGTTAGAACCGCCTCGGCGAGGCGGTTCTAACGAGTACCCACAATCTATGTTTTTGAGCAAAAATAAGAAAAATAATGTATACCCCTGTAAACCCCAGTTTTACTATATAAAAGTGGGGTTTAAGGGGGTAAGAATTATATAGGCATGTTTTCGTGATGGTTGTCTGTACAAGAAACCATGAAAATGTCTCAAAAGCTAGATTGTTACTGCTTCAGGCCGGTCCTCCCCACTTGATGTAAAAGATTCTGATCGAGAAATGCGCTAAAATCTGAAAATACACAGGAAAAGCCACAATTACTGTACAGGCTAATCCTGTACTACAAACTGTTTAATTACATGAAATACAGAAAGCAATACCTAATTGAAAACAGAACAAACAAACGAAAAAAAAAATGCAACAGAAATGCGATCTTGGAACGATAAAACTGATGCGGGGAGGGTGAGGGGCTTAAATCTGTTTTATGGATATCCAACCAATGGCCTCAATATTATATCTGACAGGTATATCGTTGGAACCGCGTAGTACTTCCCTTACCAATCAGTGCATCAAGATAGAAGAAGTTATTATGAATTTGTTTTTGCAAATTGTTCAACTCTCTGTTGTCTTGCTTTTAAAGTGCATGTATAGATGTTTGCGTATGTTTTCCCTTAAAGTACTTGTATTTAAAATTTAATATTGATCTCAAATAGTTTCTAAAAAATGCCCCTGTGAGCAATGAACACTCTTACAAAACGGAAAGAGCCCATTTGTCATGTTTTCTGGGCCAAACTAGCCAGTCTCGGTCAAAACTTTGAAGATCTTTGAAATTCTTCGAAAGAAAGAAAGAAAGAAGCAAAGAAAGAAAAAAGAATGAAAAAAGAAAGAAAGAATACTCGTGTTGAGTAGGAATAATGAAATCGTGCAACATTCCTCATGCAATATTACCTTAATGGCGGATTTTTGTTTTCAGCTTTGAACGTTAAAGCTCAATATAGTTTCAAAAGAAACAATTTAAAATATCAACGTTATATTGAAGAAAGGACGGTGACATTTTTTGGCCTCCACACAACGACTTAACGACATTAACAAAAGTTTAAGACACACTGTATACAGACAAACGTCAATAAATAAATAAATTAATTAATTAATAAAACAACAACAACAACAAAAAAAAAAAAAAAAAAAAAAAAAAAAAACTTTTGCGAAAAGCACGTTTCTCTTTCATTTTCCTGTTATTTTATGTCATCAGCACTTACCCATTAAAGACTACATAAACTATCCCACACCATATATTGGAAGAGTCCATTTTCGATTTTAGGTATATCGTGCTCTATGATGTAGATATTCCTAAAGAAAAATCGTTGAACTATTTGCAAACAGTATATACCCTGATCAGACAACGGGTTCTGCGGTGTCTGATATGGGTCTGCACTGTTTGCCATGCAGTTACCTGTATAAGGGTCTCCTTTAATTTTACTTCTTACGATCTTCAGACAATAATCACTTATAGTGCTGGCCACAGTAGATGAAATTTTTTATGTTGGGCGATGACCTGCTTGCTAGAACTATAACACGTTTCCACTGAAACGACAAGTTTTCGTTGTTGTCGATGTGTGCTGATTTTTAATGCGACCAGGCCCCAAGGTACGTTGAGACTGCATGGAATGTGTTATGTCATATACCAGCGGGCATACGATGTTCATACAACGTCGCATTAACGTCGATGCAACGTTGTATAAACGTCATGCGCTGGGATGCATTTCTAGGTATAAAGCCTTGCGTTCATGCCACGGTCTGGCCTCGGTGGCTCATTTGGATGCGCCGTCCGACTGGAGACCAGGAGGTCGCGGGTTCAACCCCCGCCGAGGTCGGCAACATTCTTTCATGGAGATTGATCATGAAATATTTTCTGCGGTCATTCTCTCCCTTCCGCTGATTCAAGAAGGGCAGTTGTCAGTTTCTGGTGAAAGAATGTGCATAATACTGGTTAACCGCTTAGAGGACTAAGCCTGCCCAGTAAACGCGTGGTTAGATAAAATGACCGCGCTCGACATGACCTCATTGGGTTGACTGAGCCGTAAAACCTCAACACAAACAAACAAACTCAGGCCACGGTTCGCCCGTGCACTCTTGGTGTTACAGTCTGTCACCAATTGCAAGAACCTTTCTGTCCACTTTACTTTACTCAACCCAGGCTACATGCACATTGAATATATATGAGCTAGGAGTACCAGTAATCTGGAAATTTTATTGAACCACCCACGGCCTTCCGCTTGCAAGTCGCGAGACCACCCAGCAACAAAGTTAGTTATGATAACGCTTAGCGTGCTGGGTAAAATTTTCAGCATACGACCTTTTTGAAAACATTTTTTTTTTTTCAGAAATTATGTTTTGGCAGCTCGTGCAAATTGTTCACTAAGAAGACAATTTGCGTAAAATGTCACAAGCCTATTTCTTGGGGAAAATAAGAAAAAATAATTTGTCGTCTGATGGATTTGCAAAGAGAGTGGTTAAGAAGGTTAAAGTTAAAAAAAAATCATAGCCCGTTTAATTTGAACTTGAAATAGTCAACCAGGGAAACATATTCAGAGCTTATACAGCGTGTGCTATCAAATCGAACCCGGTTGCACGGAACACTCGAAACAACCCCTAAACTCCCTAATTTACCCAAAACCCTTTTAAAAATTTGCCCAAGAACCTCTCATATTCCAGTTTCTGAGGACATCATAGCATACAGTGACAGTTTTAAGGCTTAACTTAAATAGTGTGTGTGTGTGTGTGTGTGTGTGTGTGTGTGTGTGTGTGTGTGTGTGTGTGGTTTTTGTTGTTGATCAAACGCGTATGAACAGTGCCGGGTCCAGAGGGGTTCGGCAGGGGAAGAGAGGGAGGGTTCTGTCGATCCATCCCTCCCTTTGTCCAAGTTATTACATTTTTGCATTTGATCAATCGACCCCTTAGCAATATAACCCGCCCTACACCTCTCCCCGGTTAAAAAAGCTCCTGACTAAAAACCGCGCTTTATACACACAGCCTATGAATGGCATATAATATTAGAAGAGCTGTTTAATGAGAAAAATGACGTTATAATTAAGTTGGTCTGTCGTCGTCATCATCATCATCACATCACGAAAACACGCCTATATAATTTTGACCCCCTTATGCCCCACTTTTTTTATAGTAAAACTGGGGTTTACAGGGTATACATTATTTCTCTTATTTCTGCTCAAAACCATAGATTGTGGGTACTCGTTAGAACCGCCTCGCCGAGGCGCAAGTAACGGGTACCCACAATCTATGTTTTGAGCAGAAATTTGAAAATTATCAGAATTTTTTATCTGAAAATTTTCCTTTTTTTGGTTGTAAAATTTTCAATATATTTGAATAGGCGTGTTTTCGTAATGATCATAATCATCATCATTTTATTAGGCTTACATACATATAGATCTATATCATTCTGTGGAAAGCAGCATGTGTCTGTGTGTGCGGTATTCAGTCAACTGTTCAGAAAGCAAGAACACAGTACAAACGACGTTTTATAATATATACTAATTAATCTCATCAGAAACAATGTTTTTTTGTTTGTTTTTGTTTTATTATTATTATTATTATTATTATTATTTTAGAGGTTTTTTTTTGTTTAATTCAGGGATTTTAGATTTTCGTGCCACCCTATCCAAGCGAAGTGAGTATTAACACCTCAATATCAAGTAAGAGGATTCACGAATGGCACGAATTAATAATGGTAAGAATAGATCGTGATTAAATACGTAAAAAATTAATCATGGCAAAAAAAAGAACATCCATTAATGCTAGCCCATACTTGTTTGGCTGGTTCCCTGCGTTTGTTGCTATGACGTCATTCGTACCTCTTCAGTAGCGTACAAAATGGCGTACGAGGCAGCGGGCACTGACAACATTCTTCTTGTTTCCGATTCTTACAAAGTAAGTGCTACATTTTATTTCTGTCAACCAAGTATAATTATTCCAGACAATTTCTTGAACGAGTTGTAAAAATATTTCGTTATAAAGTCTTAATTTTCTGAAGGAATTCGGCAATTAATTGGTTTGTTTTGGTTCAAAGTTCACAAATTGAAAAATAATTGGTAGCAAAAAATCTCACTGCTTTTAATTTTCTCTTTTTAATGGCTCTTCTTATAATCATTACAATATGCGTGTTGTTATTTGATTTAGCATAATTTTGTTTGTCACAAATGTTTGCGCTTTCGAATTCTTTTTTGCTGACGTTTTTGAAAATAGTTTTGAAACTGAAAGTAGGCATGTTCTGACATATATAATTAGCACAGATAAGTTACGTGAAGAGTGAAGATAAAAAATCTAATCTTTTTAGATAGTTGTTGAATTGTGTACTTGATTAATCCAATAATTTGGCCTGTTATTTGGACCCTTTTTGCCAGCATTGCAATGTCAGCACTAAATCCATTTGATATTAAAGTGCACTGAACCATGACAAGAAGTTATTTTTAAATATTGCTGTATATTTGTATTTATAAGTTAATAGTAATGAACAAGACGGTCACACCCAGTATTTTTAAGCATCAGCAAATGAGGATTAGAAAACTTGATATATATTTTTCTTTCTTTACCTACAAATTTGTTCTTGACAAACTTCACATAGTTTGTTTATTTTTGTACTTGCCTGAAATGTCAACATTTTCTGAGAAAATACTTGTTTCAAGTTTTTTTTTTTTAATTTTACTTATAGGAAATCTTCTTTTCAATAACTACCAAGGACTGACCTAAAGAGTTTTCAGAAAAAAGATTGTTTGGTGTGTCAGAATGATAAAAAAAAAACAACAAGAATTAGGTGTGACATGGGTGTGGTACCATTTTAATATAGTATCCCACTATATTGATTTAGTTGTTATACATTTAGGTTATGAGTGATGCATGTTTGGGTGCATAGTTATCACAACTAGACTAGGGTATTCAAATTCACCGGTCATATTGCAGTAACTCGTGTATTCTGGTGGGTGAAGCTTTGTATGCACAATAGATATACTGACAGTCATTGCTTGTTTTTCCAATTGATAAAATAAACAATTATAAACCTTAAATTCATGTTTTTGTTTCCTCTCTTGTCACAATGATTGGACAAAGACAAGCAATAAGAAATTGCAGAAATGTAACATTTTCTTAGATTTAACAATCTTGGAACTAATACCTTAATTATCACCAGTACATTCCTGCACCTGGGAATAATTTATAGTACCAGTATATCTTTATGCCCCATAGGCTTTAAATATATACCACTGCAGTTTTAAAATGTGTTCACGCCTTCAAATTAGAGCTAATCTATATCCACATTCTAATGATTGATATATTCAAGGGCTGTAGGGAGATTTCGGTTTTTATATATAGTGTCATATAGAGTGTCATATAGATTTCCAGTAGTATAGGGATGTAGACAATATTAGTCACATTTTATCAAGAATATGAAAGAAAAGTTCAGATACAGTTGACTCTCGTTGTCTCGACTTTGCTTATCTTGAATAACTGCTTACCTCAAAGTGAAAATCTGTTTTAACATGTAAATCAGGTAACAAAATACACATATGTATTGAGGAAAAGAGGAGAATTAGGAACAAATTCTCCTCTTTTCCACAATATTTTCAGTATGTGTCTTTAACTTCAAGAGTCAAATTGCATATTCATTTGTGAAATGTGGTTATTTTTTCCTCAACCCTGCAGATCTGGGATATCTTAACATGTTTCCGAGAGTCCCTTGGACTTCGAGATAATGAGTCAACTGTATCATCATCGTCAGATCTTTGATTAACATGCAGGTACAGGGGCAACATTCACTTCTAGGTTTTGTTTGTTTGTGTTGAGGTTTTACGGCCCAGTCAGCCCATTGGGGTCATGTCGAGCATGGTCAGTTTACCTAACCACATGTTTACTGGGCAGGCTTAGTCCTCTAAGTATTCTGCGCATTCTTTCGCCAGAAACTGACAACTGCCCTTCTTGAATCAGGGGAAGAGAGAGAATGACAGTAGAAAATATTTCATGATCAGTCTCCACAAAAGAATGTTGCCGACCTCGCCCTCGGCGGGGGTTGAACCCACTACCTCCTGGTCTCCAGTTGGACAGCGCATCCAACTGAGCCACCGTAGCCTGCTCACACTACTAGGTAGCTGACTTGCTGCACGCATGGCAGATCTCACACCAGGTCTCCAGGTATGTCTGTCCTGAAGGTTGATAGCCGAGAGCTTCCATTCTCTGCAGTCTCTCTCTGTTAGCTGCTTTCATGTCATCTTGGGCCTCCGAGGCCCACGCTACCCGTCAACCTGTATGTCAAAGGCTGTCTTGACTGCTATTGGAGCATTCCACATGTCCTTACCAGCGGAGCCTTCTCTCCTTCAGAATGAGGTCCCCCTCCTCAATGCCAAGCCATGCAAGTAGCTCATTCGACCTGGTGGTGACAATGTCTGGTGACTTGGCATTGCAGATCTATCTGATCATTGCCTTGTCATTTCACTGCAGACATTGGTGGTTTGGCTCTTTCAGTGGCCAAAACTCACTGGCATGGAGCATTGGGCTCTGCACGCAAGATCTGTACACGCGGCCACATATCTTGAAAGAGAGGTGGCAGGGAGATAGAACTGGTAGCAGCTCCTTGAACTTCCTCCAGGCAGTTTTCACACGTGGTTGAAAGTCACATCCACTGGCTGCTGATTGAGAGCATGTCTCCTAAGTAGCAAAAGGAAGCTAACATCTCCAACTTTTCGGGTCCGACTTGGACTTCCTTCTGGTCTGCTGTCCAAGATGTGTGCAGTTCCCTGGCACCATATACATTTGTAATCAGGGTCCTTTGTCAAGCAATTGAGCCCACTGCATTTCTTGTGCACACAGTGCATGCAGCGGTTGCAGAAGATGCTGTTGCTTCCCACTCCAGTGCGAAACATGGCGCATGGAAACTCACCTGAACTCTGCAGGAGGTCCAGGCCCATACCACAGATCATGATCTTTATCTTTGCTGCATTTACTCTCAGTCCTTTCTCCTCCATTGCTTCTTTCCAAGTCAAGAGCCTCCTGACACATTCCTTGGGTGATTCAGTGATGATAATAAGGTCATCAGCATGGAGGTCCTCCCAGGGGACCCCAGAGCAGAACTCGTGTGACAAGGCTTCAAGCACAAAAATGAAGAGCAGCGTGCTGAGTACTGAGCCTTGTGAACACCAACCTTTACTTCAAACTCTTCACTGTACCCCTCACCAACACGGACAAGGCTCCAAGCATTGGCATACATCCTCTGCACCAGTCACACAATCCACTCCTCCACACAAATTTTTCTCAACACCCACCAGATGACCTTCCGAGGCACTCAATCAAACGTCTTCTCCAGGTCTACGAAAGCCATGTAGAGTCTCTTGTTGGCAGCTAGGTCCATCCCTATTCTTCAGAAGCCAACTGATCTGGATCTACACTGTTTGCAAAGGCAGGATACATGTATATCCGGGACCAGCAGGATTAGGGTTAAAATGACCCAAATAGACAGCATAGTATTTCATTTTTTCCAGCTTGCCTATTAAAATAAAAAAGAGAGAAAAAATATATTCCTTAGAACAGAATTTTCCGTTCGGTCGACTGAAAGTTTTGTCAGATCATCAGTCACAAGAGGCAAAGGTGACTGATGATCGAGAATGGATCGTCAGGACAACACTAAGCTCTACCATGTCTTTTCTCCCTTTCTCTCGGAGACAACACAAATTAACTTGCAAGGATTGACATGTTGATAACTAGAACTCAAACAAACCAATTTGGTACAATCATATAAATACGGTAAATTTCCTAAAATTTTGAACACTTTATTCCATACTCTTTTGGCTTAAATTTTGCTTTTTATGCAGCAGTTTCTTTAAATATTTAATGGAATGGCAAACAGTGTAGACCCTGATCAGACTGCTCCTTCAGGAGCAGTCTGATCAGGGTCTACACTGTTTGCATATGTCATTTTGTCAGACGCTTTAGTGTTCGAATTTTCAGGACACTTACCGTAATCATCTTGTTGTAGTCAGTGTGCCATGTGAAAGATGATAAAAATCACTTTGACTTGTTCAGGTTTTACCACATTCAAAAAAAAATCATGTTTGAACATAGCTCTCTAGATAAGATGCATCTTTTAGCAAAAATTATTAGTGTAGATTGTCTCTGTAGGGATGACAAACAGAACTAATACCCAACAATGGTAAAGATTGACTTCCTTTTTAAAAGATTAACATTTCCATGACTCAGTGGCTTTTATCAAGATAAACAAAAGCATAAAATTGTATCCTTGAAATAAAGAAAAATGTCATCAAGTTGGCTCATATGATTCATCTGGTTCAAAATTAGAATGAAACTTGAAGATGGATTTTTACAGTTAACATGTAATAAAAATGTTAAAAAGAGTTGGTGTTATGAATAAAATTTGATATTAAATGGACTCTCACGAGTTCTCTGGTTAGTCCTCTGTATTGATATTGCTTACATCTCTGCTTTAGCATATGACTGTACAGCCCTTCACTTCACAGACTCTCATTATCATCCCGTGGCTTAACCCTGGTCCTGCTGAACCTGGATATACCCTTCCTTAGCAAACAGTGCAGATCCAGATCAGTTGGCTTCTCAAGAAGCCAACTGATCTGGATCTGCACTGTTTACCATTCAGTATTTGAATTTGTATCAAAAACCCGGATCAGTTAAACTGATTGGCTGAAAATTAGAAGTGGGCATGGCATCTTAATTTATTCAGCATTACAAGGGTTAAATAATATTGTAACAGATTTAGAAAACAGTCATCATCATCCGTGAAAATATATGCTGTGGTACTCACGTTTTTACCTTAAGCAAACAGTGACCACTGATCAAATTCTGGAGAATGTAGTGTCTGATCAGGGCTTACACTGTTTACCACTCATCCACCAGTATTTAACACGTATCAGCAGATAGACAGAATAATGATGAACTTGTTTCATTACGAAAACACGTCTATTCAAATACATGTATATTGAAAAATTCACCACCAACAACTGACAGTTTTCAGATAAAAATTCTGATATTTTTTCAGATTTCTGCTTAAAACATAGATTGTGGGTACACGTTAGAACTGCCTCGCTGAGGCAGTTCTAACGAGTACCCACAATCTATGTTTTCGAGCAGAAATAAGAAAAATAATGTATACCCTTGTAAACCCCGGTTTTACTATATAAAAGTGGGGGTCTAAAGGGGTCAAAATTATATAGGCATGTTTTCGTGATGTAAGGACACCAGAAGAGAAATATTTGATGATAGTTCTGGGGTAAATTTTCTTATTTCTTATACTTTGTGGGCACTTATTAGAAATGTCCCACTGAGGAGCTTCTAAACATGTAAGTACCCACAGTATGCTTTTGTGGAGAACTGGAGAAAATTTTCCCAGAATTATCATCAGATACTTCTTAACCCTTGTCCTGCTGAACCTGGATATACCCTGCCTTTGCAAAGAGTTAAGATCCAGATCAGTTGGCTTCTGAAGAAGCCTCTGATCTGGATCTGCACTGTTTGCCATTCAGTATGTGAATTTATATCAACAATCTGGATCAAGTAATTTGATTGGCTGAAAATTAGAAATAGGCATGGCACTTTAATTTATCAGCATGATAAGGGTTAATAATTTAGTAAGTAGTTTAGGTGTCCAGTTACTAAGGGTAGGTTATTTTTTTATTTTGTATAGGTTACCCATCATTTACAATACCCACCACACACAAGTACAGTATATTCCTACTTTGAAAGCCGAGGTGGAAAATTTCCATCCACAATCTTCTTTGGGCTCCAGTATATTTTGAAGAGATGGATGTGTGGACAGGTTGTGTCAAAAGAAAAGATCCAGGAGGCAAAAGAGCTTTACAACCTACACTTTGGTGCTGATCACTTCAATGAGGATGGTTGGAATTATATCTTGGAGGTACAAGATTTTTTGTCTTTTTTTTGTTGTTGTTGTTTTGAAGGGTTTTGTTTTATTCGTAGTGCCGAATAAAAAGATTATCCAGATACATAATTATTTTTAGATTCTCCACGGTCCCATATATTGTGGTACTCAGTCATAGCCCCAAAATGGATGTTTTAACCAAAACATACTGATATTTTTCTTACCTCTGATAGGGGTGGTCGGGTGGTGCGACGGTGTCGTGTAGCTTACATCACTGGGGCGTCCAACTAATATTGGCTTACAGTTGGGCAAGACCTGCTACCCTTGTAGCAGGTAAGGGTAGAGGGGGAATGTTTTTATTTCTTCTGTTTCTTCACTTTCATTCCTGTTCCCCTTTCTTCCCTGTCCTTCTCTTCCTTCTTCTCTACTATCTATTCTATCTCTTTTCTCCCTTTTTCTAGGAGATGACACAAAATGACCCACAAGGGTTGATGTGTCGTTAAACCCCAACTCAATCAAATCTTACCTCTGATGTTGTGGGTTATTCATTAGAAGTTCCTCAGCAAGGCTCTTGTGATGTATACCCACAACATATATTTTTGAGGAGACGTAAGAAAAAATATTTAGCTAGATATCTCTTACCTGGAGCTAAGTTAATCTCTAACTAAAAAGTATTGAAAGCTTTCTTCTCCATGAAAAAAATATGCTGTGGGTACTCATTAAAAGAGCCTCAGCAAAGATTTTTTAATCAGTGCCCTTAACATATATTTTCATGGAGAAATAAAAAGAAAAAAAATCTGATTATTCCTCTTGTCTTGGACTACAAATCAAGGGTTGAGCACAAGACTATAGTAACTCAAACATATTTTTGAAACCCTTGTTTAGGGGCAACTTGGACCCCTTTGTAAACAATGCAAATTTAGGTGCCATTGCTCATATGAGCAATGGCACCTAAATGTTCATTGTTTACAGAAAGAAATGTTGTAATCTTCATAACGCCTTCATGGTGAGGAGATTAGTTTTGGGGAAAAACAACCATTTGACTTACACCAGTCTTGCGCTCAACCCTCGAAATGCAGAATAGTCAATGTCTTATAATGCTTTTCATATGGATTTTTGTTATAAATGAAATATACAGTCGACCAGGGCTCGAACAAAACTGAAGAATCCAAATCGGTCCAGCATATTTTCGCCCCAAAAACGGAAATTGCCGAACCGATTTTCGGTAATTTCCGTAACGGTCGTTTGTTTCCATTCGGTATTATTTTTCAGTTTCAAAATACAGGGTGCTAGTTCGTTATTAGCACAACGACTGACATACCAATATTGCTTCAACACTTGTTCAATTAATATTAACATCGGTATCTCGATTATAAACAGCAATTTTGCTCCCACCGTTCAGACACGCCATATTTCATCTACTTTCATTTTCCCAATATCCGGGTCACTCAGTTACTGAAGAGTACTAAAGGGAAACAATCGGCGATCAAAAGCTATATTCGCGTTGTGCTGCGTTGGCCACTACATTTATGAGCCAGCGCATAACAAAACCTACAGAAGGAGACTATGCCAGATTGCCAGCAATTCTGACTCTCCACAGAATAAACTAGAAAAGGCGACCTTAAACGATTTAACTAGCATTAAATACTTTCGACTATAACAGGTACTCTATTATGAGCAAAACCGATTTTAACACCTTTCTTTGTATCAGACAATTAAAACAAACTTTACCTTAACTGCCTTTAATGAAATCGTTGGATCTCGGATAATTGGCAATTAAAGATAGACCAATTAGCAACAGAATAAAACATACTTGAATGCGTGATTAAGCAGGTGTACACATCCAACTGTATTACCTGACACTTGCTTTTCACACTTCAATCATATTGCAAATTACCTTTACATATCAAAAACACCGATATGCTGTCGCCTTACGCTTCACTTGATTACATAATTTTTATAAGCGGATCAAATTTCGCTGCGATAAGATAATAGAACCGCCTGTGTGGACAAATCTGATTCACCTATTTCAATAATGAGCCGGTCCAATAACTGGCCCTCGAGGTATTTTATGAATACACGCTTGGATTATCTGTGGGAAAAGGTCAGTTTGTTTACACAATTTAGCGACTTGGCGAAAATTTTCGAACCGATTTTTTTCAAAATATCGTTAAAAACTGGACCGATTTTTGATCATCCTCTGTTAGTCAAAATCGGTTCAGAAATACGAAAATCGGTTCAGAACCGAAAAACCGACATTTTCTCGAGCCCTGCAGTCGACTCTCGTTATCTCGAACTCGCTTATCTCGAATAACCGCTTATCTCGAAGTGAAAATCTGGTCCCTGTTATAAAACAGAGATCTACCAACAGGCAACAAAATATTGTGGAAAAGAGGAGAAATTGCTCCTTAGGAGCAATTTCTCCTCTTTTCTACAATATTTTCAATATATCTCTAACTTGTAGGAGTCAAATCACATATTCATTCTGTTAAAGGTGGTTGTTCGATTAAATGTTTTCCTCAGTTCCGCAAATCTGATATGTCGAAGTACGGATATCTCGAAGTGTTTCATAGAGTCCCTTGGAGTTCGAGATAACGAGAGTCGACTGTATTATAAAACATATGATATAAAATGTCCTTAAATTTCGAACACTTTATTCCATACTATTTCGGCCTAAATTTTTATCTTTATGCACCTGTTGCATAAAATACTTAGTGGAATGGCAAACAGTGTAGACCCTGATCAGACTGCTCCTTCAGGAGCAGTCTGATCTAGGTCTGCACTGTTTGCATATGTCATTTTGTCAGACTCTTTGGTGTTCGAAATTTTAGGACATTTACCATATGATTTTGGGGCCACTTAGAAGCACCTCAGTAAATTACTTCTTAGAATGGGATGCACAACATGTTTACACAGAGAAACAAGAAAATCTGGAAAACTGGCTTGTCTGGAGGGAGCTTAAAGTACAGGATTGTCAATATCTGATATTGGGTTCCATATTGATCTGAAGTAATAAATGAACAAGCACCTAGGAAAACATAGCTACAGAAAAGGCATTTTTTTTCACTCAAACAGTACTGATATTTTTCTTATTTCATCATGAAACCATATTTTGTGGGTACTCATTAGAAGTGCCTCAATGAGATGCTTCTAATGAGTACCAACAACATATGGTTTCATGGAGAAATGAGAAAAGTATTTACCTGATACTTACACCTGTCTGGAGCTGTGGAAAAGTCTCTGTTAAATGTTTGTGAGCCCTGCATACCTAGACCAGTCTGCCTATCTCTCCATTCTGATCATTGTCTTCATTGTTCACCTGTAATGAAACATCTTCTCTGGACCTTCAGTAATGTTTACATTGAGTACTGGGGACCCTGCTAAGGCTATATACTACAGATGTGCAGGGTGATCAGTGCGCATGTATTTGTAGTTGAAATGTGGCTAAAAATAGGTTTTGTAGCTGAGGCTTTAGTTACAGATCAGGGCCCAGTTGTTCAAAGCATTGTTAGCTTAACAAGCTAGTTAGTGTTCAAAATATTAACTGTTCTAGTAAGTACAATATCTAATTTACAGGTATTTTTGCTGAAAAAATGTGAGTAGCTTTTGCAAATGCAAAAGCTACTCACATTTTTTCAGCGAAAATATAAGCTGATATGCCATATTTAATGATAAAAGTTTTAATGATATGTTAATTAACGATATAGTTAGTTTTGAACAACTGGGTGCAGGTGACGATATTGAGGTGATAATTTAGGATAATGATATTTTTTGCGCCAAAACACGTCTTGTAGGTACTTTGAGATTACCTAAAACATACATTATGAATATTCCCTTTATTTGCAATTGTATGTTAGCTATCCATATTTACAGAAATATGGATTTTCCTCTACAAAATAGATGCTGTGTCATAATATATCTTTTGACGTATGTGCCCTCAGCCTGCACATCCACACAGTCTGATCTGGGTCTTGGTTGTTTGCATGAAGAAACCATGCATCATAGGCTATCCTAAATGTGCTCAGTGAAAATTCTGATCAGACTGTGCAAAAGCGCAGGCTGATCTGAATCTTCACCCAATCTTCATTGGAGGCACACGTTGGAAGGTACGTTTTCTGATGTTGTAACGCTAGGGAAAATGGTTATTTGAATTGTTCCAGTAAGGTGATTCTAATGACTACCAGAACAAAAGGTTTCATGGGGAAGTAAGTAAAATGATTATCTGGATATCAGTCTCATCTGGGCTACAGCTTAACCACCACTACCAGTAACCATTTCTCCAATTTCCTCCGTAATTAGAAAAACATAGTTCCAGATGATAAGACATTTTTATCAATCAGTAGTTTTCTTATTTCTCCCCCAAAACACATGGAGAAATGAGGCACTTCTAATGGGTACCCACAATACACCACAACCTCTTTATAACACTATTGTTGGGGTCCATAGCATAAACCGTGTTAGTTAAACAACCGTGTTATATCCAAACAAAAATGAATAGATTATATTGAAAAATGACCATTTATGGTCATTTTTCAATATAATCTATACATTTTTGGGATCCATCTTTGAACCTTGTTATATCCAAAACCGTGTTATAATGAACCATGTTATAAAGAGGTTGAAGTGTATATGTTTTCGTGGAGAAATAAGAAAAATATCTGGCTACATCTATCAGAATACACCTCCAGAGCTATGGTAACACTCAAGTTCAAAAGACTCCAGTTTATTCATTTTCTGGTCTGATGGAATATCTTGTAAAGCAGAGACTTGTCTAAGATGATGGTAAATAATTAAAGATCCATTGAAAATCATAATAAAAATCATCTACTTCAAAGAAGTGCTTCTATATTTAGGTGACAATTAGTCTGTCTTCATTAACCATTAATAATTAAAGTTTGCCACTCTCTGGGCTGGTTCAATTTGAAATTGATGGTATTTTTCTGATTTTCCCAGAAACCAGGATTTGACATTACATGCAAATTGACTCTGATGGAGACAATTTGCATGAAATGTCAAAACTGTTTTCTGGGAAAAATAAGAAAAATGTTTCAATATGTACTCTTTTGAACTTTTTACCCAGTATGCTCAGTGTTACCACATTTCAGACTTGATTCTAAACTACAAATTGGTGTGTTTTTGTTGAAATATGAAAATATTCATATGATTCTCTGGTGGTAGAATGTTTTCTTACAATAAACATTTAGATAACATCACTACAATAAATATTTATATAACATCATTATCTGTCATATGGATAAATGAATAAACTATTTTTAACACTTACAAAGCTGATCATGACATTAACAGACAACAAGTTATGATATTATTATGTTTTTGTACATTTTTTTTTTCTTTTTTTCTGGAGAAGGCTGGATTTGACAATAAACTTTATTTGCATTGCGCCATCTTTGTTGTGCCAAAAGACAGCTTGAGAATAGGCCCTTCTCTACACTTTTTCTGTGGCTATTAGAACCACTGCTAGGGTAACTTTTTCAGAGATTACTACAGAACGCAGAATTTGCACCGATTTCTGGTATCCTCTCACAGTTTAATATACTTGGAGGGGGCGTGCTTCAGCAAAAAAAAAACAAAGAAGATAACCGCAATTTTCTGCGCGATTTTCATTTTTTTTTTGGACCTAAAAATATTTAAAAAGTTGTTTTTTGTTCATTTTTCTCTGTCATGAAAGCTTGAGGTATCAAATATTGATAAAAATTCAATGATATCACTCATCTTATCAGTGGATCTTACATGTTACAAGGCAAACAACTTAGCTTATATGTTACCAAGGCAATACAAGGGAAACAACTCAGTTACCAGATAGCATTATGTTGGCAGGAAATGCCAATTATATTCTTTAAATATTTTATTCTGATAATAGTCATGGAGAGCAAGTATTTTAAGAACTATTTTGTTATTGTTTGTATGTTCTGAAGGAGAACTTAGGCTAAATGTTATAAGGGTACGAAATGATCTTCTACAAAATGTCCCGCCTGTATTACCACGAAATACACGACATATTGATCAATTCGAGCAATACCTCTGGCTAAGCTTTTACTAGGGCAGTGATGAATAGAAAGAAAAGAAGACATGTAGAATATTTAATAGGTGAGTTAATACCTCGCACCTTGTGAATTTTGACACTTCCCGCCCCGCTATGTGTCTCATTCGGGGAGCTCCCCATCTATTGCAAATTGCTAAAATCACCTGTGCTTTTTAGATAATGCTGTAGATTTGGTATGCTTTACTTAATACTAGAGTATTCAAATTCATCAGCTGATATTGTACACAATATGATCAAAATCATATTTCTTCAAAAGTTTGACGTTTCCTCCGCTTTTGTTCATTTATTTGCTATTTATAAGCATCGGAGTTTATAAAACCTAATATGAATAACTGTAGAATTAAGTATTATCAGCATTAGCAGAGAACTATTTTGGAGGTGATTTTATGTAGTTATTAGCTAGGTATTTTTAGCTGAACGGATAGTTGAAATGTAGTATAATCTGGTGGTGGTAAACTGCACCCCGCCCACCACCCCCACAAAATAACACATAGAAATTGTATGTTTTGAGGGCTCATTAGAGAACTTCCTTGGAGAAACATTTCTTATGAGTACCCAACAAGGCACTTCTAATGAGTACCCACAACATATGTTTCTATGGAGAACAGTAGAAAATTCTCCCAGACGTATCATCAAATACTCCTTTAACGCTTAGCACTCTGGGTAAAATTTTCAGCAGACGACATTTTGAAATATTTTTCTTATTTTTCCCAGAAAACAGGATTTGACATTTCATGCAAATTGTCTCCTAAGGAGACAATTTGCATGAAATGTCAAATCCTGTTTTCTGGGAAAAATAAGAAAAATAACATCATTTTGTCGTCTGCTGAAAATGCCCAGAGAGTGGTAAAGGTTAATAACAAGCCTTCTGCTATTGTATTGATAGACATGCTGCCATGATATCACATTGTCAGGTTGAGACATCAATTTGTAAACTTAGGCATTTAGCTGATACAAGTTCAGGTTGAATATGACCTTTCTTCAGATGTGACCCTTTGACAAAAGTTCATCAGATTGTCTTGAATATGGTCAAACTGTATTGGCACACACATTTTATTTCACCAGTTATTGTGTTTCCAAAGCTTATGTTGTATTTACTCTATGATTTGGGACAGACGTGTCTGAGCAGACAGTGTAGTTGATCAGATGCCACATTCACTCTCATTTTCCAGTTTCTGACCAGAAGTAAAGATACATTTATTTATGCTTAAATGATGCACAATCTCAGAAGGAAGAAAAATAAAAGTAGATATTGAAAATTAAATCTTTTGTGCATGTTCCTATGGCAAATTGAGGAATCAAAGGTAATGGATCACTATATTTTTAGTTTCTTGAACATATGACGTAAGAATTCATTGATTTTAGGGTAGGTAGATAAACTATTGGCTATTTCCCCATTTTGTGACATTTGAACTGCCAAAATAATGATATTACATAATTAAAATATGTTGTTGATCAATGGACCAAAAAAATCTCACATATCACACCTTTTAGAATTCGACCCCATCAACTTGGTCTTTTACAGAGAATCTCTGCCCTAATCATAGATCAGTGACTATACATGTAATGGTGGCTGAAACAATACATTAACCCTGGTCCTGCTGAACCTGGATATGCCCTGCCTTTACAAACATTGTAGGTCCAGATCAGTTGGTTTCTAAATTTACAAACAGTGTAGATCCAGTGTCATTAAGTATGTGAATTTGTAACAATAACCTCCTGGATCAAGTAATCTGATTGGCTGAAAATTAGAAATGGGCCTAGCGTCTTAACCCTTGTCCTGCTGAATAAATTAAGATGCCACACCCTCTTCTAATTTTCAGCCAATCAGATTACTTGATCCAGGTTGTCAATACAAATTCACATACTTAATGACAAACAGTGCAGATCCAGATCAGTTGGCTTCTTCAGAAGCCAACTGATCTGGATCTACAGTTTGCAAAGACAGGGTATATCCGGGTTCAGCAGGACAAGGGTTAATTTATTCCGCATGGCAAGTGTTAACTGAGAGTTTGTGCACCATATTATTGTAACAACATCAGTAGCTCACTGTGAAATTTCTAGTGAGCTATGCTTTTTTTGTTTCTGAAAAGTTCATTGTTTCTCTCAGAAATACCAACTTTATATAATCAAGTCCTTTCAGATTAAATTCTATTGCTTCTGTAGAGCAGCACCAGTTCAACCCGTTCAAGTGCACAGATCAGTTCAAAATCAACAAGGGGTTATGAAAGAAATTATGTCCTTGTACTCAAATGTTTTGTTGTCATAACTCCAGATAAGAGGGGGTATCTGCAAAATATTTTTTATTTATTCTCCATGAAAACATAAGTTGTGGGTACTCATTAGAAGTGCCTCAATGAGACACTTCTAATAAGTACCCATCATATGTTTTTATGAAGAAATAAGAAAATATCAGTACCTCTCGGCTGAAAAAAAGCACCTCATCAGTAGCTATGGTTGACTTTTACATTAGTTCAAGGAAGTAAGATTTAAAAGCTAAAAATGCATACTCCCGTGACACACTTGAAAATAGGTAATATTACACAAAAATATATGTATATTGGGTGATTTTCTTGAGCTGCAAATCTCATTTTGTCCATGGGTTCTTTAATGTTTTCATATTTTAGTTTTATATCTAAAGGAAATAGTATTCTGAATTTTGTAGTATTCTAAAATTTGTAGAGGCTGGAAGTTGTATGATTTGATTGGTTACTTGTTAATAATAAAAGCATTGAAAAGCCTTTATTTTCAGTGCTGAAGAAAATGCTCTTTTTCATTTTTCTCTTTTCCTTATTTCTTTTATATTAATGAATAATTTTAATTGGTAAAAAAATATCTGAAAACAGAAATTTACAAATGTGAATAAATTGGTTAATAAATGAATAATAGTAATATTAAAAAGAAAAACAATAAAAAAATCATAACAATAATAAAAACACCATACAGAGCTTACATGATAATTTTACACACTGCATGCACTTGTTTCATGAAGTTTGTGGTGTGCTTTTAGGAGTAGTCCCCGTTTTTATACCCTGTCACATGATAGTGGTGGAGTATTATGGTATCACATTGGTTGTCTGTGTGTTTGTCCGTCTGTTGTCCGTCCATCTGTCTGTTTCATTTCTGGACAATAACTTGAGTAAATGTCAATAGATTTTCACCAAACTTGCAGTGTGCATTGATATTGTGGAGATCTGGTTTGGGATTGCTAATGGACAAAGTCAATTTTAGATATCTGCCCACGACACATCCATAGTTGTCGCTTTGTCAGTACATCTGACCGTCAGTCCATCCATCCGTCACACTTTTGTCCGGAGCATAATTTAATGAAACTTGATACACTGATAGAGGGCCATGAGGGGAATTGCAGAATGTAAGCCCCATAACCCTATCATGAGTATTTACGGAGTTACTTCCCTTCTTAATTTTTGCAGTAAAAAGCTTGTCCGGAGCAGATCTCTGAAAGTATGGAAGGGAATTGAATGAAACTTGATACATTGATAGATGGCTATCAGAGGATGTGATGAGTGCAAGAACCATAACTTTATCACAAGTAATTACAGAGTTATTTTCCTGTCTAATTTTTGCAATAGTAAGCTTGTCCGGAGCATATCTCTAAAAGTATTGAAGATAAATAAATGAAACTTGATAGTGATAGAGGGCTATGAAGGGAATTGCAGAATGCATGAACCATAACCCTATCACAAGTATTTAGGGAGTTACCTCCCTTCTTAATTTTTTGCAATAAACTTGTCCGGAGCATATCTCTGAAAGTATAGAAGGGAATTAAATGAAACTTGATACATTGATAGATGGCCATCAGAGGAAGTGCAGAGTGCAGGCAAAGGTGCGTTAGCATCCGTCTGTCTGGCCATCTGTCCATCTGGAGTTAGCTGTCTTACTTTTATACTCTGGATGCACACATTATTTTTTTTTTCCTGATTTTTACATTCTTTGTTGAAATTCACTTACTTATTAAGGGAACACAAAACTGAGTTTCTTAGTCTTATGGTTTAAGAGTTTCAGGCCTTGCAGGGAAAGGGCCTTACATGTCTCCTTATTTTTGCATTCTTTGTTCAAAATCACTTACTAGGGAACACAAAATTGAGTTTCTTTGACTTATGGTTTAAGAGTTTCTGGCCTTGCAGGCAAAGGGCCTTATATGTGTCATATTTTTTGGATTCTTTGTTGAAAATCACTTACCAGAGAACACAAAATTGAGTTTCTTAGTCTCATGGTTTAAGTCTCATGGAGATATAAGGCAAAGGGCCTTATATTTCTCATTATGTTTGGATTTTTTGTTAACTAGAAATGTGTTCTAGGTGCACAGACGCCCCCATATTGACGTAGGCTAATTTGGCAAGGTTTGCACAGTTTTATAGAGTTATTGAAAGTGGTGGCATCCGTGTACTGTGGACACATTTCTAGTTTTTTTTTTGTTTTGTTTTTTGCTCATTTACAGGCTTTCAAATGGATCTTTAGTCATTTGTCATTTGGCCTTCTGATGCTCAGGCCACCAGTGCCTATAGGGCTTTGATTGCAATAATAAGCTTGTCTGTAGCATAAAGTATTTTACTCTTTCACACATAACCCTCCCACTACTAGTGTTTTTTCGGGGAGCATTTTTCGGTTTCACCAATTTTCTTGTTTACAGAGTTATCTGCCTGCAACACATCTGTATTTTAGTTGAGTAAATCTCAATGGATTTTTACCACATTTGATATGTGCACTGATGATAATGTTGAGATCTGGCTTGGAAATGCTCAGTGGCAAATTTTGTCAATTTTTGACAGAGTTATCTGCCCGTGAGATGATAATGGCTGGGTATTATCGTTTTTCTTTTTTTTTTTGTGTGTATGTGTGTTTTTTTTGTGTTTTTTTTTTTTTTTAAATATTAGGGAAAACATAATTTCTTCTTGAAAAGTTGTCTCCCTTTGAAAAATGGCAGCAATTTCACCTGGGCTGTCCATTTACCATAAGGATTTATTTAGTTGTTTTTGTACCCTAACACAAAGGTGTAGTCAAGATATTCATATTTGTGTGACCAATGATCAACGCTTAGCACTCTGGGTAAAAATTTCAGCAGACATTTTGAAGTATTTTTCTCAGAAATGTCATCATCATCACCATCATCATCATCATCATCATCATCATCATCATCAAATTTTTTATTAACATGCAGGTACAGGGGCAACTTCCACATCACTGGGCTCCCTTTCAGGTAGCTGGCTTACTGTACGCATGGCAGATCTCACACCAGATCTCCAGGTATATCTATCATGAGGGTCTGACATTTCAAGCAAGTTGTCACCAATGGAGTAAAGTTGTATGAAATGTCAGATTCTGTTTTCTGGGAAAAAATGTCATCAGTTTGTTGTCTGTTGAATTAGCTCAGAGAGTGATAAAGGTAAGCTAAGTTTTAACAAATTCACATACATGTAATTTGTGCTGACAGCAAAATTCAGACTGTGCATATGAATGCACAGGTTTGTGCATATGAATGCACAGGTTAGGTGATTTGCAGGTGACATTTTGTAAGCTTTGCTGGGTTCCAGCTCATTGATATATAGCTCCAGATAAGAGGGAGGTAACAGCAGTTTTTTTTTTCTTATTTCTCCATGAAAACATATGTCATGGGTACTCATTAGAAGTGCCTCAGTGAGGCACTTCTAATGAGTACCCACAACATATGTTTTCATGGAGAAATAAGAAAAATATTAAAACTTTTGATTGAAAAAAGCACCTTCTCTGGAGTTATGATTGATAAATTCTTCCTTATTTTATTACCACATGTTGAGAAATTTTATTGACTGCTTTGAAAGATTCTGATATGAGTCTTGTAGATCAATATGGGATCAATAAAATTAACAGGTTCTGGTGTTTATTTTCACCATGATTTACCTTACCATACTGCAGCAGACGACATATTTTTTTCTTTGTATTTTTCTGAGAAAATTATGCTTGAGCAGAGGAATTGTTAAGGAGGAGTATTTGGTGATAATTCTGGGATAATTTTTCTTATTTCTCCATAAAAATTTATGTTGTGGGTACTCATTAGAAGCACCTCAGTGAGGCACTTCAAATGAGTACCCACAACATATGTTTTTATGGAGAACTGGAGAAAATTATCCCATAATTTTCACCAAATACTCCTTAACAATCCTCTGTTGAGATTTTATTGAATCATAGAACTCCATAGTGCACTCCATAGTGCATTGGACTGCATATCCGTGGTCCGTAAGTTCGAATCCCAGCTCAGCCACATTACTTCTGTGGACATTAAATATGTAATAATTTCTATTTTCATTAACCCCCCACCCCACCACTCCCACCCTCACCCTCCACCCTCCACTGATTCAAGGAGGGCAGTAAATGTCAGTTACTGGTGAAAGTATTGGCACAAGTTATGGTTAATCCCTTAGAGGACAAAGCTTGTCCAGGAAAAGTGTGATTAGGTTAACTAACCAGCTCGACATGACCTTTACAGTGCCAGGGCCTAAAACTCCAAATCACATTGACTGAATCATCTGTGTAGCAGACAAATACAACAAAATGCCAAGTCTTACTTTCTCAGAAAAATAATATGAAAAAAAAAATAGAATATCGTCTGCTACAATTTTGCTTCACACATGGTTTTTTATCGTACATGTATATCCGAGATACAATAAAAAGATCATTTCATTTTTGATCCAGTTCAAAAACTCGAGTCTAACTGAAATGTAACAGGCTGTCAGATGCCACATTTTATGGTCATATTAATACCATATATCAATTTCCAATGTATTTAAACCTTTCTTGAATAAAAAAGCTCTTTTTTTGAGGAATATGGAGCGTTTAAAATTCAGGGTTAAATTTAGACACAAATATGTATGCAAACAAATACTTACTCTGGTTTTTTCATGATCAATCTGCATCTAGAAGCCATTGAGGTGCAGCAAAATGTTTTTTATTTTTTTGTCCATCGGATATTTTTGCAGATATATAAATATACAAAATAAATATATAAATATACAAAAATTTCTGTGAAAGATAACATCAGTAAAATTACCTAATTCAAATCACTGATAATTGTTAAGTACCATAACCATAAGTTCTTGGACAGACAGGCCTGAGCAAACAGTGTAGACCCAGATCAGATACCATATTCTACACTGTCTGCCTCACATCCAGCAGGTTTTAGACACAGCAATTACAGGAAGTAAAATGTGAATTCGTTCAAATGTTAGAGTATTTATAGTACATATCATAACGTTTATCAGTGAAGACATATGCATTTAACCTTTAGTACTTTCCTAGAAAATAGGATTTAACACTTCAAATCTTATTGTCAAATCTTATTTTCTAGGAAAAATAAGAAAAATATCATCAGTTTGTCGTCTGCTGAATTTGGTCGTAGCATGGAAAGTGTTAATATAGTATGGTATCAGATAAAACATGATTTAAAATTGATCCTAAAAGTGTTGTAGCCAAACAAAAATGTATAGGTTATACAGAAAAATGACCATTTATGGTAATATTTCTATATAATCTATATATTTTTGTTTGGCAACAGCACTGTTTAGCTGATACAGTTTTTGCATTGGATCTCAGCATTAGTGTGATACTTTCAAAATGTCATCTGCTGATTTTTTTATGCCCCCACCATTTTCATTTGGGGGGGGGGGGCATATAGTATCACCGCTGTCCGTATGTACATCCATCCCGTCCCGTACGTAACACTTTTCGTTTCCGTGCGATATCTTTTGAAATATAATCATAAATTGTAGGCCAAGTTCGATTGAGGGTAAAATCCACCAATTACATGTATTTTGGGAGTTATGGCCCTTTTCAACTTTGAAAAATGGTTTCTGTGCGATATCTTTTGAAAGGATTGGTGTATTGGATTGAAATTTTGTGCACAGATATATAATCATAAAATGTAAGTCAAGTTCGATTTAGAATAAAATCCGTCTATTATTTTTGGAGTTATGGCCCTTTTTCAACTTTGAAAAATGGTTTCCGTTCCATAACTTTTGAAAAGATTAGTGTATTGGATTCATATTTTATACACAAGCATATAATTATAAAATATAGGTCAAGTTCAATTTAGGGAAAAATCCACCAATTATTTTTGGAGTTACGGCCCTTTATCAATGTTGAAAAATAGTTGAAAAATGGTTTCTGTTCGATATCTTTTGAAAAGATTGGTGTATTGGATTCAAATTTTATACACAGGTATATAATCATAAAATGTAGGTCAAGTACCATTTAGGGTAAAATCCACTAATTATTTTCGGAGTCATGGCCCTTTTTCACCTTTGAAAAATGGTTTCCGTTCCATAACATTTGAAAAGATTAGTGAATTGGATTCATATTTTATACACAAGCATATAATTATAAAATATAGGTCAAGTTTGATTTAAGGTAACATCCACCAATTATTTTTGGAGTTACGGCCCTTTATCAATGTTGAAAAACAACTTTGAAAAAAGGTTTCTGTTCCATAACATTTGAAAAGTTTAGTGAATTGGATTCATATTTTATACACAAGCATATAATTATAAAATATAGGTCAAGTTTGAGTTAGGGTATAATCCACCAATTATTTTAGAGTTACGGCCCTTTATCAATATTGAAAAAATAGTTGAAATTTGGTTTCAGTTTGATATCTTTTGAAAAGATTTGTGTATTGGATTCAAATTTTATACACAGGTATTTAATCATAAAATGTATATCAAATTGGATTTAGGGTAAAATCTACCAATTATTTTTGGAGTTATGGCCCTTTTTCAGCTTTCAAAAATGGTTTCCGTTCCATAACTTTTGAAAAGATTAGTGAATTTGATTCATATTTTATACACAAGCATATAATTATAAAATATAGGTCAATTTTGATTTAGGGTAAAATCCACCAATTATATTCGGAGTTACAGCCCTTTATCAACGTTGAAAAATAGTTTCAGTTTGATATCTTTTGAAAACATTAGTGTATTGAATTCAAATTTAACACACAGGTATATAATCATAAAATAGAGGTCAAGTTCCAAGTAGGGTAAAATCAACCCATTATTATGGGAGTAATGGCCCTTTTTCACCTTCAAAAGATGTTTTCCTTCTGATATTTTTTTAAAAAAGATTGATTTGTCTCTTTTTTCAACTTCATTTTTTGCAAAATACCTGCATGTGGTTGAGGATGGCCCTCGGCGGGGACATCTGTGTCATACTGACACATTTCTAGTTTTACCCTGCTTGCTAAGCATCTAGATCCCTTTTTAGCATGATATGGCTTAATTCACACTGAATAGTCCTTATCCCCATAATTGGATTTGTCTGGTAAGCATATTGATATAATTATTGTTATACACACTTACCAGTGTTTCTTTTAAAAAACAATTTTTTGTCTGTGGGTTTTTGCTTTAGGCTACTGTATTCATACACTTATATTAATTGTAAGTTTTATTAATTTCTCTAGACTGGCACTGGTTGATTGCTTTAATTTCAATACTGTCACACTTTTCGTAAGTGATATATTTCTTCCCTTGAAAAGTTGTCTACCTTCTTTCACTCAAAACCTAGAGTTTCAAGAAGAGGTCCATAGGCATTTCAAAGGGGACAGTCAACCCCCCCCCCCCCCCCCCCCCCCCCTCACAACCACCCCTGTCACCAGCACAGTGGCTCAATTAGTAGAGAGTCAGCTTTGTGACTTAGAGACTGTGGGCTCAATCCCTATTTCAGTCATACTTTAGAAATAGTACTAGCTGCTCTTTTGCTTGGCTCTCAGCATCAAGAACGTAGAGCTAGAAATCAAGAAATGGTCAGCACAGTATCATTATAATGTGACTGGGAAGAATATCAAATCATTTATCTGGTGTGTGATATTTCAGTGAGACAGTGCACTGAGCTCCCTGCCACCTGCCACATCCAGACACTGTTGTAATATGACTGAAAGATTGTTGAAAGCGATGTAAAACCTGAATAAAACAAGCAAAACTAACAAACCCCTTACCAGATCAGAAAATATGTTTTTGTAGGGAAATTTGTAAATATTTAAAACAACCCTGTATTTTTAGCCTTAACCTGTCCAAATCGACCCTGCTTGATACGGGCCTTAGTTTATTTTGAGTCGTTTCACAAATAACCTACATGTATATTTCTATATAATTGTTTAAAAGCTGGGAGCCAGTCTAGAATTTTCCCCACTTCTAGATCCACAGAATGAAATGTTCTGATCTATGTGTGTAAATTATACCAATAAATGGGCCAGCAACTTGAAAAGAATATACATTGGGTTATGTTTTCGACAAACAGTGTTATATTTAAAGTCTAATTTTAGGACAGTAATCCCATTTTCATAGAAAAGATAACTTTCAAAATGATTTAAATACTTCCTGCTCAGCGATTGAAGAAGTGTAGACTGATTTGAAAATCAGTTTTAAAGCAACTAGATGATGGCAGGCAAATCCCCACACTTTTGTGCTAAACAGCCCTTGTGCAAAACCCCAGGTCACCCCTAGTCCAGCCATCCCTGCCCCTGACCAACCACCTCAAGAAGAAATATTTGTGAACACCTGTTTTATTCTTTATGCCATTTGATTTGATCTGTTAAATGACCATGTTCAAAGCAAAAAGCATCTTCGAAAAAGAGGATAAGTGACAAAGAATAGTAAATGATTTTTCAAATATTATAACAAAGGTTCTTAAAATGAAGTCCACTCTACATCCTAACCTTTGCCAGTTTCCTTGTCAAAGTCACATCCTACTCTATATAACGCTGGATATGCAGTTGCTATCTAATTTCACCGCCATACCCGTTTTTCTTCAAACAATAGCTTCTTTTCATCATTTAGACATACCACAATATAAATTTCAATCCTTAAATTCCTAGGGTGCCTAATTGCACCATTTTCTTTTGTTCACCAAGGCTAGGTACTCAGCCAGCTGTCTTCATCATTGTGCTTGAAACCTTGTCATGCGAGTTCCGCTCAGGGGTCCCCTGGGAGGACCTCTGTGCGGATGACCTTGTTATCATCGCTGAATTGCTCAGTTTGTGTCAGAAGGCTCTTGACTTGGAAAGAAGCAATGGAGGAGAAAGGACTGAAAGTAAATGCAGGAAAGATGAAGATCATGATCTGTGGTATGGGCCTGGACCTCCTTCAGAGTTCAGACGAGTTTCCATGCGCCGTCTGTCGCACTGGAGTGGGCAGCAACAGCATCTTCTGCAAAGGCTGCAAGCACTGGGTGCACTAGAAATGCAGTGGGCTCAAGCTCTTGACAAAGGACCCTGATTACAGATGTACCTGTACACTGTGCCAGGGAACTGCACGCCCCTTGGACGGCAGACTACAGAGCGAAGTCCATCGGACCTGACAAGCTGGAGGTGTAGCTTCCTTTTGCTACCTAGGAGACATGCTCTCAGCAGCTGGTGGCTGTGAACTTTCAACCACAACACGTGTGAAAACCGCCCTGCAAGAAGTTCAAGGAGCTGCTACCAGTTCTCTCTTCCCAACACCTCTCTTTAAAGACACATGGCAATGTGTACAGCTCTCGTGTGCGGAGTGCAAAACACCATGCCAGTGAGACTTGGCCATTGACAAAGCCAAACCTCCAATGTCTGCAGTGAAATGACAGGGTTATGATCAGACAGATCTTCAATGTCAAGCCGCAAGACATTGTCGTCACCAGATCCAGTGAGCTACTTGCAAGGCTTGGCATTGAGGATCTGGACCTCATTATGAAGGAGAGAAGGCTCTGCTGGTATGGACATGTGGAACGGTCCAATGGTGCAGTCAAGACAGCCTTTGACATACAGGTTGATGGAAAGCATGGGCCTAGGAGGCCCAAGATGACATGGAAGCACAGCTGACAGAGAGGGATTGCAGTGGAAGCTCTCGGCTATTGACCCTCATTATAGATATACCTGGAGATCTGGAGTGAGATCTGCCATGCGTGCAACAAGCTAGCTACCTGGAAGGGGGCCCACTGATGTGGATGTTGCCCCTGTACCTGCATGTTAATAAAAAAATCTGATGATTATGATGATGATGATGATGATGGCTCAAGTCTGTTCCTCTGAATATTCTGATTTGCCACTGGTTCAGCATTTGAGGAAAGCTCTGTGGCTTGGTAACATTGACCAAAAGGTCTTATCGCTTTGTACATTTTTTGCCAATTTCAACACTTTCCCTTTGTCTAAATGTTGGTCCTAAATAGGCTAAACTCACAGCAAACAATATTTCACTTTATCTTCTGACGTTGAGAACTTCTACTAAAAGTCTGTCATACTTTTGTCCTATTTGATTTTCCACTTTGGGATGCTGCTGAATGTGATCAGAAAAAGATGACCTTAACCTATCAAAAATGATGAGCATGCTATGAGAGAGCCTGTCTTCAGAGGTTTCAAACAAGGTGAGACAAACCAGCCTTTCTTGTTTCAGAAGACCATTTGAGGCATGAAATCAGTCGATCATTATTCAAGTTTTCTCATATTACACTTTAAAATTGTCAGCTTATCTGGAGACTTACACAACTTGTAACCAAACCCTTTGTCTATTACATAATCCAACCATTTACTAGCGACCACCATTGAATTAACCTTTATTGCTCTCTGGGCAAATTCAGCAGATGACAAATTTACTTCATTTTTTTTTTTTTTCATTTTTTTTATTTCTTCTTATTTTTCCGATAACACTGCAATTGACATGTCATGCAAATTGTCTCCACAGAGGAAACGATTTTCATGAAATGTCAAACCGTTTCCTGGGAGAAAAAATATTTGAAAATGTCTGCTAAAACTTTTACATAGAGTGCTAAGAGTTGAACTGAATTTTATGATTTATCCTGCCTTACAGAAGCACCTTCGAGCATTAATGCACAGCATTAATTCTGTTAAATTGTTATCTTAAATAGAACAGATTTTTGTTGGTTTTCAAAACTTGATTTTGATGTGAACTTACAGATCATATTGTAAAGGTATTTTAAAATGCGCACAATGAAAGCTGAATCAAATGATTTGATAAAAATAACAGTTTCGTGAGATTTATCATCACTTCAAGGCACGTACATTCTTCCATACAGAGGCTGAGAGTGTTAAGGTCACAAATGAGCCTATAAGACTTTGTCTGAAAAGTGTAATTTGACCTTTACACCACCAGTCTGAACCCATAACCCCATACCTACCCAGATCAATCCTGGATAAAACTTAAGGTGAATACATGTACTAGTTCTTAAAATGGTTTCCATGTCATTCAATTTTATATGCTACATGACTGTTTTCAGACAAAAGTGTAAGTTTGATGCTCTGGTATATTTTGGTGCAAAACTATTAAATATTATCTTCTGAATACTAGCTTTCACTGTACTAATGCATATTTTAGTTTGTTACAACAGCATATCTACAGCTATGAAACATTGAGAAAATGACTCCTTAACACTTAGCACTCAGGATAAAATTTTTCAGCAAACAGCATATTGAAAAGAATTTCTTATTTTTCCTAGAAAACAGGATTTGACATTTCATGCACATTGCATGAAATGTCAGATCCTTATTTCTGAAAAAAACTAAGAAAAATATCGCCAATTGTTGTCTGCTGAATCAGCCCAGAGAGTGATAACGGTTAATACAGATGCATTGATAAAGGTTAATTAATACAGATACAGACAACAAAAGCTGAGATCAGCCTGCAGCACATTCTAACAGACTGATCAGGGCCTTTGTCTGCTTACAGCATTTGAACACTGTAGAATTAATAAGTAGAGCAGACCCTGACAGTGCCTGATCACACTGCGTGGGATGTGCAGGCTTTACTGGGACCCAGATCAGATGTCACAGAATGTGCTTATTGTGGCAGCTGATCAGGGTCTACACTGTATGCCACTCATCTAGCACTATTTTAGGCACATCTGCAGGTAGTAAAAATAGACTTTTTAGCTCACCTGAGCTATGCTCAGGATGAGCTATAGTGATCACTTTTTGTCCGTCATCCGTCCGTTAACACTTTCAAATGACGACTCAAAAGCCATTGAAACGATTTGTCCCTAAGAATGTTGCTTTGCTAGGGGCCTTTAAAAATAGCTAAATTATGGTGATCTGCCTCTTGGTTTGGTTGCCATGGCAACAGAAAGCTTCCATAGACTTATAATGGGAAAACGGTTAAATTGCGTTTTCTCCATAACCAGTGAAGTGATGTGAGCCATATTTGGCAGTTATGATAGCTGGATGATTGTCTACTCAGTATATGTGTTTTAAAGACCAATGACCATTTTGTTTGGTTGCCATGGCTACATTAAATTTTAAAAAAGGAATTTTTTTAAATGACATCTCCTCCAAAACCACTGAAGCAGTATGACTCTAATTTTGTACAAATGTTGCTATCATTATGATCATTGGATGATTGTCTACCCAGTTTTTGTGTTTTATGACCAATGGCTGTTTTATTTGGTTGTCATGGCAACATTAAATTTAAAAAGAAAAAAAGATTTTTTAAATGACTACTCCTCCAAAACCACTAAAACAGTATGACTCTAATTTGTACAAATGTTGCTTGGGTAAGGACAATTCAAAACAGCTAAAAGTCTGCCAATCTGTCTCTTGGTTTGATTGCCGTGGCAACTGAAAACTCCCATAGACTTATATGAGAAATTGGTTAAATTGCATTTTCTCCATAGCCAGTGAAATGATGTGAACCATATTTGGCAGTTGATCATTGGATGATTGTCTACCTGCTTTATGTGTTTTATGACTAATGGCCATTTTGTTTGGTTGCCATGGCAACATTAAATTTTAAAAAAGGAATTTTTAAATGACATCTCCTCCAAAACCACTGAAGCAGTAGGACTCTAATTTTGTACAAATGTTGCTATCATTATGATCATTGGATGATTGTCTACCCAGTTTTTGTGTTTTATGACCAATGGCTATTTTATTTGGTTGCCATGGCAACATTAAATTTAAAAAGAAAAAAAGATTTTTTAAATGACTACTCCTCCAAAACCACTAAAACAGTATGACTCTAATTTGTACAAATGTTGCTTGGGTAAGGACAATTCAAAATAGCTAAAAGTCTTCCAATCTGTCTCTTGGTTTGATTGCCGTGGCAACTGAAAACTCCCATAGACTTATATGAGAAATTGGTTAAATTGCATTTTCTCCATAGCCAGTGAAATGATGTGAACCATATTTGGCAGTTGATCATTGGATGATTGTCTACCTGCTTTATGTGTTTTATGACTAATGGCCATTTTGTTTGGTTGCCATGGCAACATTAAATTTTAAAAATGGAATTTTTAAATGACATCTCCTCCAAAACCACTGAAGCAGTAGGACTCTAATTCTGTACAAATGTTGCTTGGGTAAGGACAATTTAAAGTACATATAGCTAATATTATAGTGATCTGCCTCTTGGTTTGGTTGCCATGGCAACAGAAAGCTCCCATAGACTTAAAATGGAAAAATGGTTAAAATAAATTTTCTTCATAAGCAGTGAAGTGATGTGAACCATATTAGGCAGTTATGATCATTTGATGCTTGTCTACCCAGTTTTTGAGTTTCATGACCAGTGGCCGTTTTGTTAGGTTTTCCATGGCAACATTAAATTTGAAAAAAAGTATTTTTTTTTATAACTACTTCTCCAAAACCACTGAAGCAGTAGGACTAATTTGGTACAAATGTTGCTAGGGTAAGAAAAATTGAAAATAGCTAAAAGTCTGCCAATCTGTCTCTTGGTTTGATTGCTGTGGCAACTGAAAACTCCCATAGACTTATATGAGAAAATGGTTTAAATGCATTTTCTCCATAACCATTGAAGTGATGTGAATCATATTCAGCAGTTATGATCTTTGGGATGATTGTCTATGCAATTTATGTGTTTTATGACCAATGATGAGTTAGTTTGGTTGTCATGGCAACATTAAATTTAAAAAAAAAAAAAGGATTTTATTTTAATGACTACTTCTCCAAAACCACTGAAGCAGTAGGACTCTAATTTGGTACAAATGTTAAATGGATAAGGGCAGTTGAAATAGCTAAAAGTCTGCCAATCTTTGTATTGGTTTGGTTGCCATGGCAACAGAAAACTCCCATAGATTTATATTAGAAAATGCTTACATTGCATTTTCTCCATAACCATTGGAGTAATGTGAACCATATTGGGCAGGTATGATCATTGGATCATTGTCTACCCAGTTTATATGTTTTATGACCAGTGACAATTTTGTTTGGTTGCCATGGTAACATTGAATTAAAAAAAAAAGTGAATTTTTTAAATGATAGCTCCTCCAAAACCACAGTAAGCAGTGTTGCAAACTTCATTACTGCTTATCAAGAGTCAATAAAACCGAGACTCCCATTTTTAGCTCACCTGAGCTCTGCTCAGGATGAGCTATTGTGATCACTTTTGTCTGTCTCCATCCGTCCGTTAACATTTTCAAACGACTTCTCCTCTGAAGCCGCTGAGCCAATTTTGCTCCAATTTCATATGGAGCCGCCTTAGGGTGGGGGAACGAAAAATTGCTAAAATGGTCACGGTCTATTGACCAAGATGGCCGCCATGCCCATATATGGTAAAAACCTTTAAAAATCTTCTTCTCCAGAACCGAGAATGCCTTGGGGCTGAACCTTTGCACGAGTCATCGGGGATGGGAGGTATACTAAAATTGCTAAAAGAATTGTCGTACATTGACGTTTGACCTTTTTACGGCAAGGTCAAGTTTGCTTCCCTATGCATTTGTATGGGAAAAACCTTTAAAAATCTTCTTCTCAAAAACCGAGCATGCCTTATGGCTGAATCCTTGCATATATCATCGGGAACGGGAGGGCTACCAAAATTGCTAAAATAATGGTCGTACATTGACATTTGACCTTTTTACAGTAAGGTCAATTTTGCTTCCTTATGCATTTGTATGGGAAAAATGTTCAGAATTTCAAACAATTTCTCCTCTGGAGCCTCTTGGCCAATTTTGCTCAAATTTCATATGGAGCCTCCTTAGGTAGGGGGAACAAAAGATTGCTAAAATGGTCACAGTTGGTTGACCAAGATGGCCGCCATGCCCATATATGGTAAAAACCTTTAAAAATCTTCTTCTCTAGAACCGAGGATGCTTTGGGGCTAAATCTTTGCATAAATCATCGGGGACAGGGGGTCTACCAAAATTGCTAAAATAATGGTCATACATTGACATTTGACCTTTTTACGGCAAGGTCAAGTTTGCTTCCTTATTATGCATTTGTATGGGAAAAAACATTTAAAAATCTTATTCTCCAAAACCGAGGATGGCTTGTGGCTGAATCTTTGCATATATCGTCTGGAATGGGCGGTCTACAAAAGTTGCTAAAATAATTGTCATACGTTGACATTTAACCTTTTTACGGTGAGGCCAAGTTTGCTTCTGTATGCATTTGTATGGGCCCCATACATTTGTATGGAAAAAATGTTGATAATTTCAAATGGCTTTTCCTCTGAAGCCTCCGGGCCAGTGTTGCTCAAATTTCATGCGGAGCCTCCGTGGGCAGGGGAATGAAAGATTGCTAAAATGGGTATGGTCCATTGATCAAAATGGCTGCCATGCCCATATATGGTAAAAACCTTTAAAAATCTTCTTCTTCATAACCAAATAAGCCCTGGGTCCTAATCTTTATACAAATTATGGGGGACATACCAAAATTGCTAAAATGATGGTGCTATGTTGACATTTGACCTTTTTACCTCCAAGGTCAAATTTGCTTCCCCATTTGTATGGGCTATATACATTTATATTGAAAGTATGGAAGTGACTTGTAGATCAACAATAGTTAAAATTGTTCTGATTGGAAATCTAAGATGGCCATCATCTGGTTTATATTTATAATATTTCCCTGCCACTGTGCTGTTTACATGTATAAAATCATGATCTCAGAAACCACTTAGCCAATTTCCACCAAATTTCACATTGATCCTTCTGTTGAAATGTGATTGATATGATCATGCTCCATTGACTGTCAGGCCCATATATTCTTCTTCAAAACTAAGAACTACTCAAATGATGATATTTTCATTAGTTGGGATGATAGGATTGGAAAAATGTTGCATAACATCATCATGTCTGCAGTGGCTATGTCACTCAGGTGAGCGAACCGTGGCCCGTGGGCCTCTTGTCTAATCTGTAGTGAGTTCTTTGTTTCCAAAGGCAATCTTTTTGACGTTTATTATATTTCCCTTGAAGGGGAGGGGGGGGGGGGATGGGGTGTGGGGGAGGGGGGGGGGGGCGGGGTGTGAGGTCAAAACCCACAAGGATAAGGCTATAACTCACCTACCAGTTAAATATTCTATTTTTCTTTTCTTTCCACTTATCTAGTGCCTTAAAGGTACAGAGATATTGCTTAAATTGACCAGATTAACCTACCTACATTTTATCTTGGTAATATGGACAGGATGTTTTGCGGCAGCTCATTTCATTAAGTTACAACAGTTTGCCTAAATTTTGCTTTGGGACATTCAAACAGAAACAAAATATTCCTTAAAATACTTATTTTCTACGATTATTATCAGAATAATATAATTAAATAAAATAAATGACATTACCTACCAACATAATGATAAAAAAGTATGTTTAGAACAAAGCATGAAATCATGAAATTTTCTTGGTGCCATTGCTGCATTGGTGCATTGTTCAAAGCGTCGTTAGCTTAATGAGCTTGTTAAGGGTCATTTCCTTGTTTTAGCAGATTCAATATACAATATTCTGATATTTTTTGCTGAAAAAATGCACTGCAAAAGCCATTCACATTTTTTCAGCAAAAAATTCCAGTATATTTGCATATCACTCAATGTAAATTTTAACGAATCATTAACTAACGACGTCCTTAGCTTTGAACAACTGGGCCCTGGTTGTTATATTTGACTTGTTTCCCTTGTATAGCCTTTCACTAAGTTACCTGTAAATTACATTACAACTGACTGATCCATCCATCCACTGATATTATGGAATGTTTATCAGTAAATTTGATACCTTCTTTCATGTCACAGAAAAAAGAAAGAAAAAACTTCTATAATACTGTACTTCTAGGTGCAGAAGAAAATGAAAATCGCGCAGTGTGAATTTTGTTTTGTGGGCATCTGCATTTTATTTGCAGGAGCACTCCATCCAGTCCATAAAACTGTGCAAGTCCACAAGAAATCAGCTCACTTCCCGTGATTACGGGCCCTAGAATGATCTCTGAAAAAGAGAACCCTGAGTGGCGGTCCTACGAAACACAGAAAAGAACAGAGGAAAGGCTTTTTTTTTTTTAAATTTCAGCGGAAATCCCAATCAGTTCTAGAGGCCTATAGAATTTCAGGCAACCTACCCCATCAGCACTCTCAGTGCTTTGATTTTGTTAAATGTTCTAGATACCCATTAGAAATCCCATTGCAGCGTGAGTCAAGTGTAAATGAGTACCTACTAAGTATGATTTTATGGAGAAATAAGATCAATATCTCTACATTTTAGATGAAAAAAAAAACAACAACTTAGTAATGACATGTTTAATAAATCTCCTGAGGATTTTTGAAATAAAATACACAATGCCCTCTAAATCATATACTCTTTATGATGCTGTTGGTGTATTGACTTTCTTGTTACCTAGTAATAGGTGAGGTTCTTCACGAGAAAACTGTCTTAGGCCGTATTTGTGTAGTAAAAGCCAAGATCAGCCTGTGCATTTACAGCAATCTCTTTCTTTTTGCAGTGAACTAACCCTTAACCCTTTGTAGACTGAATGAACTCCCCCACACTACATATTTGAAGATTCTAATTTCAATTTTAGGTATGTCAGGCTATGTGATTTAGATATTCTGAGAGAAAAATGTTTGGACTATTTGCAAACAGTGGAGACCCTGATCAGATGCCGCATTCTCTGGCATCTGATCTGGGTCTGCACTGTTTGCTAAGTACCCTTTTAGGGTCTCCAGACTACAATGGGTTAAAGTGCCAAGCAGACTTGTAGCAGATGACATTCTAAATTTTCAAAATTACTTCTTGAAGAAAATAATACTTGACAGTGTGGTGCTTCTAATGGATACCAGCAACAAAGGTTTTCATGGAGAAGTAAGAAAAAAATCAGCATTTTTGGTTGAAAAAAAGCTCCTTATCTGCAGCTATGATGCTATATTTGTAATTGGCATTTTAACTGTCCTGTTGAACCTGGATATACCCTGGCTTTGCAAACAGTGTAGATCCAGATCAGTTGGCTTCTGAAGCATTGTTTGCCATTAAGTATGTGAATTTATATCAGCAATCGCCATCAAGTAATCTGATTGGCTGAAAATTAAGAGTGGTCGTGGCATCTTAATTTGTTCAGCATGGCAAGGGTTAAGTGTTAACAGAACCCAGATTCTATAAGTGAATGACAAAGCGTAGATCTAGATTAAAAGGGATTTCAAAGGGTAATTTTAGACATGTACCAAAACAAAGTTTGGACCCTCTGTTATAAGCTTGTCTAGGCAATTCTAATGATACAGTTGGGTGCGATGGCATGTGCACTAATTTTCAACCAATCAGATTATTTGATCCTGATTGTTGATATAAATTCGCATACTTAATGGCAAACAGGGCAGATCCAAATCAGTTGGCTTCAGAAGAAGCCAACTGATTTGGATCTACCCTGTTTGCTTTATCACCGTACAGTGCTGTTTGCTAGCAAAAATACCTTGCATTAGAGCTGTGGGTTAATAAAGAATGTCATAGCAAGTAATGGCTGGTCTAGGTCTTCATTGGTTATCTGTGTCTGTTACAAATGCTTTTCAAGTGACACAGCTGAGTTGTAATAATTCTCAGGTCCAGATAAAGAGAATAATCATAAAATAATCTGTTTTTCAGTCATAGTTCTAGGTAAGGCACTTTCATAGCAAAAATCTGGTGATATTTTTTCTTATTTCTTCATAAAAATAAATATGTTGTGTTTATCAGTAGAAGTGCTTCTGGGAGGTGCTTATAATGAGTACCAACAGCACACATGTATGTTTACATGGAAGAAGAATATTTATCTTGATGCCCTTCATACCTTCTTATCTGGGGCTGGGGTCACATGCCTTTAGGTTGTGGTGATGCTAATGAGTAACCACATGATACATTTTGGTAAAAAATTAAAAAAAAAAAAAAAAAAAACGAACAAAATAATTTGTGAGTCATAATGTGAGCAAATGTACCGGCCTCGGTGGCTCAATTGAATGCGCTTCCAACTGGTGATCAGGAGGTTGCGGAGTCATCACCCGCTGGGTCGGCAATATTCTCTCGTGAAATATTTTCTATGGTCATTCTCTCCCTTCTGCCGATTCAAGAAGGGCAGTTGTCAGTTTTGGGCAAAAGAATGTGCACAATACTGGTTAACTGCTTAGGGGACTAAGCCTGCCCAGTGAAAATGTGGTTAGGTAGACTGGCCGCACTCCACATGACCACATTGCATTGACTGGGCCATAAAACCGCAATACAAACACACACCATCTGACACAACATGTGTGGCTAACCAAGACTCAGATCAGCTTGCATGTCCACACAGTCTAATCAGAATCTTCTTTGTCTGCATGAAGAAACTTTGCATCCTTGGCTATCCAAAATACACCCAGTGAAGATTCTGGTCAGACCAATCTGAATCTTGAATGTAGGCACAGGCCCGAAGGTTTGATTTCTGATGTTGTGGCTCATGTTTCCTGAATTATCATCAAAAACTGTTGCTTTATTGATAACAATATAGCTCCAGATAAGAAGGGGTATCCACATAATATTTTTCTTATTTTTGAACTAAAACATATGTTGTGGGTACTCATTGGAAGCGCCTTGCCGAGGCGCTTCTAATGAGTACCCACAACATATGTTTTTGTGTAAAAATAAGAAAAAACATCAGTACTTTATAGATGAAAAAAGTGCCTTGTCTGGATCTTAAGTATTTAATATTTATTTTCAGCATCACAATGGTCATTTACCCTTGCGGATCAAGGCCGTTCCAGAAGGATCTTTGGTGCCATACAAAAATGTCCTGTTTACAGTGGAAAACACAGATCCAAAGTGTCACTGGCTTACAAACTATTTTGAGGTAGCATACAAGTGAAGTTTAACCCATTTTAATTGGGAAACCCTCAAAAAGGGTAATAAGCAAACTGTGCAGACCCACATCAGGTGCTGCAGAATGTGACATCTGATCAGGGTTTACACTGCATTAAATACGGGAATTTTTATAAAATATGATACATGTTAATGTCTTTATAACACGGTTTTGGATACAACACGGTTCAAAGATGGATCCCAAATATTTATATAGAAAAAATGACCATAAATGGTCATTTTTTTATATAATCTATACATTTTTGTTTGGATATAACATGGTTGTATAACTAACACGGCTTATGCTTTGGACCCCAACAATAGTGTTATAAAGAGGTTGTGGTGTAGTAATAAAAACTAACCAGACAGCCTGCTATTTGAAATGGACTGGCCCAAAGTGTTGTGGTTGAAGTGTCCACTTGATACAAATGAGTTAAGGAGGGTGCTTTGAAGTCAGCCTTTCACAGAACTAAATAATTTGTAACTGCTTCTCCATCCTTTGGTAAGACAGGTGTCCAAATAAATAGTTATCTTTTTTTTTTTTTCTCCAAGAAAATGTATTCATTGCAATTTTCTTTGTGAGGCCATTCCAAAAAGTATTCACAATATTAGCTGTGTGCTCAGACCTGTCTGTCCAAATACTTAGGCCATAGAAATTAATTATCCGATTCTCATCCCTACCAGCCCTAAAAATCTGACCAAATGAAAAAAATTTTGAGATGGAAAACTTTTTCAAAGACAAGTGGACTTCTCTGAAAGCAGATTTTATAGCACTTATATTCAACTGAAAAATACTGATATTTTTCTTATATTTCCATGACAACATATCTTGTGGATACTTATTAAAAGTGCCTTGGTGAGGCACTTCTAATGAGTACCCACAACATTGTTTTTGTGGAGAAATAAGAAAAACATTTTGGCTGAAAATGGCTTCTTATCTGGAGCTATGTTAATTTCAGACATTACTAGTCCAAGTATGGTATCCAATGACAGTAGCCACAAACTCAAGATATCAGAAAGACAAGATTGCCAAATACTTAGATGAAACTGCCGATGATTTAAGTGGTCTTCCGTTCAAATTACATGACTTTGGATTCAGAGGATCGACTTCTGTAGAGGTAAGACTACACAGTAATTAGTTACTACATGTTTAACATTGAACACATGATCCACGTTATGATAAAAGAGGTGTTATAGCATATGCAAATGGCAAATAATCAGGCTAGCCTGCTTCCCTGAGTAGTCTCACCAGAGCCTGTGCTGTATGCTAAAGTAAGCAATAGGCAAAGGGGAAACCTAAGCCAAAGAAGTAGATATGTGGCCTTGCTAAGGGGCTGTGTCTGTGCACTGAAAGATTGATTCCAAGGAAAGTCAGAAGAGCCTTTTTATGATGTGGCTCACATATTGCTGGGAGAAAATAAGTAATCCGTTGCCTTTTCGTAATCCTTAGCAAATCTTTGAGCAAATCAGCAGATGACAAATTTTTCATTTCACCAATACTTCAAGGTCTTAACCCTAGTCCTGCTGAACCTGGATATACCCTGCCTTTGCAGTGTAGATCCAGATCAGTTGGCTTCTGAAGAAGCCAACTGATCTGGATCTGCACTGTTTACCATTAAGTATGTGAATTTATATCAACAGTCTGGATCAAGTAATCTGATTGGCTGAAAATTAGAAATGGGTATGGCATCTTTATTTATTCAGCATGACAAAGGTTAGTGACTGTCATGTTTTGCATTGATACTAGGATTTAGCCCCATTTCTGATTAATTGTATGACCTGCCATCATCAAACCTGACATAAACTGCCTCTTAACCCTTGTCCTGCTGAGTAAATGGCCACACCCATTTATAATTTTCAGCCAATCAGATTACTTGATCTAGGTTGTTCATACAAATTCACATACTAAATGACAAACAGTGCAGATCCAGATCAGTTGGCGTCTTGAGTGGTCTTCAGAAGCCAACTGATCTGGATCTACACTGTTTGCAGAGTCAGGGTATATCAGGGTCCAGTAGGACTAGGGTTAATCAGGGACTCCAAAACAGTGGTATAATTTTGTTACCATGATTTACATTTGGCAGTCCAGTGTCCTTGTCATTCTTTACATGAATCACAGTGTTTATGTCTATTAACGCATTTTAGTCTGGATACCCCCAAAAGGGTAATTGGCAAACAGTGCAGAACATGGTGTCTGATCAGGGTCTCCACTGTTTGCAAATAATTTAGCCATTTTTCTCTAGGAATATCTAAATCACATATCCTGACATACCTAAAATTGGAACGTAAATGACTCTCATGGGTTGATGCGTCGTTAAACCTAAACCTAAAATGGAAATTTGAGTCTTCCAATAGATAGTGTGGTTGAGTTTATTCAGTCTGAAATGGGTTAAAAAAATGACATACGCCAGCAGGTCTGTTATTTCTATTTGCAGAATTGTTATAAAGCTGTAAACAAATGCATATGTTCAAAAAAAAAAAAATTGTTGGATATTTTTTCCTGTTGCTGTCTAGAAGCAACTTTGAGTACTCAGTGGAATCACCTTGGGAAGAACTTGTTCAATAAGTGAAGGTTCTGGGTGACTGAGTGGTTAGCCCTCTCAGCTTCAAGTCAGGAGGTCCATGATTCAAATCCCACTGTAGGAAGAATTCAGATCATGACTATGATGCTTCATTGTACTGAGCCTTTCGTTATCACCCTTCCATCATCTCGATATGACTTAAATAATGTTGAAAGGGATGTAAACCATCAGATCATCATTTTATTAGAAGAAATAAGTTTACATTCAGTATATATCTTACCTCAGAGGACTTGTTAAGGAGAAGTATTTGGCAATAATTCTGGGATAATTTTTCTTATTTCTCCATGAAAACATGTTTTTGGTACTCATTAGAAGTGCCTTGCAGAACTGGAGAATATTATCCAAGAATTATCATTAAATTCCTCTTTATAACAAGTCCGCTATTACTTTGTACATTAACAATACAAACAGACTTGCACATCTGAACTTTGACATATCTGAACCAATTTCCTGTCTTCAAAGTGCTTCAGGTATGTAGGTGGCTAATTTATTTAATGCTTAGCATGGTGGGTAAAATTTTCAGCAAGCAGCATTTTGAAATTTTTTTCTCCATTTTTCCCATGAAAGCAGGTTTTGACATTTCAAACTTTTGAAATGCTGAATCCTGTTTTCTAGAAAAAATAAGAAAAATACATTTATCAATTTGTCGCCTGCTGAATTGAGCCCAGAGAGTGGTAATGGTTACCATGATTACTTTGTTTTATTCATGAGCAGTTAAGCATTAACACTTACCATACTATATGGACAAATTCAGCAGATGACAAACTGATGATATTTTTCTTATTTTTCCTAGAAAATAAGATCTGACACTCATGCAAATTGTTTTCTAAGGAGACAATTTGCATGAAATGTCAGATCCTATTTTATTGGAAAAATAGAAAAATATTTCAAAGTGTCATCTGCTAAAATTTTTACCCAGCATGCAGTGTTAAGCACTATTTTAGAACATCTCCAATGCAAAATTAAGTAGCTACCCACACATAAATTGGAAAGAGCTAGAAATTAAATCATGTTAATGCATATTTCACAAAATGCAAGAAACCAGTTTGATTTGACCTTATTTTAACTAACAATTTTATTGTTTCATTTCTTGGCAGGATAGAATGTGCATAAATGCATGGTTAAACAAACCTCTGATACTATTCCAGCAGGCACACAGTGTTGAAACAACGTTGATTCCAAGTTGATTAAACATTGTTTCAGCAATGTTGAATTGATGTTGTTTCAATGTTGTGTGTCTGCTGGGATAATTTACCCCAAGTTTGGGACAGATTGAGCTTATATGCCCTTGCCACTTATGTAAGTTTGTCTGTCTAACTTTGTGATGCAAACTACTTCTACGACTTCGATTAGATTTTCATGAAACTTCACAGAAATGAATAGCATGATGAGTAGCAGTGTGCGGCCTAAAATTTGTTTTCATTGCACAGTTAAATGATAGGTCCAGATGAGGAGAGTTTTCAGAAAATGATTTTTTTTTTTTTTTTGCATGAAAACTCACTTGAATTGCCATGCCAGGGCAACTGAAGCAGTTACCCTCAAAATATGTTTTGTCTTGTAGTACCTATAGGAATTGCCTGACAAAGCCAGTGCCAAGAAGTACCTCAAGTTATGTTTTGGGGCAAAAACAACTAAATTTTATCCTAAATTTTCCAACACAGTTACATAGCTTAAGATAAGACCCTTTTTTTGACCGAAAGTACTAATATTGTTCTTATTTCTGCATGAAAACCTATATTGTGGGTACTCATTAGAAGCACCTTTTATGAGGCACAACAAAAGTTTTTGTGTAGAAATACGAAAATTATGAAAAATATTATATTGATACTCCCTCTTATCTGGAGTTGTGCAGTTACCCTAAGCGAGTGCTCTGCCCTTTGTTCTATTTCAGTCAGCTGGCATAGGTGGTTGTTCCCACTTAGTCAACTTTGTAGGAACTGACACGATAGCAGCCCTCATGACAGCTAGAAAATATTATGGATGTAATATAGCAGGGTTTTCTGTACCAGCAGCTGAACACAGGTAGGTTGAATAATAAGGGTTGTAACATAAATGGCAGCAGTGTATACATTACCCTTAATGCTTAATGTAAAATCAAACAAATCCCAGTGGGCACGCAACATTGAGGAATTTAACCATTAAAGTGCCAAGCGAAGTTTGTAGCAAATGACATTCTAAATTTTTTTCTTTATATTTTTCAGAGAAAACAAGTCTTGATATTTCACGTGAATTGTCTGCCAAGCAGACAATTCACATGAAATGTCAAGACTTGTTTTCTCTGAAAAATAAATAAAAAAAAAAAAAAATTGTTGTCTGCTGCAGTTGTGATTGGCATTTAAAGGGTTAAGTTGTGGGTTCTAATGCTTACCCACAACATGTTTTCATGGATAAATATGAAAATAATGAAGAGCCCTAATCACAGATATAGCCTACCAATGACACCAAGAGGAAGAGCAAAGAAACCAAGACAGGCAATACACAAGCCACAGACCAAAGAAAAGCAAAGCAATTAGTGCCCTCTTCCCCAACTTCAAGGTGTCAGGTGATCACAGTGTTAGACAGGATCCACTCAGCACAACAATAAACAATGAACAGGACAAAACACAAATAAAGCCCTGGCCCCAAGGTTATAAAACTTTATTCATGCTCAACTCAGCTGAGCTTGAAAATTGTGCTGCTAATTAATCTCAAATTACTAACAATTGCAAATTCTTTCTTGCTAAATAAAACTATTGTTGGCATTTTCATATTTATTTGCAGAGAAAATTTCATGCTCAGTTGAGTTGAGTATGAAAAAAGTTTTATAACACTGGGGCCTGAGTAGCCACAAGTGTGTAGACAGTAGCCACAATGATATCTATCAATAGTTTTTGGTTACCATATATAGAGCTTTGAATAATGGTTGTTTTGAAAAGATATTGGTTTACATGGGGAAAATTGAAAAAGGAAACCTTCAGCTGTAATACCAGGTCATGGGAAATTAAGAAAAAAAAAACAAAAAAACAATTTATAATGTAATTTGGCATGCTGACTGTTAAACACTTAACTGTGCTATGGGCAAATTCAGCAAACAACAAATTGTTGATATTTTCTTATTTTTCCTGGAAAATAGGCATTGCCATTTCATATGCAATTGTCTTCTTAGGAGACAATTTGCATGAAATGCCAGAGCCTGTTTTCAGGGAACAAGTTGGGCAAGGCCTGCTATCCTTGTAGCAGGTAAGGGTAGAGTGGGGGAGGGGGGGGAGGGGAATGTTTTTATTTATTCTGTTTCTTTACTTTCCTCTTATCCACTGTCCCTCTCTTTCATCTCCTCTGCTATTCTATCTCTTCTCCTTTTCTCTGGGAGATGACACAAAATGACCTACAAGGGTTGACGTGTAGTTAAACCCCAACACAATCAGTCTGGGAAAAGTTAGAAAAATATTTCAAAATGTTGTCTACTGAAAATTTTACCCAGCATGCTAAGTGTTAATTTATTTTGATTTATTTTTGCTTGCAGCACAGTAACAACATGGGGCAAAAATGGTGAAGTAGAAGCATTCCGCAATATGTTAGAACGATTTCCCTCCGGGATCGTAGCTGTTGTTAGTGACAGTTACAACATCTGGGATGCCTGTGAAAAATTATGGGGTGGAGCCTTAAAGGAGATAGTTGAGGGTAGGAAAGGAACTCTTGTTGTAAGGCCAGATTCTGGAGACCCACCAGAGGTGGTTGTCAAGGTAAGCTTTGGGCCACAACACGAGATAATATATCTTTGGATATGTGCACACATATTCTGGCATTTTGAAAAATCATGATCAATCTCCATGAAAGAATGTTGCCAACCTCAGTGGGGGTTGAACCCGCAACCTCCTGGCCTCCAGTCGGACGGGCATCCAACTGAGCCACCGAGGCCGGCTGTTATCATGCTGCATACAAATATGTACATGTAGCCTACTACACTAATATTTTCCAAGCCATATTAGACAATGGCTTTATTTTGTATATGGCTGTATTTTGTTTCTTAGCAGTACTTTCAGTTTTTTTCCAGTAGACAAACGCACAATTCAAGCCTTATTCTCTCAGAAAAATAAAAGTAAATACTAAGACCCCCCCAAAAAAGTATTAGATTCTCAGACACCGCTGCATCTATCCAAAAGGTCCCGCATATATGATTTTTTTCTGACCCATGAAAATACATGACACTGGATTTTACTCGCTTATCTGATAATCATTTCTAACCAAATGACATTCTTACTTGCTTGCAAAGAAAATTGGTAAATTATGCACTGTTTATGTTGTTTGAGAGTTTAAACTTGCAGATACAAATGTTGATAGATTTTAGATACTTCCGGTAGCCATTTTGTTAAGCCAAACAAACCCAAATGTCCAAGAATGTACCCAACCGGAAAATAAAAATAAAAATAAAAAGCCGCCCGCACGCATCTGTTTTTTGAAAAAAGTGTCTGATAACTTTTTATTTTTGGCCTAAAGAATGTTGTTTCATTCTGTTGTGACTGGTGATTAAGTAGACTTGATTTAATACTTTTTTTACTGGGACGACAAGTTTTGCAACTTCCTATTTACTTTTCCAAGTTTCTTCTGCAAAGGGATCTATTCTAAAAGGAAAGAATTTGCAAAGGGTCCTACCATATTCAACCTAAATATTGGGACACCTGAAGTCCTTACCATACTTGTCCTAAAATTTGAAGAAGTCCATTTTAGTACTTGTTGATGTGTCTAAAAACTACTGTATAAATGGCAAATGGTGTGAACTCTGATCAGATGTCTCATTTTACAGCATCTGAGCTGGGTCTGCAATGTTTGCTCAGGCCTATCTGGCCCAATACTTAGGCTTATTACAGTGCTTCCAAAGAGAGTAAATGCCTTTGGAGAAACTTCTCTATTTACAGAGTAAACCCTTTTCAGAAAGCAAGCAAAATAAGTAAAAGTAATCTCCCCTGAAAGTATCAGTACCCCTTAACCCTAGTCCTGCTGAACCCTGATATACCCTTTGCAAACAGTGTAGGTCCAGATCAGTTGGCTGTTGGCTTCTGATCTGGATCTGCACTGTTTGCCATTAAGTGTGTGAATTTGTATCAAAAACCTGGATCAAGTAATCTGATAGTCTGAAAATTGGAAGTGGACGTGGCATTTTAATTTATTCAGCATGACAAGGGTTAAAGGTTAACATTAATATTCTTCTGTTAATTACAGGTTTTGAATATACTGGGAGATAAATTTGGTACCGTAAAGAATAAGAAGGGCTATAAACTACTACCTCCATGTATAAGAATCATCCAAGGGGATGGAATCTGTTACGAAACAGTGGATTCCATTTTAGAAAATATGAAAAAGCATGAGTGGAGTGCAGACAATATTGTTTTTGGAAGTGGCGGAGCTTTACTACAGAGACTTGACAGGGATACACAGAAATGTGCCTACAAGTGCAGCTATGCTGTCTGTGGTGGGAAAGAGGTAACACATTCCCTATTGAAAGGGGTTTTCAGGAATTAACTTTATTACCGTATTTACTATAACTATTGGGACATCTTGATTCTTTTCCATACTAAAATTTACTAACTTTCGATGTGTCTAACACCTGCTGGATAAGTACAAACAATGTAGATCCTGGTCAGATGCCACATTGTCTGGCATCTGATCTGATCTGGGTATACAATGTTTCCTCAGAGATATGATAAAAAACATTCCATTTTTTATCTAGTTCAAAAACAAGAGACTAACTATAATTTTACAGGCTGTCAGATGCCACATTTGATTGATTGTATTAATATTATACAGTCGACTCTCGTTATCTCGAATACCAAGGGACTCTCTGAAACACTTCGAGATATCCGTACCTCGACATATCTGATTTTCAGAATTGATGAAAAAATAATTTGAACAACCACATTTAACAAATTTATATGTAATTGGACTCTTGACACTAGAGATATATAAAAAATATTGTGGAAAAAGAGGAGCAATTTTTCCTCTTTTCCACAATATTTTTTACTTAATGTTAGATTTTCATGTTTAGGCAGGGACAAGATTTTCACTTCGAGATAAGCGGTTATTCGAGATAAGCTAGTTCGAGATAACGAGAGTCAACTGTATATCAATTTATTAAACCTTTCATGGATAAAAAGTGTCCTTTTCTGAGGAACATGGAGCCTTTAAAAACCTTGGTTCTGTACTATTGCAATACCAAAAATATTCCACTGAAACATTAAACCTTTAAAGTGCTAATCACAACTGTAGCAGATGGCAATTTGATTTTTGCGGCAGTGTAGTTTTCAAGACTGCATATGCCGCCTAGCACCAGTTTAAGTGGAATTCAATTTTCCAAGATATCAGAAAGGGATCAGTGATGCCAAGGAAAATAAGAACTGAAGTATTGTGAAGTACAATGAAACCTTTTATGTTACTTAACCCTTAAACTGTCAGTCACAACAATTGTCGTCTGCTTTGTCATCTGCTTGTAATTTTAAAAGTCATTTTTGAAAACAGTGTGGACCCAGATCAGACTGCTTCTTTAGGAGCAGTCTGATCAGGGTCAACACTGTTTGCCTGTATGCAAAAAATAGGTTTGAAAAGTTTGCAAGAGTATTCAGCATACATAAACAGACGACATTTTCAGATGCAGGTTTTCTTGGCACTTTAAGGGTCACACCAGCTGCTGCAAAGTACAAATAAAATCTATAAAGGTTATCATATAGTGATCATTCAGAGTGCATCCGAATTGCATTAAAAATACATTATGCTACCTCACCAATGCAAAATGTATATTTCTTAACCAAAGCTTTGGAGACAATTTGCAAGAAATATCGAAGCCTCTTTTCTGAGAAAAATAAGAAAAATGTCAGTTTGTCTCCTGCTGAGTTACCCAGGGAGTGGTAAAGGTTGATAATTGCATCTGTCAGGGCCCGGTTGTTCAAAGCGTCGTTAGCTTAACAAGCTCGTTAAGGGTCATTTTGTTAACTGTTTTAGCGGATTTAATATATAATATTCTGATATTTTTTGCTGAAAAAATGTGAGTAGCTTTCAAAAGCTACTCACATTTTTTCAGCAAAAAATTTCAGCATACTTGCATATCACTCGATGTAAATTTTAAAGAATCGTTAGCTAACGATGTCGTTAGCTTTGAACAACTGGGCCCAGATTAATAACTCTTAAAGTGCCCTTCAGAATTGAGCCAACGCAGGACAAAACCTACAACATGACCTGTGTGACCAGCAAAGACTCAGGTCAGCCTGTACATCCACCCAGTATGGCAAGGGTTCTTGTTATCCCTCTTTGGACAGCCTGGGGGCTTTACATGGCACATGCAATCAGCGAAGACTGATCAGACTGAATGGATGCCCAGGCTGTTCTGAGTCTTGGCTGGTTACACTAGTCTTATGGTAGGTTTGTGCACTGGCTTAATTGTGGATGACAACATTCTAATTCTTTTTCTGAGAAGTATCATTAGGAGTTAAGGTGTCTGAATGTTAGGAGAAATATAGTATGTCCCTCTACTTGTAAATTTGATTCAGAAGCATCTTGATGGCCAGGTAGTTAGCACTCCAGACCAGGGCCCAGTTGCTCAAAGCTAACGATATCATTAGTTAACTATTCGTTAAAATTTACATCGAGTGATACACAAATATGCTGAAATTTTTTGCTGAAAAAAATGTGAGTAGCTTTTGCAGTGCAAAAGCTATTCACATTTTTTCAGCAAAAAATATCAGAATATTGTTTATTGAATCTGCTAAAACAGTTAACAAAATGACCCTTAACAAGCTCAACAAAATGACCCTTAACGAGCTTGTTAAGCTAACGAGGCTTTGAACAACTGGGCCCAGATCACAAGGTCTCAGATTTGTATCCTGCTAGAGGCAGAATTCAGCTCTGTATGGTGCTTCAATGCACAGAGCGTATCATTATCACCTTCTATCATCTGGATATAACTTAAATAATGTTGAAAGGGACATAAACCACCAAACCATCTCCATCATGAAATTTGTTTCAGGTGAATGTATACAAAGACCCTATCACTGATTCTGGTAAGAAAAGCAAGAAGGGCCGACTCAGCCTGGAATACAATGAAAAGGGTATCATGACTACAGTGGAAGAGGGAACAGGAGACCCTAAAAAGGTACTCAATATATATAATTCAGCAGTTCCGCATTATTCTAGATATTAAAGGAAAATGATACTCCTGGTAGGTTTTACGCCATTTCTGCCAAGGGAGACAATTATTGAGACTCCCTGCATACCCAGTCTGTTTTGAAAGGGGTCTTCTCAAAAAGAAAAGAATTTGTTCTCATGGGGAACAAATTCTTTCCTTTTAGAGTGGACCCCCTTTTCAGAAGGGGGACAAAAAAAAAATTGACAGATAGAGTCAGTTTAATCTGGATGTCTGTCTGAGAGATTCCATGAAGAACTATTTAAACACATCATGAGAGTGCCCTGGGCCCAGTTGTTCAAAGCGTCGTTAGCTTAACGAGCTCGTTAAGGGTCATTTCGTTAACTGTTTTAGCGGATTCAATATACAATATTCTGATATTTTTTGCTGAAAAAATATGGGTAGCTTTTGCACTGCAAAAGCTACTCACATTTTTTCAGCAAAAAATTTCAGCATACTTGCGTATCACTAGATGTAAATTTTAACGAATCGTTAACTAACGACGTCGTTAGCTTTGAACAACTGGGCCCAGATGTATAGGCTAACATTAGCCTATGTCAGTTTGGTTTATCATTTGCCCCTTTTGTAACCCACCACATGATAGTGGCAGGGTATTATGTTACATTGTGCAAGTATTTGTCCATCTATCAGTACTTCATTTCCACTCTCTAACTTGATTATTATTATTTTTTTTTTTTTTTTTTATGAATTTTTCTTGAAACTCTTTCACAGGCTGGTATTAGGGAAAAGTGGTATGAAATTGTAAGTAGGGAAATTTTGTTAACTCTTAATGGCCCTTGTTGACAACGTAATTTTGTTTCTGTTCATTTGTTTCCATTCAATATCTTGAGAGAAAATAAATGGGTTTTGATCAAATTTTATTTACACATTGGTACTGTCTAGATTTAGGTTGGGATTGACAATGGACAAATTTCATTAGTTTTCAACGGTTATAGCTTTTGATTGAAGTCAAAATTTATAGTTTTTGCTCAATGTGTTGAGGAGGAATTGATTGATTTTGATCAATTTTTTTGTGCACTTTGATAATTGACTAGAACTAAGATGAAATAGAAAACCGGCTAATATCATTATCTTTCAATGGAGTTGTTGCCCTTGCTGATGTCAGAATTGTGATTTGCAGTCTTATCAGATCTTTCTCTGATCATTGATATAGTCTACCATCTCCAGTGATTCTGTAAGCAGGTGATGAAAGACTAAGACTTCTTGTATCCAAGTGCACAGGCTGATCTATGCATTCCTTACCTGTCTGTTGCATAACAACCCTTTCCTTGTGTTGCGCATCTTATCTGTAGCTCCAGATAAGGTGCTTTTTTTTCAATCAAAAATTGTTGATATTTTTCTCATTTCTCCATGAAAACACATGTTGTGGGTATTCATTAGAAGCGCCTGAGCGAGGCACTTCAAATTAGTACCCACAACATGTTTTCATGGAGAAATAAGAAAAATATTTTCCTGTTACCCCTTTTTATCTGGAGCTATGAATTAATATCATTCAAATTTTATGGCTATTTTCAGGACCTGTTGGTAACTGTGTTCGAAAATGGAAAGTTATTAAAAGACTATACATTTGATGAGGTACGGGAAAGAGCCGAGTTGGAGCTAGTGAAGAACAAGAATCTGCAAAAATAAACCATAGTTCCAGAAGAGAGGGGTATCCAGATAAATATCTTCCTTATTTCTCCACGGAAACATATGTAGTGGGTACTCATTAGAAGCGCCTCGGTGAGGCGCTTCTAATGAGTACCCACAACATATGATTTTTTAAAGAAATAAGAAATTTTTTTGGTTGAAAAAAAGTCTGTTATCTGGACCAATGATATAAGTTAGCTTCTCCTCCAAACACTGTGATAGATGATATTATAAAACCAACTTACAAATGAGGCAATGAGAAAAACCACATCGGAACATTACATGAACACGCCTATGTGAAATATATACTTAGGCATGGTATCTGTAGATAAGACAGATTTTTCAATTAGAAATACTTGATATTCTTCTTATTTCTTGAAAACATATGTTACATGTATTCCTTAGAAGCACCTTACCTAGGCGCTTCTCATGAGTATCCACAATTTATTTTTTTAGGAAAAAAAAAAAAAGAAAAAAATATTTGTCTGCATAACCCTCTTATCTCTAGCTGTGAAGTCCATGAAATTTCAAAGTACCGTAATATACGTAAGTATTGGGACAGGAAAAAATAATTAAATTTCTGGCTGTCCCAATACTTAGAAACACGAAAATTAATTATTTTTTTAGGTGTCCCAATACTTACATCTCGTAGTTGAAAATGGCACCGATTAATGATGAAAAATGTGTCATATTTGTGTTCATTGTTTTGTGTATTTTCGGACCACTGTCTCGTTAACCTAATCTATTGTTAATATTAAATAAACAGATTGGCACTTATTGTTTTGATTTATAATCCCCTCGTTTATCTATCATGAGTTGAAAGCGTCCAAGTAAAAAAAATAATCATATGCTGCTTCCCCGCTTTAAAGGTTAATTGCGCATAACCGATACCGCCAATGCGGGGAACAATCTACCTGTTCTAAAAATACTGCCATTACATCGGGTGATGACGTTATTATTGGGGTTCGTCTCAACGATGTTTTGGGGTTCATCTCAACAGTGTTTTAGGGTTCCCCCAACGCTGTTTTGGCCTGTTTTGCATTAAAACGTTATCGGTAAACAATTCTGTCGAATTTCTTTTTATTATTATTATTTATTCATAGTTTTTTTTTTCTTTTTTTTGTTGTGTTTGTTTTTTTTGGGTTTTTTTGTAGAACTTTATTGATGCACTCGAGTTGCAAATTAAAACGTGACGTGTCACGTGACAACCACAAAATGGCGACGCAACCAGACTGATGCAAACGCATGTGCGTTTTAGTTTTTGCAGATTTCTTGAATAAATTTAATATTAATATTCTCAAAGAAAGGTTTTATTTATTTTCTACTTTCTAACCAGCCTGCCGTAGGAACCCCCTGTTGTATGCTTAGACGTAAAATATTGCATGACATCGCTTGTAAACAAAACAAAACACAAACCGAGAAAACAGTTTTACCCTGTTAACTAGACCATTTTTTCACCCAAATGCACTGTCCCAATTCATATGGTACAAAAAATTACTGAAAATGTTAGCGATTTTTGATATGTCCCAATTCTTAGGGTGACGAAAAATAATTATTTTTACGAATTGTAAGGGTGTCCCAATACTTTAGGTGTCCCAATACTTAGGTATATTACGGTATACATGTAACACTAAAAAATGAAGAATAATTTGTTATTAAGCAGATTAAAGCAGATTTTAGCAGTACATAAGATTGATAGATATAATAAACAACTTGGAAAAAAAGTTTAAAAACTTCAAATCCTGAAAATTGGCCCACATCATGAAAACATGCCTGTATAATTTTGACCCCCTTAAACCCCACTTTTATATAGTAAACCTGGGGTTTACAGGGTTGTACATTGTTTTTCTTATTTTTGCTCAGAAACATAAGATTGTGGGTACTCATTAGAACTGCCTCACCAAGGCAGTTCTAACAAGTACCCACAATCTATGTTTTGAGCAGAAATACGAAAAGTATCAGAGTTTTTTATCTGATAATTTTAGGTGAAATTTTCTATATATTTGAAATAGGTTTGTTTTTGTAATGATAATATATACTCCTGCTTCCCCCTATTTTCAGTATTTATTATGGGGGTACATATTACATAGACTTGTTAATGCAGTTAGATAAGAGTACTCACATAACTCTAGATATGATTTTTTGTAGACCAACAGTTATTGATATTTTTTCTTTTTTTCTGTGAAAATATGTACTGTAGTCCACACCAGAAAGTTTTCTTATTCAGTAGTAAATCTTGAGATTCATAAGTGCGCTGTTTTAAAGATTTTATTTTCAGACTAACGGCTACTGTAGAGGCTTAAAATCATGCTTTTCCTGTAGCCATTTCCATAGTTCTGCAGTTCTACAGATAACAGGTATCCAGATAAATATTTTTCTTATTTCTCAACAAAAATATATGTTGTGGGTACTCATTAGAAGTGCCTCAGAGAAGCAATTCTAATGAGTACCCACAACATACGCTCTTATGGAGAAATAAAAAATATCAATAATTTCATGCATAGAAAATGCACCTTATCTGGAGCTATGGTTCTAGATAAAAAAGAAGATATTTTATTTCTCATGGAATACATATGTTGTGGATAGTCATTAGATATGCCTCTCTAAGTTACTTCTAATGAGTACCCACAGCACATGGTTTTCATGTTTGCTATGTTAAGCTTGAGTTTGCTCAGATTAAAAAGCTGAGAAAAATTGTCAGTATCTATTATAAGTGAATGTTAAAAGTAACTTCATTGCCTCTGTGTTTAAATGTCATTTCCAGATCAAAGTAGCAGCTATTTTGATGTTATATGTATAGATTTTTTAGCTATGTATTTATAGTTTAAGTAAGCTGTAAATACTCTAAAACTTCAGATGGTTAAGATATTTATTATATACCTACGATAAATACCTTTGCATACTAGCAACTTTCTGACACAACAATACAACTTCCTGTATCATGCTAGTAGCATTTTCCTATTCCATATCATCATCCTAGCTTAAGCTGGTTCCCTGGTTTTTCAGTGACATTACCAAAAGTCATTTTATGACATCGGCCACTAATGACGTCAATATTCAAAACGTAACATCATTAGTTCGTGCATTTTGGCATAGTGTGAGTAAACTTATGAATGAAAATGAGAGATAAGGTATATAATAAAAACGTCATTACTGTAGTAATTTGATCTGGTGTACTGTATCATGTCTCATGGATGAGCTGATATCATCAGATCACCCTAGACACTTCCCGTCTTGTGTGATCCAATGATAGCTCATCCTCTCAGCCAGGTCTGCCAGATCAAGTTACTACAGTAATAATGAGTATGTCTCAATTACTTAACTTTACCAATATAGAGTAGAGCGGTATTCAGTTTTATGATGGGAGGCAATAAGATTGCTTCCCTTTGCAAAACTGGATACATATTCATCTTGTCTATATACAAATGTATTGGTAAATTTAGGCCCCATATGTATTGCAAGTATTCAGACACCTTATCTTCTTACCACACTACGAGGGTTGAGCGCAAGACTATGGTAACTCAAACATATTTTTGAAACCCTTGTTTAGGGGCAACTTGCTCCTTTGTAAACAATGCAAATTTAGGTGCCATTGCTCATATGAGCAATGGCACCTAAATTTTCATTGTTTACAGAAAGAAATTTTGTAATCTTCATAACACCTTCATGGTGAGGAGATTAGGTTTGGGGAAAAACAACCATCTGACTTACGCTAGTCTTGCGCTCAACCCTCGACTTGTCCTAAAATTTGAACCAGTCCATTTAATACCTGTGGATGTAAAAGTACAGACCCTGAATTTTGCTGTATCTGATCTGTGTCTACACTGTTCGCTCAGGTCTGTCTATATACTGAAGGTAAATATGTTAGTAAATTAACTCTATGTCCCATTATCTTTTTGTTGTCTATAGTTTAAGTATTTTTGTAGTACATTTACTGTTGAAAACTTTATGTATCATAGTATCTATCATACCTTTGGTGCAGAACACACATTGCCAAAAATCTAAGATTTCAAAATTGTTAAAAAGCTGAATAGTCTTTTTGAATTGTAGACTATGGAATTTTATTCACTTATGAACTGCTGATTTCTATTAAAATCATAGCTCTCGATATATTCGTAGCCATATTAAATGCCGCATTAAGTTTAATATAGATTCAAATCAGATATTTAATGAATTGTGTGGTATATATGGACCTCAGAATATTTCAATGCGCACAGTTTTTAGGTGGGTTAAAGCTTTTAAAGCTGGGAAATTTTTTGTTGAAGATGATACCCATCCTGGAAGGCCTAAAACCTCTGTTACCAAGGCTAACATTGCTGCTGTAAAGATTGTGGTCAAATAGGATGCGCGATTGTCTGTCAAAGATATAGCTAGTTGTACTGGCGTATCAGAAGGCAGTGTGCAAACAATTCTGAAAAAGCGTTTGGACCTGAGAAAGGTTTGCGCTAGGTGGGTACCTCATTTGCTCACTGAGGAGCAAAAGACACAACGCCTTAAATGTGCCCGGGAACTTTTGAAAACATACAGAGGCTGTAATCGTTGGGTTTTTCTAACCTGCTAAGGGGATGAAACCTGGGTGCACATGTTTGAGCCACAAAGAAGGACTGATAATAAGCAATGGAAGCGAAAAGATCAACAACGCCCCATGTATTGCCAAGAGAACCATTAGTTCGAAAAAGATGTTGTACGCAATTTTCTTTAATTCAAGTGGGCCAGTCATTCAAGTGCCTTGTCCATCTGGTCATACATTCACTGGCCGATTCTACAAGAATTCTGTACTTAAGAGAGTGAACAAGTTTTACAATAAGAAACGACCAAGCAAAGGATGGTCAGGAGTCCACCTTTTACATGACAACGCCTCCTCTCATAAGTGTGAGGTTGTTAAGTCTTTTTTGGCTTCTGAAAAGGTGAAAGTTTTAAACTATCCACCTTATTCACCTGACCTGAGCCCCTTTGACTTCTTTTTATTTCCAAGGCTTAAGAAAATGCTTTCTTGAAATAAGTATACATCTAGAAGTTCTCTTGGCAGCGCTATTTATCAGTGTCTCCAACAGATACCAAAAGAAGACTATTTATCTGCTTTTTGCAACTGGGTAAAAAGGTTACAAAAATGTGTTTCAGTAAAGGGGGAATACTTTGAAGGTTTGTAATAAAAACATGTTTGATAAAACATAGCACTGAAGTAATCCGAACCCAGTGACAAAACTTTTTGCAGGACCCTCTTAGGACAAAAACATGTTCTGCACCATATATTCGCTGAGTTGTCAGGATGCCATCCTCATAAACATCGTTTCCCTTTTGGTCTTATATTCATTTATCGGATAGCCAAAGACATGCTGTACTATACATGGATCTTGCAGTTAGGAAACTGTCCTAAGATCTTGTTCACACGAGTAAAGTTTCTTTACCACATAAATTAGGGCATAGAAACCTTAACAAATACTTTGCCTTCACATTGTGTCCAATCTTATCCCAGAAAATATGATAAAGACACATTGTCACATTTTTTACCATGTTCTTTATTACATAATTTCTGACAAAAGTGTATGTTTACATGAGCAACTTTTCTTGGTCTGGTAAATTTACCACATAAATATGACATATAAGTGATATATCTTTTTTTCATTTACAAGGACATAGTTTTCTTTAACTATACCTTTTGCGAAGAAACTTTGCTTGTGTGAATGAGGCTTAACATATAAGGGAGGTCTGCACTATAAGTCTATCTCAAGGACAAAATATTTTGTCCTTGGTCATGCAGCAAAGTATTTCACCAAATATTTGGATACTTAAAGTCCTTACCATACTTGTCCTAAAATTTGAACAAGTTTACTTTATTGCATATTACTGTGTCTAAAAACAATATAGTCCCTGATCAGACTGCAAAGAATGTGGCATCTGATCTGGGTCTGCAGTTTTTGTTTAGGCCTGTTTGTCAAAATACTTGGGGTAAATACAATATAGCTCCCTCATAGTCATTTAGCTATGCTCATTCTGTGCTACTCTAGTATTGCCTTTACAAGCATCTCACTTAAGGTAGATGAATAGTCTTTGAAAAACGATCACTCTGATCTGAAAGTACTTGCCTCCCTTCTAAAAGGAAAGAATTTGCTCCCATTTCCTCTGGGAGCAAATTCTTTCCTGTTAAAGTAGCCTCTTTTGGAGAGATTCATGTTCTAGGGAAGCAAATTGTTTTCTACTGGAATGGTCCCATTTGAAAAGGGAGGTAAAATTTTCAGCTAAGAATGCACTCTTCCTGAGGTGTATTCATTCACTTTAATGCTGGGAAATTGTCATTTATGTGACAGAGATACATATCCTGTACTGTATATCTTACTGGATGTTGTGAAGCTCATTTCTCTCGATCACCAACATCATTGTGTAATCCTTCTTTATTAGCTTTATAAGCGGGATGTTCATATAAAATGTACAATGTTCTGTAATAGAAAACAATGTTCACACTTTATTTTTTCTTATTATTTTTTATTGTTACCATAAAATCATGATAATGTGTATCCCAAAACATGATTTGTTTCATCCACAGCTGCTAGTGAAACAGGAGACATTAGTAATAGTAGGAGCCAGTCTATTTGTCAGTGGTTCTGTTACACTTTGGTCTGGGCTGTAACTTCTTAACCCTTTGGAATATTTTTATGAAACTTCACACATAGATTAAACTTGTTGAGATGATGTGTTACAATCAGGAAAGACAACTCATTTCCTTTTGATTCTTGATGTATCTGCCCTTGCCATATGTGGCAGGCCTCTTTGTGGCAATCTCCTGTTTATATTGATATTGTTTAGCAGGAAGGTTGATGCTTATGTACTAATCAAACATTAGAATTTGATTCCACAACATTATTATTAGAATAATTAATACATTTATCAACATGTCATAAATGACAACAAAAATAAGTTAATAATTGGTTCAAACAATAGTTTATTGATATATCATATACGACACAAACATACACAAATGACAAAAAGGATCAGATAACAAGCTAATTATAGCTTATATGAAATCTTCTAGAAGTTAATTATTAAGATTCAGTTGCATCATTATTGATATTGGATAGAATCATATCATAAACAGTTAGCATGATGGGTTAAAATTTCAGCAGCTGACAGATTAATGATACTTTTCTTGATTTTCCCAGAAAACAAGTTTTGACATCTCATGCAAATTGTCTCCCATGGAGACAATTTGTTTGAAATGTCGGATCCTATTTTCTGGGGGAAAAAAAAAAGAAAAATTTGTCATCAGCTGAATTAGCCGAGAAGAGTGGTAAAAGTTAAATGGGACAATTTATTGGAGACCAGGGCCCAATTGTTCAAAACTAACGATGTTGTTAGTTAACATATAGTTAAAACTTTGATCATTAAATATGGCATATATGCTAATATTTTTGCTGAAAAAATGTGAGTAGCTTTTGCATTTGCAAAAGCTACTCACATTTTTTCAGCAAAAATACGTGTGAATTAAATATTGTTCTTACTAGAATAGTTTACATTTTGACCACTAACTAGCATGTTTAGCTAAGGATGCTTTGAACAACTGGGTCCTGATTACATGATATGTATGTAAGTTCCAAATAATGTACTGGCTCTAGATGAGATGGGTATCCAGATAGCTGTTTTTCTTATTTCTTCATGAAAGCATCTGTTGTAATGCCTTGCTCAGGTAATTCCATTATCCTCAATACATGTACTGTATTTACCCTAAATATTGGGTCACCTTAAATCCTTATAATACATGTCCCAAAATTTTAACAAGGTTATATTTTACAACCTGTGGATTTGGCTGTGTCTAAAAACTGCTGATGAATGGGAAATGGGGGTGGTCAGGTGGTGCAAAGGTGTCGTGTATCTTGCGTTATCGGGGCGTCCAACTGATATTGGCTTACAGTTGGGCAAGGCCTGCTATCCTTGTAGCAGGTAAGGGTAGAGGGTGAATGTTTTTATTTCTTCTGTTTCTTCACTTTCATTCCTGTTCCTCTTCATTCTCTATTCCTCTCTTTCATCTCTTCTACTATCTCTTTTCTCCCTTTCTCTGGGAGACGACACAAAATGACCCACAAGGGTTGACGTGTCGTTAAACCCCAACTCAATCAAATGAATGGGAAACAGTGTAGACACAGATCAGATGCTACATTATGTGGTGTCTGGTCTTGGTCTACTCTGTTTGCCTAAGCCTGTCATAATACTTAGGATAAATGTATTTGTTTTAACCCTTCTCTTGCTAAACACGACATGCCCTGTCTTAGCAAACAGTGTACATCCAGATCAGTTGGCTTCTGAAGAAGCCAACTGATCTGGATCTGCACTGTTTGTCATTAAATATGTGAATTTCTATCAAAAACCCGGTTCAAGTTATATGATTTGCTGGAAATTAGAAGTGGGTGTGGCATCTTAATTTATTCAGCATGACAAGAGTTAATGATACACAGATCAGTACTTTTTGGTGAAAAAATTGTTGGCTAGAGCTATGTCAGATATTTGTAAACATTTTGGACATTTTTAGTTTTCCATGCAACTTATAAAGAGTATCTGTTGTGTTTGTTAAGGGTGGTGGGGGAGGGGCAGTATTGGGAATGGGGCTGAGAAGAGTTTGGGTGGGGCATGGGGGGAGAGCAGAATATCACCTGTAATCAATATATATGTATATATGAGCACAAAGTGTAATATTTTAAGTTCAAGTTCCATGTATGTGAGATTCACTTTTGTACTAGTATTACAGGGTCGACAGGACAATCTGCTTTAATTGTTCTTATGATTTTATAATACTAGCATAATTAATTGTTTAGAGTATAGATTTGCAATTGAGTCAGGCCATAAGAAAAGGTGTTTTAGGGGCATACATGTATGAGATCAGTAAAGATCCTGATCAGCCAGCAGAGCTGCATGATCTGATACAAGAAGGGCAGTATCTGGCAACAGAATGTGCACAAGTACTGGTTAAACACTTAGAGAAAAAGTGTGATTAGGTAAACTGACCAGCTCGACATGACCTTAATAGTGTTGACTAGGCAGTTAAACTCCAACCCAATCAACTATGATCTGAAACAAGCATTTGTTATATGAGCTGGAACAGCAGATGCGCAGTCTGATCAGGGCCTTTGCTGTCTGCCAAGCCCAGAAAGCGCCTTTCCTCATTGCCTGTCTATTTGCATAGCACCTGTGTGTTACTGAAGTGAGTATCTATTTGCATAGCACCTGTATGTTACTGAAGTGAGTATTTGTTAGAAAGTAGTTGTTTTGCTGACTGGCATCAGCAAAACACCAGATAAGTAGAGAATGGATGGATATAATTATATGTTAATGCAAGAACTAAAACTTCAAACAGGAAAAACAAATGAAAAAAATGTATTTATCACATATTTGGGCAACAAGGTGGAGATCAGCTTGAGCGTCTGCACTGTCTGATCAAGGTTTGCAGAATTGTTGGATACATTAAAATTCTGTCAAACCCAAGTTAAGCAAGCACCTATAGGAAAGCCTGAAAACGGTTGCTTATGACAGGACAGGTGCTTGCTCAGTACCGGTGAATTTCCACTTCCTTACTTTTAATGGGATCTGAAATTGTGGCCTTTTAAGATAGGTGGTTGCTTAACATAGATGGCCTTTAAGACAGGTTTGACTATGTACAAGGACAGTGAAGTGTATGGAAGGGCAGGATGTTCTCTACCTTTGCTGTCTGCATTATGCTATACGTGCCATTTTCTAATGACTGAGCTTCCTGCGGGAGCATTTTTTTTTATTAAGTAGACCCTTTTTCAGAAGGGAGGCAGAAATAATTTTTACCCATGAAATTTTATGCTTTCTGCTTAAATTCAGGTTTAGTGAATTGGTTCAGAATTTAATGATGCAGTCAACCCTCTTTATACCGACATTTGATACAACGACAAAATTCGTTATAATGACAATTTGAAAATCATGAAATCTTCGCTCAGGAGGTGACAGTTAATAAGAAATTATGCAAGAATACTGCATTAAAATTTCAAGCAACATATGTTTTGGATATTTGTTAGAATTGCCTCACTGAGGCAATTCTAACAAATATCCAAAAACATGTTCTGTGTGGAAATAAGAATAAAACAAGGTCCTTCTTACAAATCATTCTGTCCATTTAGCATTCTTTACAACAGCAAATTCTTTTTTATGGCAACATCTATGGGAACAAATGCTGTCATTGTAACGAGGGTTCACTGTATTTAAAGAAATTATTTTCTGCAATAATATTAGGTGTTTGAAATCTTATGTCATTTATCATGTTTTTTTATTTAACAATTGGTTTAACGAATTTAGAAAATCTCTGTTGACTTGGAGAAATAAGATAAATGTTGATGTTTTTATTTATTATCTCTGAAATGGTAGCTTATCTAGGGTCCCAAAGAGTGAATGATGTGTATTTACCCTAAATAATCATACAAACAGGCTTTGGCAAATAGTGTAGACCAAGATCAAATGATTTCCTGTTCTGGTTTTCCAGTTTTTACCATTTGCCATTTTGCCAGTACTGTTTACACACATAACCGGATCATAAAATGGATTTTTTAAGGGGACTGGAAACACAAGGGGGACAACCTCTGTGTCTTCCAGTTTGCATTCTGCACACCAAGTTTCTTCGAAAAGAGGTTTACTCTAAAAGGAAAGAATTTGCTCCCCCTTTTAGAGTAGACCCAGTTTAAGAAGGGAGACAAAACAGTTGTGAAAGAGTTGCCTCCCCTGAAAGTGTATCACTTCCCCTTAAAATTTGAAAAGTTATTTTGTCTGACTATTTAGAGTGAATAACAATACCTTTTTATCAAATATGAAAAAAAAAAATATAATGCGTGAGATGCAGAATCAAATCATATTTTAGTTTGTATATACTGGTATGACTTGTAGAAGTATGTATGTAATGCACAAAATATTAGTTATATAAGTTGTCCATGTAATGCAGAAAGTGGCCTTTGTACATGCAGAACTAAATTAATATACCATATTGAGGCAAAGTGTCCTTGTGTGTTAAATGTGTTGTTAAACCTGAAATTATTTTCCTGCTTATAGGAACACACTAATAATAGCTCCAGATATAACACTTCGTTCAACCAACAATATGGATATTTTTCTTTCTCCAGGAAAACATATGTTGTGGGTTCTCATTAGAAGCGCCCTAGTGGGGTGCTTCTAATGAGTATCCTAACATGTTTTTGGATAGTTTTCTTATTTCTCTTTGAAAACACGTGTGAGGCATTTCTAATTGATACCCACAACATATGTTTTTGTGGAGAAATAAGAAAAAAACAGTTTTATCTGGAGTTATGAACAGTGTATGTTCAGATGAGGCTGTGCATCCATGTAGTCTCACCAGTGTATTCACATTTCACCCAAGTGATTCTACAATATGAACAGTGAAGATTCCAACCAGACTACACATGGGGCCTTCACAGTCTGTTGACAGAATTATTGGATACTACAGAATGTATGAATGGAAAGCAAAAAGCCTGGGCCCAGTTGTTCAAAGCATCGTTAGCTTAACAAGCTCGTTAAGGGTCATTTTGTTAACTGTTTTAGAGTATTAAATATACAATATTCTGATATTTTTTGCTGAAAAAATGTGAGTAGCTTTTGCACTGCAAAAGCTACTCACATTTTTTCAGCAAAAAATTTCAGCATATATGAACAGTGAAGGCTCCAACCAGACTACACATGTGCACATTCTGTACCTGTCCTTAAAGGGCTGTAGATAAGGCATTTATTCAGTCAAAAAGTATTGATAATTTTTTTATTTCTTCCAAAAAACATATGTATTGGGTACTCAATAGAAGCACCTCAACATTGTTGGTACTTACTAGAAGGGCCTCACCAAGGCATTTCTGATGTTAACCCACAACACATGTTTTTGTGGTGAAATAAGAAATAAGAAAAAAATATTGGCTACAACATTTATCTAGGGCTGTAATCTACACTGTTTACATCTGTACATCCTTTTGTGTCATGTATTCATGTCTAAAATACCCTATAAGATTCTGTTCTGGACAAATCTATAATTTCCACCATAAATTTCCAGAATCTTGCCACTTTCCATTTCAGTTTATTCATGATTATTTTGAAATTTCACAGGTTATTTAAGATCCGAATATACATCACTAAAACATGCCTATATAATATTGACCCCCTTAAATCCCACTTTTATTTAGTAAAACTGGGATTTACAGGGGTATACCTTATTTTTCTTATTTCTGCTCAAAAACATAGATTGTGGGTACTCGTTAGAACTGCCTCACTGAGGTGGTTTTAAGGAGTACCCACAATCTGTGTTTTGAGCAGAAATATGAAAAAAATATCAGTTTTTTTTTTTTTATCTGAAAATTTTCAGTTTTTTTGAGGTGAAATTTTCTATATATTTGAATAGGTGTGTTTTCATGATGCTCCTGATAAAAGGCGTACCCACAAAATATTTTTTTTATTTCTCCATTAAAACAAGGTGCTTCTAATGAGTACCCACAATATATGTTTTCATAGAGAAATAAGAAAAATATTATGAAGATACCCCCTCTTATCTGGAACTATGACTAAGAGAAAGTGATAACCAGGTGCTGGCGGGCCAGACATTCAGTTCAACAGATAACATAACTTCAACTAAATAATTGGACACTATAACTCCTTATCATATGTGTCCTAAAATCCTTGCCTGTCCAAATGTTCAGGTAAAACATTTATTTCTTCTTTTTTTCCAATTTTATTACATTAGTATGATATGTCTCCTGTTTTTTTTGGTTTTTTTTGTTCTTTTTTGTACAGTTCTTGCGTCCTTCCATTATTTTTTTGTAGTATAATTGCACAAAACTATGAGAGTTAATGTGCAAAAAGGGTGTTGAAAAAAATGTCAGTCCACATACTTTGGCATTCTTAGGCCTTCACTTTTTTGCAGGTAGCAAAGATCAGGGCGCAGTTGTTCAAAGCATCATTAGCTTAACGAGCTCATTAGTGGTCAAAATATTAACTGTTCTAGTAAGTACAATATCTAATTCACAGGTATTTTTGCTGAAAAAACATTTTTTTCAGCAAAAATATTAGCGTATATGCCATATTTGGTGATCAAAATTTTAACGATATGTTAACTAATGACATTGTTAGTTTTGAACAACTGGGCCCTGATGCACAGACTGACATATGCCTTCTTTCCTTGCAACATGAGAAAATGTACCTTAGAGAATATATGCCTAGCAAAAGCATTCCCTGTGCACACTACATATCAAGACTTCTTCCTGTGCATGGCAAAGTCTCCAATCAGAGTATGTGGATGTATAGTCTGATCTGAATCTTTGCTGAGTGCATTTACAGAGACTTGATACACTTGTTAGATTTTCTGCTATTTTTCACAAGGGAGACAACTTTTGTGACTTCCTGTTTGCTTTCCTGCACGTCAGTCCCCTTCTAAAAAGGGCTTACTGAAAAAAGAAATTCTTTCATTTTTGAGTAGACCCCATTTAAGAATTGTCTCCCTTGAAATTATCACTTACTCTTGTCCTGCTGAATAAATTAAGATGCCACACCCATTTCAAATTTACAGCCAATCAGATTACTTGATCCAGATTGTTGATATAAATTTACATACTTAATGGCAAACAGTACAGATCCAGATCAGTTGGCTTCTTCAGAAGCCAACTGATCTGGGTCTACACTGTTTGCTAAGGCAGGATATATCCCAGTTCAGCAGGACTAGGGTTAAGGTATTTTTTTTCACATTCCATCTTTTCCCAGCTTGTACCTCTTTTTGCATAGAATGGCTCATGTTTATTATGTTTACCCTAAATATTCGGACATCCTTAGCCCTTACCGTACTTACACAAGTCACTTTTTTGATTTGCACAAGTCACTTTTTTTACTATCTGCTGAAGTGCTGGCAAATTTCAAACAAGGAAGATGCTGATCAAACTGCCCCTTAGGTGCCGTTTTATCTGGGTACACACTGTTTGTTCAGTGATGTATGTCCAAATGTTTTGGGTAAATGCAGTATTTTAACAGGTTGTCATGCTTCCATTAATTGTCAAAGATGAAAGAGAATTATTGTATCTGTGTTTTATATACATTTAAGACATTCAACAAAACAAATAGTGTTGTATTTTCTTTCCTCCTTCAATAATGGGGTCCTTGGGTGTCTGAGTGATCTGAAGCAGTTCATTTTGGTTACTACCTCTAATTTAACCCTTGTCCTGCTGAATAAATTAAGATGCTACACCCACTTCTAATTTTTAGCCAATCAGGTCACTTGATCCAGATTGTTACTATAAATTTGCATACTTGATAGCAAACAGTGCAGATCCAGATCAGTTGGCTTCTTCAGAAGCCAACTGATCTGGATCTACACTGTTTGCAAAACAGGGTATATCCGAGTTCAGCAGGACAAGGGTTAACTCATTTGAAGTGATACTGAATTTATCTTGGATATATTTACTGGTGCAGTGGCTCAGTTGGTAAGGCATATGTTGTGGACTGAGAGATTGTGGGTTTAATCCCCTTGCCAAGTATTACCAAAGACTTAAAAACGGTACTAGCTGCTCTTTCGCTTGGCACTCAACATTGCCTCAACTGCCCTTCTTGAATCAGCGGAAGGGAGAGAATGACCTGTATTTTCTACGGTCATTCTCTCCCTTCCGCTGATTCAAGAAGGGCAGTTGTCAGTTTCTGGCGAAAGAATGTGCACAATACTGGTTAACCGCTTAGAGGACTAAGCCTGCCCAGTAAACGTGTGGTTAGGTAAACTGACCGCGCTAGACATGACCCCATTGGGTTGACTGGGCCGTAAAACCTCAACACAAACACTCAACATTAAGGAAGTAGAGCTAGGAATCAGAACTGGTTTGGCCAGTGTCTGTATAATCTAACTGAGTGGAATATCATGTCGTCAAAGAAGACCATACAAGGATCATTCCATCCAAGTTTGGTCAAAATCCATGCAATAAGGAATGTGTAATTAGGAAAACGGAATGGACCAATCACAATAGCTCAGGGGAGATAAATAATGATCCTAGGAGGGAGTAGGTTTTGACCAAAGGGCTGAAATTTGAATAATCTTGATAAAAGTTTATTAGATAAAGCTACCATATCAAATATCAAAGGCATGGGCCTTCTAGTTTCACACAAGAAGAATTATAAAGCTTTTCCTTATAGGAGACTATGTAAAAAAGTGACCAGTGTTGGGGCCATTTTTTACCCAAGGGCTACAATTTTGGTAGTGATCCACCAGATGAAGTACATACCAAATATCGAAGGGGTCCTCTTCCTCATCTGTGAAACAGCACAATGAAACACAATAATCAAAAAACACTGTGATGAAACAAAGCAAAAGGCTCATGGCGATCTGACGCCAGAACACAAGAAAACCACAAACAGGACCACGATAAGCCCGACCACAGACATTGATAACCAGGCACCGACCATCTGAAACAGATTGAGGAGGGATCTGTCATTTAGTATGAGGACCAACCCACTTCGTGCAATACAAGAGGGAAGAAAAGCTATCAAACATAATTGGGTTAACAACCATACAAAGATGCAACGACCATAAAGTCTACTTGGCAGTTTGATGGTGTGCCTAAAAGTAGTAGTAATTGAATGGCTAACAGTGTAGATCTTGAACAATGGCCGCAATCTGTGCCATATAATCTGGGTCTGTACAGTTTTACTCAGGTCTGTCTGTCCGAATATATACTGTAAATACGGTATGGAAAGATGACGTGTGTTACAAGTATTGCAGGAAGAAAGTGCTTACTTTCTGCGGACATGTGGCATCACCTTTGGTTACTGAAGATGCAATCTGTGCCGTATGATCTGGGTCTGTACAGTTTACTCGGGTCTGTCTGTCCGAATATATACTGTAAATACGGTATGGAAAGATGACGTGTGTTACAAGTATTGCAGGAAGAAAGTGCTTACTTTCCGCGGACACCTGGCATCACCTTTGGTTACTGAAGATTCAAATGTTTAATTTGTTACCCTATTTAACTCTAAACATTTGGACACACCATCTCCTTACCATACTTATCCTAAAACTTGGATAAATCTGCTGTACTGTATTTTGATAAGTGGCGTCTGATCTGAACCTACACCTTTTTTTTTCCTCAGCCTCTTAGTCCCGAATAATTAAGGTAAATATATAGCTTAGCAGTCCTTTCTTCCTGTGTGGACATGAATTTTCGGTCACTGAAAATCTGAACTGCTTTTCCGGTAACTCGGAAAATTTTTGGGCGTGGGTGTGTCGCTGGAACTTTGAAAACACCCCCTATTCATATAATTTCCAGACTGACAAAACATACCTATTCATATAATTCGCATGTAAAAAGATACCCTATTGATATAATAGAAGAGTATTAGTAAAGATTGGTTGAACCAAAACAGACAACTTACTTTGGAATTATATGCAAAACATATGTGCATTTTGCCTCTTGTTTTGATTCTGTATGTGGTCAGGTAAGTTGTCTGCCAAAATTGGAAATAAATGGGCTATTGATGTAATGATGCTTTAGAAATAGGGGGCTATTGATATAATTTGGTGCTAAAATTGATACCTTATCATATAATCTCAGGCTTGAAAAGTATACCTATTCCAGCGGCACGTCCCTGAACATATAGGAAGTTACCTCCCACACCCCGTCCACCCCACCCCCACCCCCTCCGAGACCGAATGATATTCAGTCAATAATTCTAAACACCCGGACAATGGGAAATAGCAGTCAGTTCTCCCCTTGGCACTCTCTGTAAACAAGAAGGTTCAGTTAATTGGATACCTCTGCTTTTATCATAAGCATCTCTTTTAAGGAGTGTTGCCTTTTCTTTGAGAAATCTAACTTAAACGGGATCAAGTGCATGAAAAGCTTCCAAGATATCAAAAAAAAAAAAAAAAAAAAAAAAAAATCCTGTGCTATTAAATTATAAATATATAATGTTTATAAATCTTTCATATGGAAGGGGAAAGATTTTCAATTAAAACTCAGTGAAATTCTGCTGAGGACCTAAGATGATAAAAAAACAAAACAACAAAAAACATAAAAAAAACAGTATGATTCCAATTAGAAGGACCCAGTAAGTATTTAGTCTAACTTGCACTACCTACCCAATGAGATAATAGAAAAAAAACTATTGCTCTCTCATTAAGCATCACCTTACATTAACTCCCTCTCTCTCTCCCTCACTCCCTCCCTCTCTCTCTCTCTCTCTCTCTCTCTCTCTCTCTCCGGGAATCTGCAGACTATTGCATTTACCCTAAATATTCGAACACCTTAACGCCTTTATACTTGTCCTGACGTTTTAACAAGCCCATTTGACTACCAACTGCAGTATGTAAAAAAACTGCTAGATGGTGCAAACAGTGTAGACCCAGATCAGACGCCAAATTAGGTGGCGTCTGATCTACACTGTTTGCGCAGATTTGTCTGTCCAAATCTTTAGGATAAAAATACGGTACGAGCTGCGCAATAAGAAAATATGTCTTCAGGGTACATATGGGCAGCAAAGATCCAGATCAGTTATGAACCCAGCAAACACATAACGTCGTTACAACGACGTTGTAACGACGTTGTTGCTACGTTGTGTGTTTGCTGGGAAGCCGCACAATTTGATAACGGTTTATGTTATACAATATGTATATGGTTGTATCCTATAGTATCCAAGATACTATAAGCGGACAGCGAGTGCTGTAACCAGACTGCGCGATGCACAGGGTGATCTGGGCCTTCGCTGTCCGCATATGCCCGAAGACAGTTTCCCATGCTGTGTCCCATATAATAAGCATGCCTGGCTACATTCAGTTGTAAAAAAAGTCTCTCTTCTTATGAATGAGCGATAATCACTTGTGCTTAACTTTGTCATGCTATCACGTTTTCATTGTCAGAAATGGCTGAACACCTGTCGACACCAACATTCCAAATACATGTAGGCAGTGATTAAGGTCCATTTGAGTCTTTTGTTAATACTGGCACGTTTCTTGAACAGATAGCACTTATTGAGATGTTTTCTAAATTTAGAAAATCCCGGATTGCGCATGCTTACAAAGAGCATATTCACCAAGGGACATAATAAAATAGATTGGAATTCCCTTCAGTTATCTACCCTGAAACTGAATTTTGGGTATTTTCCCGTCTAAATATAGATCAATAGTCCGACTTTTTATATGACTGTCGTATACGTCCAATGTAAGAACAAGGGTCAGCAAAGGAGGCACTACCATGACAATACCGGGAAAATACGAAAATCGTGTGCATTTAACGAGGAACGATTTCAATTTATTTTGACGTTTGTCTATTATAATACATAAGCCTCGCCATAAGAAAAGCTGTTTTCGGGCCCTACCGTTTTTACTCTAAGTATTCAGACACGTGATCACCTTACCATACTTGTCCTAAAACTTTCAAGAACAAGCCCATTTTACTATTCGTTAAGTTATAAAATACAACTAGATGAGTTCAGACCCTGATCAGACGCCGCGTTCTGCGTCTACGCTGTTTGCTCAGGCCTACTTGTCCAAAAACTTAGGGTAAATACATTATGCGAACAGGAAAAATCCAGATCAGCTAGCGAAGCCTGTGATAAAGGTTTTAGTTACAATGTATATAAACATGTAAAACGCTTCAGTAAGCGGACAGCGGGGCCTGATTAAACCGCGCAAATGCTTAGGCTGAGTTTGGCTTGCGTTGTCCGCTATTGCTACCAAGGCTAATTGTACAATCCTTTACTCCTGTCTATTCCATTCACTCCCTCGTATAGGCCACTTGCTTCCCATTATAACTGACCCCTTTTCAGGAGGGTTGTGTAAAGCCATGAACACGTGATGACACACAAGGCTGTTAGTAGTGAAGCGCTAAGACTTGAACCAACCCCAGGACGTTTTATGGGCGCAACAGTCAGCTAATCACTATCTACCGTATTCGACCTAATTAAGGCACATGCTCCTATAAGCGCACAGTAAAGCAATTAAGTAGCCTTAATATTACAGTCAGTGTACTTTTATCTACTTAATTATATAAAAAAAATATATATGTTGTGGGAACTCAAACGAGTACCCATAACATATGTTTTTATAAAGGAAAAAAATCAGAAAATAATATTGCAAAAGCATCATTTAATACGTTCCTCATCATGTAAGTCCTATGCTGATCTTTCTTTAAAGAGTACCCTTATTAGATTGATATTTTACTACAAGTTTGTTTAGTAATTTGAAAAATCTAAGCGCACAGCGCGGTAATTAGGTCGAATACGGTATTTACGCTAAATATTCATTCACATTCATTCCTTATCAGCCGGTCTCCATAGCGCAGTCGCTTGCGTATCTGACTGCAGATCCGGACGTCCCAAGTTCGAATCCCAGATAGGCCATATAATTTTCGTGGAGGCTGACTATGAAATCGTTGCTATGGTCATTCCCCGCTTCCGCTGATTCAAGGCGGACAGTTATCGGTTACTGGCGAAAGTATATGCACAGGTATTGTTTAACAGAAGGCTAAGTCCACCCAGGAAGTGTAAGTAGGTTCACTGACCAGATCGACGTGGCCTTTATAGTGTAGACTAGGCTCAATGTAAGTAAAACTCAACTTCAAAGTCACTTCTGACCATACTGAACAATATATCAAAGTCAAGTTGATCTTGGAAACAAACAGAACACATAAAGAAATAAAATCGGAGTTTCGATTTTCATTGAGACTCTTCGTATGACGTGTAGTTTGCAGTGCTACATATGCCCCACTAGCGCCGGCTTAAACGAAACTGGAACATTTTGCATCATTTTAAAATCCTATGACAAGAATATTTTCTACATGTTGTAATCCTACGACAACTATGGCCTCTTTTCTACATGGTGATGTGTCTAAAACAATGCTGGATGAGTGGCAATATAGACCCTGATCGGAGCCATGTTCTGTGGCGTCTGATCTCGGTCTACCCGGTTTGCTCAGGCTTACTCGTATCTGTCCCAATACCTAGTTTAGTTACGGCACATCATTTCTGATACATACATGTATTTATTAGTGACATACTAGGTTTTTCGGATTCGATTATTCACCGAATTCACTTAGCATATTTATCTTAAATACATTTTAAAAAGTGCATTTTAACTCCTTACTTTCTTCATCTAAAAATTTACCTAGTCCGTTGACTATCTTGTGATGTGTTTAAAGGGAGCAGTTAAATGGCAAACAGAGCAGATCTTGAACAGACACCGTGTTCCGCGGCGTATGGTCCGGGTCTGCGCATGATGCATGTTACAAGTGTAACATAAAGGGAGTGCTTATAACTTTAAGAACCTTCAGTAATTAATGTAATGACAGGAATCCGCAGACTCCTGGCATTACATTAATTACTGAAGGTTCTTAAAGTTTTTTAATTTGTTACCGTATTTACCATAAACATTTGGACACCCGAACTCCTTACCATAATTGTCCTAAAATTTGAACAATAAATTCTAAATTTAATGGCTTTATCAGAGCAATAAACACGCACGCACCCAAAAGAATAAAAATAGCTGAAGCGTCGAAGGTTTCTAATCCAGACTATCTGGTTTCGGCCAGTTAGGCCTCGTTAGTGACCCGCAATTAAATTTGCAAAAATCCTGGAGTGGCACCACACTTATCGTAGCGTACCTTATTTATTCTAATATTCGGACACTTTAACCCCTTATCATACTTGTCATACTAGTGTAGATAGTTTTACAACTAAATTTTAACTCATTTATGCCGAATGGACTCTTCTACCTTCACTTTTTGGACCGGTCCATTTCCAATATAAATGTGTCTGGTTAGTTTTTATTATTACCATGTTTTATAGAAATTCCTGTATTCAATGCAAACAGTGTAGACTCTGATCAGACGCCGCGTTCTGCGGAGTCTGATCTGGATCTACACTGTTTGCCAATGTCCCTTTTATGGGACGCTAGGCTTAAATGGGTTAATACCTATGATGACTGACAAACAGTGTACACCTTGATCCGACGCCGCATTCTGAGGCGTCTGATCTGGGCCTATACTGTTTGCTATTGCTGATCTGTTCGAATACTTAGCGTAGATGCGAATAGCTAAGGTCCTGCTCATTCTGAGCAACCACGCACGCTGATCAGGACTTTCGCTGTCTGTCGTGAGGAAGTATGGACACTGTCGAATGTACTAGCAAGAAATGATCAGACAGCGGGTCTGTAAAGCCTGATAAGAGCTTTTGCTGTTAGCATTTCCTTTGACGATATGCGTTCATGCAGACATTAGGTAATAGAAAAAACTATTGTTATCTCTCATTAAGCATCCTGTTACATTAATTCTCTCTCTCTCTCTCTGTCTCTCTGTCTCTGTCTATCTCTGTCTGTCTGTCTGACTGTCTCTCTCTCTCTCTCTCTACGCGTTATTTCCCCATAAAAACCATGCTTAAATAATTACTGGACACGCTTCGCGTAGCCATTCTAATTGGTAGCAGTGTGTGTGTGTGTGTGTGTGTGTGTGTGTGTGTGTGTGTGTGTGTGTGTGTGTGTGTGTGTCTTTATGTATGAGTGTTTAATGCAGGCAAAAATCAACAGTATTTGAAAACATCTGACCTAAAGTTATGTATTGCGCATTGAACCCTAAGTATTAGGACAGGCAGAGTGGACCCAGATCAGACGCCACAGAACGTCTTATCAGGGTCTACACTGTATGCCACTCATTTAGCAGTGACCTCTGTGTTGGGGCCATTACTGACCCTGGTACTAGAATTTTAACAATCTTGGTAGAGGTCCATTTGATGAAGCTACATACCAAATACCGAAAGGGTCCTCTACCACATATGTGAGTCATCACAGCGAAAAGCATATAATCAAAAACATTGTGATGAAACAAAGCAAAGGACTCAATGACGGTCTGAAGCAAGAACACAAGAAAACCAAAAACAGTACCACGATGAGCCCGACCACAGACATTGATAGTCAGACACCGACCGTCTGAAACAGATTGAGGAGGGAGCCGACATTTAGTCTGAGGACCGACCCACCGTCGTGCAATTAAAGAGGGAAGGAAAGATATCAACCATAACTGGGTTAACAATCATGCAAAGATGCAAAGACCATGAAGTCCACTTAGCAGTTTAATGATGTGTCAAAAAATAGTTATAATTGAATGGCAAACAGTGTAGATCTTGAACAATGGCCACGCTCTCTGCTATATGATCTGAGTCTGTACAGTTTGCTCTGGTTTGTCTGTCCGAATATACAGTGTAAATACAGTATGGAAAGATGACGTGTGTTACAAGTATTGCAATGCTTACTTTCTGCGGACACCTGGCAACACCTTTGGTTACTGAAGGTTCAAGTGTTTAATTTCTACCCTAATTAACTCTAAACATTTGGACACATAAACTCCTAACCATACTTATCATAACCTATTGGTATGCGGCGTCTGATCTGGATCTATACTTTTTCAGACCTCTCTGTCCCGAATAATTAAGGTAAATACGTAGCTTAGCAATCCTTTCTTCCTATAAGGACAAATGGATTTTCGCTCACAGAAAATCGGAGCTGCTTTTTTTGGTTTTCGCTGTTTTACCGAATGATATTAATCAATAATTCTAAACACCCAGAAAATGAGAAATAACAGTCAGTTAACTCCCCTGGGTACTCTCTGTAAGCAAGAAGGTCCAGTTAACTGGATACCTCTGCTTTTATCAATAGCATCCCCATTAAGGATAGTTGCCTTTCCATTGAGAAATCTAACTTAAACGGGGTCGTATGCGTGAAAAGCTTCCAAAATATATAAATATGAAATAAAAAAACAAACAAATATTTTCTGGACTATAAAATATAAAATGTTAATAAATTTTTCATATGGAAGTGCGAAATTTTATGTTAAAAATCAATTAAATTCCATTGAGAACCTAAGATGATAAAAACAGAGGATTTGGTTAATTTTGCACTACCTATCGAAGGAGATAACAGAAAAAGCTATTGCTATCTCTCATTAAGCATCCTCTTACATTAATTGTCTGTCTGTCTGTCTATGTTTGTCTGTTTGTCTGTCTGCCTCTCTCTCTCGCTCTCTCTGTCTGTCTCCGTCTCTGTCTCTCTCTCCAGGAATCTACAGACTACTGTACTTACCCTAAATAATCGAGCACCTTAACTCCTTTATACTTGTCTATGACCTTTTAACACACCCATTTGACTACCAAATGCAGTACCTAAAAACTGCTAGGTGAGGTGCAAACAGTGTAGGCCCAGATCAGACGCCGTGTTTCAGGTGGGGGGGGGGGGGGGGTCGACCGATCTGGGTCTACACTGTTTGCACAAGTTTGTCTGTCAAAATAGCTGCGCCATAAGAAAAGTTATTTTCTTGGTACATATGAACAGTAAAGATCCAGATCAGCTATGAAGCCGCACAATCTGATAACGGTTTATGTTATACAATATATATGGATGTATCCTAAAGTATCCAAGATACTATAAGCGGACAGACTGTAACAAGACTGCGCGATGTACATGGTGATCTGGGCCTTCGCTGTCCGTATCTGGCCCGAAGACACCTTTTCCCATGGAGAGTCTTATATACATGTGTTTACATGTATATAGTCTGCCTGGCTACATTCAGCTGGAAAAATAATCTCTCTACTTATGATTATTTATTATTATTTCAAGTTTTTTATTAACACACTATTTTAAGAGGGTGACACATTTAGCAAAAACTAGCCATTCTACCTCTACTGACATAATAAATTCTCTAAAACACATGTTACTTGAAAAGAATAAAAATATAACATATATAGAGGATCTTACACGAGTGGTAATTTCATATGAAATTTATGAAACGAGCCTTCGGCGAGTTTAATAAATTTCATATTAAATGACCACGAGTGTAAGATTCTGTTTATCATATGACCCTTTTAAATTGGATTTTATCGCCTTTAAAGTTGACAATTGTTCAACAGAAAATGCATGGTTGACATGGACGTCGTCATGACGTTACTTGTTCCCGCCAAAGTGTTATATAACTTGTGGTTATACGATTTTTATAACATGACGTTATCCACTGAATAACAGCGACATCATATGATAAACACATATATACACAAACGTCAAACATACATTCTAAAAAATGCAGTTTTATCTAAAATTAAGAGATCATGCAAATGGTATAACTGCATTAAGAATCGTAAGAACATTGGGACATTATTAAGAACATTTTGAAACTACTTTAAAAGCATATAAATACCATTTGCAGTGAAGATTAAGATGTGCAATTATTGTCGCACTTGTTATCAAGCATAATATTGCACATGATTGAGGGGGTGCATAAAATTCGGACATCTAGGAGAGTTAAAAGTTGATAAAATCATGTTTATGCTAATAATAGCCAGCGCTGTAAAACTACAGTCAACTCGTTCAAAGGAAGTTAATTAAAATTGGGACGGTCTTGACATTTAAAGACTATTATTAACACTAATTTAGATATTCTTTTACACACTTTTTAAAAGAACTTAGGGACGGGGCTGATTTAATGGCACATGGTAAAGTGTTCCATAGTTTTGACGCTGAACATGTGAATGATTTGTCATAGAGCGCCGTTCTCGACCTGGGCACAGCCAGTGAGCCGTTTTCAGAAGATCTTAGCAAACTTGTACAGGTTTTTGAAACGGGCTTGAGTAGATCTGATATATATGGTGGTGTAAGTTGGTTTAAAGCTTTTTAGGTAAATACGGCTTTATTGTAGTTACATCGACTGCTAACAGACATCCAGCTTTTCTCATGGCGAGGCTCATGTATTACAACAGTCAAACGTAAAAATAAAGGAAGGCGCTAGTGACAGACGTCTGTCATTAGCGATTTCACGTATAAATCGCTGCTGACAGACGTCTGTAACCAGCGATTTTTACGTGAAATCGCTAATGACAGACGCTTGTTCATATTGTCTTGTCTGAACCTTCGCCAGGGCAGATCCTGATCGTTGCTGAACATAGTTATTTTGTACAGCTTATAAATGATCTTGACTGGTCGTTTGAAGGGATCTTTTATTTTCAATTTTACCTATTTGGAAAAGAGCTGCTGACTCGGTTGGTCATACGTCTTAGCTTTTTACTGGGCTTACTTCGTGTTGTGACTCCTTTCCCTAGTGATGTTATGGGTAGAGTTTGGGTTCCCGTTCGAAGGGATCTCTTATTTTCAGTTTTACCTATTTGGAAAAGAGCTGGTGACTCGGTTTGTCATATGTCTTATCTTTTTACTGGGGTCACTTCGTGTTGTGACTCCTTTCCCTAGTGATGTTATGGGTAGAGTTTGGGTTCTGATTGTATCAGTTCCTGATTGTTGCTCTTCTCAATTACCATAGACTATGGTAGCCTTCTCATCGTGTATTCAGCGATCTGTTGTATAGGTTGTTCTCGTTTGTCTAGCAGTTTGATCACCACACTTGAGGAAGGTTATTATCATGTGCATGTAGTATTGTGATTACAGGCGTAGCTACAATTTCACTTGTTTCTAAAGCAGGCTCTGTTTGTTAACTTTAATAAATGTGCTGTTTCCTTAACCCATTTAAGCCTGGCATCCCATAAAAGGGACATTTGCAAACAGTGTAGACCCAGATCAGACGCCGCAAAACACGGCATCTGATCAGGGTCTACACTGTTTGCATTAAGTACAGGAATTTCTGTAAACCATGGTGACAATATAAAAACTTACCAGACACCCCTTTTTCCTGGAAATGGACCTGTCCAAAGAGTGAAGATAGAAGAATCCACTCGGCATAAATGGGTTAATACATGTATATCAAAATTGATAAAATTGAGCTGTCGCACGAGATAATGGTAAAATATCTTCCTTCATTAAATCATTGCGTATTCATCTAGTGGAATTATATGTTTGATTCTTGGCCTAAAGTTTCGTCTTTTTCTAGGTTACATGTGTGCGAACAGTGCAGACCCTGGCGAGACTGCGCGCCCCGCGCAGATGCACCTTAGTCTGGTCGCATGTGCGATAAGTACCATTATCACATGTGCTGGCTCAAATCAATTATTGGGAGTTTAAAACGAACAAAAATGTTTTCTGGTTTTATTCTTTCATTTGTCTTTTAACACAGAGCAATTTAAACAACAAACATGTACAATGGTAAAGTGGGCCGCGTAAAGATCAGCCTGTGCGTCCGCGTTTACTGATCAGAGCCTTCTCGCTGTGTTTGATGGATAGCCTAGACAAATGGTGGAATTCCTATGCCCCGGCTCATACATCTTTATGCATATTCGCACATCTGTGCAGTCTCGTACGAACGAACGAACCAACGGACAAACGAACGAACGAATGAATGAATGAATCTCAATTGACAAGTTTACAGATCACATGGCTGATGGGCTTAAGTTTCCCTATTAGTACAGTGCAATCCGGTTTCACCCTTAATATCGGAACTCGAAAACTCACATACACATGTACATACGCGCACGCACGTACATACGCACGCAGAGGAACCAGCAAATATCTGGGTGGGCCGATGTCCAACAATCCCCCGCTGAAACTTCAAAGTTCTGTTATTTTCATTCCCATTTCAGAGTTGAAATTTAGCAAACAACATGGCACGCATATTAACATGCAAATGGCGTATAAAGATTGAGAAGAAGAAGAAGATATATCGGTGCACTGTACATTGATGTATTACATACATAATGCTCCGCTGGCTAAGTCACTCAGTCACTCAGTGTGGCACGTGTATTCTCGATACGAAACATATACATGTAGTCTCTTGCTTGCCAGACATGAATACAAGACTAACCTTGTTTGAAAATTACCATTCTGACCTTGATATTACCAAATGTCAATTACCATTCTTACTTTGTTTGATATTACCAGCTGTCTGGACAGCATACATGTAGCAATTTTCTTCTATAACCAGTATCTTAGTTCCAGGCATTTATTAACATAATATATTACAAAACGTCTGTCACTAGCGATTTTTATGTAAAATCGCTAGTGACAGACGTCTGTCAGCAGCGATTTATACGTAATATCGCAAGTGACAGACGTCTGTCAGCAGCGATTTATACGTAAAATCGCTAGTGACAGACGTCTGTCAATAGCCATTCCGAAAATTAAATTGAAATCGGTCGTCGTTAAATGCATAGTTTGAGCGATGTTCATTTGTGCTTAACTTCGTCATGCTATCAAGTTTTCATTGTCAGGAATGGCTGAACACCTGTGTACAGGACATTGAAACACTAACATTCCAAAAACATGTACAGAGTGATGTAGGTCCATTTGAGTTTTTTGTTAATACTGGCACGTTTCCTGAGCAGATAGCAGTTATTTTCTAAATTTAGAAAATATCCGGATTGCGCATGCGTACAAAGAGACAATTCTCCAAGGGACATAATAGAATAGATTGGAATTTCCTTCAGTTATCTACCCTGAAATTGAATTTGGGTATTTTCCCGTCTAAATATAGATCAATAGTCCGACTGTTTATATGACTGTCGTATACGTCCAATGTAAGAACAAGGGTGAAGACAGAGGGAACTATCATGACAATACCAGGAAACTATGCATTTAACGACGACCGATTTCAATTAATTTTTACGTTTGTCTATTGTAATACATGAACCTCGCCATGAAAAAAGCTGTTTTCGGGCCATACCGTTTTTACTCTAAGTATTCGGACACCTGATTACCTTACCATACTTTTCCTAAAACTGTCAAGAACAAGTCCATTTTACTACCTATTGAGGTTATAAGATGCGACTAGATGAGTGGTTAACAGTGAAGACCCTAATCAGACGCCGCATTCTGTATCTATGCTGTTTGCTTAGGCCTACCTGTCCGAAAACTTAGGGTAAATACGGTTTGTGGACAGGAAAGATCCAGAATCTGATAAAGGTTTTAGTTTTACATCGACATATTCTACAGTAAAAAAAAAGCTTCTGTAAGCTGACAGAGAGACCTGATTAGACCACGCGAATGCCTTGGCTTACCTTGGCTTGCGTTGTCCACACATGCTACCAAGGCTTATTTTACATGGCGGGGAGGTTTCTGTTTCAATGTTCCTCCATTCTGAAAATGGGTCTACTCCAAAAGAGAAGAATTTATTTCCCGTTATAGTTGACCCCTTTTCAGAAGGGTCTTGTAAAGCCATGAAAACGTGATGACACAAGGCTGCTAGTAGCGAAGCGCTAAGACTTGAACCAACTTCAGGACGTTTTATGGGCGCAATAGTCATCGTATCACTTACTGCCTATTTACCCTAAATATTGTTTCGCCTTCACTCTTTATCAGCCGGCCTCCATAGCGCAGTCACTTGCGTGTCTAACTGTAGATTCAGGGGTCTCAAGTTCGAATCCCAGATAGGCCACATAACTTTCGTAGAGATTGACCATGAAATCATTGCTACGGTCATTCTCTCTTCCGCTGATTCAAGAAGAGCAGTCATCAGTCACTGGCAAATGTATGTGCACAAGTACTGGTTAACGGTTTAGAGGGCTAGGTCTGTCCAGAAAAAGTGTAAATAGGTTAACTGACTGGACCGACAGGGACGATTTTGATTTTGATATAGTCAATTTCCCTTTTCTGGATGGCGATGTCCCCCGGCGTACCTCATATGGTGTATACATATTTCAACTTATTAGATTCACCAAAGCTTCTTCAAATCTTAATGACTTTAACTACCGTAATAAAGCCCTTACTGCCAAGGGCTATCATTATTTTAAACTTCGTAAGGCGTTTTCGAAATTTTATCGCAGACACAGTGCCTTGGTAGAAAAATATAGCGTCAGTCTGAAAACACTTCTGCAACAAGGTATATCGGAACCAGAATTTTACGATGACTTAGTGTACAGATTTAGAAAAATTGTAGGTAAATCTAACTTTTCGGAGCAATTCAGAAAACTTATTAACCGTTATAAAAGAATTGGCTATAGCCTGGATATTATGCGGCAGACTGCATGCCTAGTTGTCAACCCAGTCATTGTTGATGGCTATGCTTCACTCTTTAATTGCATGACGGCGCTTCGGGCCTCAGATTCAATGAGACCCCTTCGTAAAACTTTAACCAGTGGGTTGGGGCTTGATGATATTTCTTTGGCTTGGCCCGCCGTGGTTCAACTATTGGTTTTCATTTACTCTGGCATACAGTAGAATTAGCCATGAGTGCTCGTCTTTGTTTATTATAGTGATTAATTTGATTTTTATGTTTTCGCTGTGCATTGACTGAGTTGGGAGCCTTTATGCGAGCCGAATTTTTTTATGTATTTCTATATTGGGAGTAGCACCGGGACCCAGGGTGAAGTTGGCTAGTTGTAAAAGTGCTTTAAACTCCCCCACCCCCCACACTCCCAGCCACCCCACCCCCGGTGATTTAAAAGCTGCGGTTTAGGGCTGCGGTTTGTGATTGTGGCACTCCCTGGACTTTTCTCTTACCTTTTTTTACTCTACTGACCTTTCTAAGGCGGTGGTCTCGGTGTTAGTCTTACCCTTTGTTGCTTTGTGGTTTATTCTACGAGGCGATTTGTTTTATGCCTTACCTTGTGTCATTTTGTTCTTGTGTTTTTCAGTCCTTTTAGCATTGCGATTACCTCGCTTGGGGAAGAGAGAGAGCTAGTCTTAGTGCTTTCCGTACGTTTGTTCGATTTGTGCTTGTTTGGATTTGTCGGTTTCCTCTTCCTCTTAGTGTCTCGGAAGGGCTGCGGTTTGTGATTGTGGCACTCCCTGGACTTTTCTCTTACCTTTTTATGGCCTTTACAATGAAGACTTGGCTCAGTGTAAAACTCAAATTTAAACTCACATCTTACCATACTTGTCATAGGGTTTGAACAAGTCAAGTTGATATTGAAAACAAAGAACACATAAAGAAATAAAATCGGAGTTTCTTTTTCATTGAGACTCTTCGTATGCCAGTGTAGTTTGCAGTACTACATACGCCCCATTAGCGCCGGCTGAAATGGAACCCGAAAATTTTACCTCATTTTAAAATCGAATATTTTGTAAATGTTGAAATCTTATGAAAAGTATGGCCCTTTTTACTACATGTTGGTTTGTTTAAAACAATGCTTGATGGGTGGCAAAGTATGTGCACAAGTACTGTTTAACGGCTTAGAGGGCTAAGTCTGTC